>JBBBDQ010000678.1:672500-1019570 GCA_037127315.1 Ascarosepion bandense | reverse complement strand
ACCAGTCAAATTTATTTTCACATCAAGAAAATAAACATGTAGTTCGGAACCTGTCACATGACGAGATTCACTATTTAAACCACGTCTAGTGACCGGTCAGATGAGTCCGTCATGGGAACGGGTAGCTGACGGACCTTGTCGCAATGTAACTAAAGAAAATTCAAGACGCCGATCCAGACGCAAGGGCTCATCATATACTCGATTTTCTTCTTCCAATTTTCCTTTCTTCGTCTTCACCCACACACTGTAAAATCAACAACAAGATACTTCAACTGACTTCGATAAGTACAACCTCCTTCATTACCTTGATTTCCTTTCTCACTTTTTCTCCGGCCATAAGAGAGAAAAATGAACAGATTTTATTAGCAACATTTTTAATCTTTTTACATGCATAAATTCTGCTACTATTAACTCTACGTTTCCCTTTGAACAATTTTAACTACATGCATTTTCTCTATGAACATTTTATTTTTCTTCATACAATAATATCTGTTAATAAAATTTAACCTTTATTACAAATTCCTTTCATAGTGTTCAGTTAACAAAAGTTACTTATTTTTTTCAACAACCTCCGGGGATTATCGGCTATGTTTGGAAGTGGCCTTGTACTAGGCATGGCCAACGCACCCTACACAACTCAGAAATACATAAACTTTTGACTGTTGCTCGAGTTTTTCAATACCGCGATCATCAGACAGCCATTACACAAATTAATGAGAGAGGAATTGAACATTTGTACAAACATAGCAAAAGGGAAAAAATAGGGAAAAACTATGAGCAGTAGCTGCACACCTTGAAGAAAAATAAAATAAGCAAAGAACCCTACAACCAATGCACACATTAATTGCGGGCGAACTGCAAATATATGTATATGACGATCAGAAGCTAAACATTTTATCAAAAATTTTATTTTAAAAATCCGAGTTAAAGTTGTAAAAACAGAAAGAGAAGAACATTTCGCAAAAAAAAAGAACTCTAAAACAACAACAACAACAACAAAAACAACAACAAAAAAAACAAAGACTACTGATGACACCAGGGGTGTTAAGACCTCCTTAGACATTTAAACTGTTTTACCTTTCTTGGATAGGGAAGTGTATCATATGTGTTTTTAAAAGTTACACACACAGACACGCGTTAACACACACACACACACACACACACACACATATATATATATATATATATATATATAAAATTTTAATGGAGTTTACCCCATGCAGATCAGTAAGGCGGCTGAGAGAAAGGAGAAAGTACAAACGAAATACAGTATTACGGTAGATAGCAATTGACATTGCATATGAATTTTAGCAGTTGGCTGGAAAGCATGGAGCCGGAACAGAATTCTACGACAAAGGAAACTGTTTCCATAGAACTTACGGCTACATCTAGCCAGCTGAACTATGCACTCAATCCTTCCGCTATACAATCAATTCGAAGCCCTCACATCTACATCAGACAAGGTTGAACGATTTGATCGCAAATTCTGTTGAAACTCCACAGCTGACTTGTCCAAAATATCCTCACTCATTTCTACAACAAAAACAGAGGTTCAACTAAGTGATATACAATAAAAAATCCCTGTGACTGAAAGAAATTTGGTCGCAAATCACTTGCGAACAGTCCAGCCGGAAACGTAGTACCAAAAACAGGGACAGACATTTTTTTTTAATCGTGTCACCCCAAGCAAGGCATTCCACTGCCACTGTAGCGCAGGGGGTTACATAGAGGGATTGGGTATAGGAAATGTCAGAAGGAGGGTGATAGACGACTTAGGATGTACAAAAGGAGAGAGTTGGAGAGAGTGTGAGTGTGAGTTAGTGTGTTAGGAGGTGTCTATTGACCTTACATTTAAACTCCTGGAGGTTGTAGCCGTCGGGGAAGCAAGCATGCGGTAGGGAATTCCACAGGCGGGAAGTGCGAGGAAAGAAGCTGTTGGAGTAGAAATTGCGGTTACATTTCATCGGATTCACTGTAAAAGGGTGGGACCTAGTTGCCAATCTAGTATCTAAATTCACATCTAGGGGGCACCAGTGATTTAAGTTCGTCAGAGAAGAAGCCATGAAAGTATTTATAGAAGAGGCACAGGGAAGCCACGTCACGCCGGTGAAAAAGATACTGCAGACGGTCAGCCAAATCGGTATCAATCACATTACAGATTCTTCGCTATATTTTGTCAAGAACCCCGAGGAGGATAGACGAGGCACCCGACCAGATGTGGCAGCAGTACTCAATACACGGGCGGATGGTGGATTTATATAATTGCAGGATAGATTCAGGCGGAAAGAATTTCCGGGCCCTGCACAGAGAGCCGACTTTCATAGCTGCGGATTTAGCAATGGATTTGACGTATTCATTCCACTTGAGGCCCGCTGAGAGTGTCAGGCCAAGCAGGTGAAGTGATTTACTCTCTGTGAGGCAAGGTAATGGGAGGGAGGTGCGGTTGTCTGTGGTGGTTAATTGACAGCAGATTCGTTTTGGAAGAATTGAATTTTACGAGCCATTTCTTACCCCAATCCACCACGGACTGGAGGTCCTTCTCAAGCTCAGCGAGGTTCGTCTTATCACCAACACCAGATTTTTATGCAATGTTCTCGTCGCAACAGAAACATACTTTGCTCACCAAAAATCCGATTCCCGTAAGTAAAAAAAAAAGCAGCGGCCTTTATTCTTCGAGCGATTTTTCTGATTGGCCACACCAGACGTAGAGGCAAGAACCATCAGCATAACTTTCGATACACATAGCAGTTCTTGTTGTGCTACTAATTATAGGGCAATATTGATTTTCTCTGATCAAAACCCAACATGCAAGACAAAGACAATTTCAAGCCCTGTTCACCATTTCTCCCATTCTGCAGTTATAGATCACATTGTCTTCAACACACACACACACACACACACACATATATATATATACACACACAGATATGTATATATATATATAAATCCAGGTGAAGAGAATCCAAGGTTTTATGGTTTTGTTGTTCCATGGTATTTATTTATTTCTAAAAAATGTTTTTATAAACAATAAATATTGTAGAGCTAAATATAATCATATAGTTATGAATTAAATGTGCATTGCGACACGGAAATTTATATATATATATATATATATATATATATATATATATATATTAAAAAAGGATTAATTCAAAGATGTTGAATGGCCATTTCGATATGAAGATCCCCACGGGGGACGACACATCACCTCAGCAACAGAAAAAACCTTTCAGAAACTGGAGAAAAATTAGTCTACTTTTCCTTTTTAAATAGATTGCAAAGAAATTAAAAAATAAATAATAAAATAAAATAAAATAAAAATAAAAATAAAGGGAAAGAAAAAGAAAAAGAAAACGAAAAAGGAAAAGAAAAAGATAGAATAAAATCAAATAAATAAGAAAAGGAAAAAAAAATTGACATCGTCTGGGTTCGCAAAAAAAAAGGGAGAATGTAACTAAAAATTAACAGACAGCCGTGTTAAATCGACGTCAGTTTAAGCAACACGGAAAAAAGGTGGTAAGAGAGATAAAAGAAGGAAGGGAGGGAAAAAGAAAGAAACTAAAGAAAAAATTTTTTTAAAAAATATTACAGACGCTGGACAAATTCAAAAACCTAATTTCCCCAAAACGTTGAAGTATTAGAAAAAGGCCTTTACTTAAAAAGGCATAATTATTAATAAAAGGGAATAAAAAGATATAGGATTTAAAATAAAATTATTTTAAAAAAAATTAGGTCATTTGAAATTAAACTAAATAAAGACAACACTAGGTAAAAAAAAAAAAAAATATATATATATATATATATATATATATATATATATATAATGATTGTTTAATTACTTAGTTTCTGATCATAATAAGATTAGACCAGTGCATAATTTGTATTAAAAAGTGTTCAATACAATTATATTTTAGAACTTTCGAATATTTTCCATTTGTAAACGAGTTATTACGCGACCACTATATATATATATATATATATATATATATATATATATATCGGAGTGACATGTCTGATTCCGATAGACGTCTATTTGTCTCTGTGCGTAATAAATTTAAAGCGTGTCATAAATGATGCAAAGCTGTTGTTTGGTGATTGAATGCAACAACGTGTAGCATATCCCAAGTTCGGCTCTGTATTAATACAAATATGACAAACACCATAAGACAGAACAACAAATAGTAAAAGATAGAGGAGGTTAAGTCGTTAGAGTCACATAGAGCACAGTTCGATAATAACTGTCAATAACACTCCGAAATCTGGGATTTACCACATACATACAAAGGCGGATGTGGCACAAGGTCAATTAAAGTGGGAACTCTATGGTCATATATTCAGATGGTTTCATATTGCACCATAACCAACTCTCAAGATGCCACTTTACCCTGTCTTTCTAACTGAAAGATGACTGACAAAATGCCTATATATATATATATATATATATATAGTTTATAAAGGAAAACTCAACACGTCATATTAGTTATAACCTATAGTTCATTTCAATGAGCTTAACTATCTCATATCATCAGACTCTTTTACAATATTTCCTCCATCTGGCATAAAATTTCTGCCGGAATTAACGTTTTCTTAAAATGAAGAGGGAACATAATAGAAATAATGATAATAAACATAAGATTACAAACAAATAAATAAATGACAATAAATGTAAGGGGGAGGAGGAAAGAAAGAAGGAAAAGAAGAAACGGGAGGGAAAGGGGAGAAAGATATAGTGTCCAGTTCCAAATATGGGTAGTATCCATTTGAAATTATTTTAACTATTTTAGATGGTATGATCTCTGAAAAAAAACAATTCCCCTGACTTTAGGCGTCTATTTGACCCCATCATGTCAAACATTTACTTATACTAACTTTTATCCACATATACCTATGTGTACATTCCCACATATACTTACCCAGTGATCTTGTTTAAGTTTACATATCCACTTATTTATTTTTTATTTATTTTTTTATGTTTTATTTTTTTATTTTTCTTATTTCTTTTTTTTTTTATCTTTTTAGGTCTTAGCGTTTTCATACTCACACATACATACGCTTCATAAGCATAGGGCTTCTGTGCGCCCACGTAGTGCCGTGCATATACGCACTCACATATCACGTTAAATAAATTGTCGTATTCTCAATCTCGCATATATTTATATACACGAGATATATATGAGATAATTAAGTACATATTTAATCCCATATACGCAAACACAAATATATATATATATATATATATATATATATATATACGTATGTATGTGCATACATACACAAACAAGACCGCATATGCACGCACACACTCATATACATAACTTATAACTTATACAAGTGCACTGTTAGTCTACTACGTCCCCATGTATAAGGACCCTGTATAAACGACCCAGTGGGTTTGTGTACGTTTAATTTCTAAATGAATTGGTAATTTTCTTTTTTTAATCGTAATATATTATTACTTGTTAATATCTATTTATACCATTTTACCTCATTTGGGTGTTGATTTATTCATATATTGGTGGAAATACGTCACACTAGGGAAGTTACAGTTCGAGCCTGTATAATTGATTTTATCTAAAGTATACATATTTCGCCTCTAATTAGGTGCTCCCACACGATGGAAAAAATATCTATTTTACCTAATTAATTTTGTTCCTACCTGTAGAGTACACATCTTTGTAGGTGCCCATTTTTCGTACATTAATGCATCCAATAATACACAATACATAAAACATGATACATAAAAATGTGATACATAAAACATAATACATAATACATATGAATTTTTACAAGTTTTCTAGGAGCATGCATAAGTTTAAGTGGATCCCGTTTCTTTTGTTTTTTTTTTATTGTGAGGGACATATCTCGCCTCATATTTGGGTGCCTCATTTCCCCCGGGGAAATGTATATATATATATATATATATATATTACAATAAACGTTATTTTAGTTACACGTGCTTAAGTTGATATTTATTTTCTTAAATAGTGAGATTAATAATCATCGGTCAATAATAAAATTAATAAAATCTATGTATTTACGTTTTGGGTACAGTTAAAATCATTTTACCTCATTCAAGGTGATAATCCCACTGAGACACAACGGGCTATTGAACTTAAGACAACATGAGAAAAACACTATTAAGGAGAGAAAATCTATGTAGCTAGCTAGATATCTGTCTATCTCTTTTGTTCATATCTAGCTACATATCTAGTCTCTTCATATGTGTCTATCTATCTGTTTATACTTGTCCGTATATAGGATTTTTTTTTATAAGCGTTTCACCCCGAGCAAGGCATGTCACTGCCACTACTGTGCAGGGGGCTACGTAGAGTGGAGAAAGGCTGATTAAATATAGGAAATAACAGAGGGTGGGTGATAGGCGGGTGAGGATACCGAGAATGAGGGTTGGGTAGATGAGAGTGTTGTGAGAATAGTTGGGAGTTAGTGTGATAGGAGGTGTCTATTGACCCTACATTTAAACACCTGGAGATTGTAACTGTCGGGAAAGCAGACTTGTGGAAGGGAGTTCCACAGGCGGGAAGCGCGAGAAAAGAAGCTGTTGGAGTAGAATTTACGGTTACATCTTATTTGTTTAACTGTAAAAGGGTGGGACCTAGTTGCTAATCTAGTATCTCGTGTAAATTCGTGCTTAGGCGGCACCAGTGATCTAAGCTCATCGGAGCAGAAGCCATGAAAGTACTTGTAGAAGAGGCACAGGGAAGCTACATCACGCCGGTGTGAGAGCGGCTGCAGCCGGTCTGCCAAGTCAGTATCAACTACGTTACAGATCCTCCTTTGTATTTTGTCAAGAAGCCCAAGGATAGCAGCAGGGGCACCCGACCAGATATGGCAGCAATATTCAATACACGGGCGGATGGTAGATTTGTATATGTGCAGAATAGTTTCAGGTGGGAAAAATTTCCGGGCCCTGCACAGGGAGCCGACTTTCATAGCAGCAGATTTGGCAATGGATTCAATATAGTCATTCCATTTGAGGTAAATTCATTATTTCTATTATTGTTTAATTATTTCATCCCGAGCAAGGTAATAAAGCCAGTAAGATGCAATAGATTACTGAGTGATTATATATGGAATAGAATATGAGGAAAACTACCATTAATTATAGATGACAATAAAAGAAATAAGACAGAAGATAACTTTTGGCATTGCATTTAAATCTTTGAATATCAAGAAGCCAGAAATGTACAAAGGTAGGAACTATTAGCATAGAACCCAGGGTTGTTATATCTCGACATTTCAAGTGTAAAAATATGAGATCTTAATTCGAGTGTCTTAATGTTATGCCCGTCTCCAGATTGATGGGCCAGTCAGTTAATTTTCATGCGTGATACGCCCTTGGGCAATCATATTTCGAAAATGAAATAACTGACTGAGCCAAAGATTTTTCCGAAGTAAGTTGCCATTACTTTCTACGGTAGAGTGATTGCCACCCAAAGCTATAGAACCAAATCTGTTCTGTTATTTAATACATAGCTGGCGAGAGAATCCATTTCCCAGGGTTATATGCGCGTAAGTTGATGCAACGAATACAACTGGAATTCGAACTCGGCTCTCAGAGTTCTCGTTCCGGGCCGATATCCACTGCACCACAACGCACATCCAGATTGATAGCTTAATCCTACTTGAAAAAAATATACGTTTTCCTATTTACATTCTACTAAATTTAACATTCATTGTTTTCATATGGCTGAAGACAGATACAGAAAATGACTTCCGGAAGCAAATTATATATAATGAAAGTATCTGTCCCCTTGGTAAAGTACATAGTAACCACCTGTATAGTGGAGGTATGTGATTAATGGCCACTGGATTTTTTTAAAAATCTCGACTTCAGAAAAGCTAAAATGATTTTGATTAGCAGCTAATCAACACGGCTTATTCAATGCCGAAATCTAAATATTTTATACGCGACTTTATTTTATTTTTTGAATATAAGGGTTTAGGGATACAAATATCATTATTGAACTCATAGATGGGAGGAGAAAAGATAGATTCATACATTTCCAAAGGACATCCGCGCCGAAGTGAATACAACGAACCCAACTAGAATTAAAACTCGGCTCTCAGATTAACAAATTCCAAGCCATTATCCATTCAGTCAGTTAAGTGCCATACGTGATACACGCTTGGGCGATCATGCCTCGAAAGAGACATGACTGACTGGGCAGAAGAGTATCTCGCTGTAGATTGCCATTGCTTTCTGCGGTAGACTAGTTGCCGACCAAGGCTATAGAACCCAATCTGTCCTGCTATTTAATCCATAACTGGAAGGAAGAGACGGATTAATACCTTTCCCAGGGGTACTTGCGCGTAAGTGAATACAATGGATTCAACTGGAATTCGAACTCGGCTCCCCGGCTTCTTGTTCCGAGCCGATATCCACTGTACCACAAGGCATTATCCATTACATCACCAATAAATCCAAGTTTACACAACCTGTTATTTTTAAGGGTTTACCCATCTGACTAGACTTCGATATTGCTTAACTTCTTCGTGTTATTTCTACCACTGGAAAACATCAAGGAACACGTATATATAGAAATATAATCTTATATTTTTATTCTTTGACAGTAACGCTTGTCTAGAACATAAGGGCAGCCGGTGAGAGTTCGCGCACGTGAAAGAGCTGTTAGCAGCCGGAAGCCAGTACGGAATCTTTTTTTTTCTTCAGCCAACATTTTAGACTTTATATAGTCTTAAAATTCCCACTCAACCCATATGGCCACACTTCTTCACCGATATATTTTTACTTTTTAGGATTATCAGTTTGTTGACTTAATATACGGTCGGATGTATCTGTCAATCCTACCCAATCCGACTCATCACTTTTCAAGCTGGTAGCCACTTTTCTTGATCGGCCGGATGTATCTTTCAATAACATTCGCCGTTACTATATTACAATAGTACGGAAACTTCAATGTACTGAGGCGATAAGCCTACATACAAGTAAGGAAGACGTCATATGTCAATATTTTGCATTTGTATTTTGCCCATTGCTATGACAAAACCGAAAATATACGAAAATAGCATCTAAGCGCAATTAAAGACGACGGATTAGCTGACAAAAAGGTCTCCATTGACGCTGCTCTGATGCTGTAAGCTCAAACACGTTCAATAAATTTGAAAGTTTGTAAAACAAAAATTTGCAGTGAAATTTAAACCGCATCCAACACATATTCTTATGCTCTGACAATAATCGTTTTACAATTGAATGACAAGTTTTTCCGGTATTTTCCATCCCAAGTCTATTTTATACCAATGAGAGCAAACGAATAATACGACACATGGAAAAATTATGGGTACAATTGACGATATCATATGCTTCCTCAAAGTTTTTAGCCACTGACTGATAAAATCCATCTCCGAAGTCCAGTGCTGTACGTTTTATACGATTTGATAGTCAAATCTCTTGGTATTCATGACTAACGAGACAGAAGACCTCCACAGCATGCCGCCGTTTCTTTCTGCGACTGACTGGTTGCAAACTAAGACTATAAGACACAGTTTGTTCCACTATTCAACTCATAGCTGGTGGAAAAAGAAATGGATTCATGTGAATCGAACTGCTGTCCAATATCCCAAGAGAAAGTTCTGCGTAGTCAAACTGCGGACTAGTGTACAATTTACGGTCAGACCATGTCAGACAATGTCCATCATTTTCACTAAGCGCGGAGTCCAGCAAAGTTTGTTCGTATCTATACTACGTTAAAATGTTGGTTTGGTTTAAGTTCAAAGAGATCAATCTCAACGTTGTGAGACTTATTGAGATTCAGCAATTTAACTGTGCAAAAGAAAATCATGTTTTGTTTTGTTTGTTAAAGTGCACTTCAAATCCTTATGGGTCATTTAATGTCGAACTTTAATTTTCTTGTGAGCTTGGAAGTAATAAAAATATGATGAACGTTATTCTGCTTTCACAATCGAATACATGGTAGATGATACTCAGCTTTTGTGCATATACATGTTTGTGGGGAGATAATAAGTGGTGATACGCGTGTTTTATGTTGTAGTTATATTTTGGAATACTGTTTGATTTCTTTAAGAAATTTTAGAATATATAGATTGATGTCATTCAAGGATTCTTTCATGTTTGTTATATGGATGCTTTTGTTTCGTGTTATATCAACCCTTATAGGCTACCCAATGCCGAAATTAAAATATTTTAAACGCTACTTAACTACTGATTAACTATAATGATTGTATTTTTTTACAAAAAAAATATTTATTTCTTGTATTATCTGATATGTATATTTTTTTACTTTCCTAGTGTTTTTTTTGGGGGGGGCGAGGTACGTTATTTACGCATAGCTGTGACCGTAAGTTAACACCCTGATTTAGAGTGGACTTACGAACCACAGCAATTAAGATCTGTTTCTACGCTCCTTAAATACTCCTATCTCTTGATCAGACGCCTTGCTGCCGGATGCAATTTATCGTCTTGCCTTGGACTAGGCAAATAGAACAAACACCTTATCTCTCCTTATCTTTGTACAATGAAACTGCTGGGAAGATTACATCATAGTTTCTCATTTGTCTATTTAAAAATGTTTCAGTCCAAAAGGGATTATAAACAATATAGCCTTTATTAAATAATCTATTTTAGGCGGAAGTTGTATGGATTTTGTTCAAACTGATGTCTACTCATTCAAATGATAAAGAATTCTAAAGTAATAACATTTTTCTAATCTACATCAGCAGGACCGCAAATGAAGAAAATACTAGCTTCAGGAATAACATATAACATGAAAGTGAATGAGAAAAAAAAAAAGAGAGAGAAAATAAACAAAAGAACCAGAGAGAGTAGAGGCTAGAAGGGAAATGAAGTGAATGAAAATATTCCACAACTAATAATTTTTTCGTTGGAGTTCATTTCCTTGACATTTCCTTTCAAAGAAACTCAAAAAATAGCGCCCGAGTGAAAGGTACGTATTAAAATTCAGTGATGACAATAGGAAACTGAACGCTTACGGTCCACCGATATTAAAATTTATCAATATATTAGAGTTAAAAATATAATATTAAAACAAAAATGTCTTTTCTCGTTTTTATTAAATCTTTATGAATACCGCTTTTACTCATTGTTTGGTTCGTCTTCTTTCTTTTGCTTATAAGCGAAACCAGTTTCGTTACCCATTTGCCATAAATAAATTTTTGGTTTTCTTAATCGAAAATTATTTGAATTCTTCTGAGCCTTTTTTATGAACACATCCAGATACACACAAACGTTCAGTAAATACATATATTAAGTAATAATATATAAAAATATAGATTATATCTGTAGTTGCGTGTTTACGATTGTATTCGAAAACGACAATTTCAGATTTTGAACTTCCAATTCAAAAGCTAAAATTTGAATTGCAAAAACAATTAGATAAGATGCACCGAATGTAGATGCATGCCATAAATATTTCTAAGTTTGAATAAGAATATTAGCTAAAAAAATGTAAGCTTCCAATACTGAAGGATTAAGATGTCTTATCCTTCCGATAATCCACTTTGTTAAGTGAATCGATTTGTTGCCAGATGTGAAACTGCAATTTTTCTTTCAACACGCAAATGTCAAAATTTAAATTTCCGGGCAATTATTTTAAAACACTCTTCTGTAAAATCAAAGGAAAATCTCTGACAACTATAAATTTTGTTTTCGTTTTTCCTGAAATTAACATATCTTTAGAACAGATTCCTACAAACAACAAGAAAATATTTCGATTAGATTATATCTATTTAAAAAAAAAGAAAAAGATTATTTTCATACAGGATATAGGCGATTGTAGTTCTTCATGGGCTTATAGTAGAATGATTTCTCGTGGCCTCTCCAGCTGGTTGTCATCGGCGTCTACAGAACTTAGTAGACCAATTGTCAAAGCCTAGCAACAAGAGATGGATGCATACTTTTTCGAACTTGTAATGTTAAAATGAACGAGGGACTAAACCGGAATTTGAACTCGTGTCGCCGATTTTACTTGCCACGTCAATAACAGTTACGCTAACCTCACAGAGACTACGCTGGGGTCGTTGTTATTGTTGCCTTTCGTGAAAATATTAAAATATAAACTGATATTTAATTCAGAATGTAATTAAAGAAAGTCAAATTCTTAATCCTAATATTGCAGTTTGAAAAAAAACAACAGACTATTGATATGAATTAATAAATCTAAGTCTAATTGTTGATTTTGTTAGAGGTTTGAGCAAAATTTAAATCGTTAGCCAAAAGAAAAAACTTCGAAAGGTTTGTTCTTTTGGCTAACGATTTAAAGACGAGCAGCGGTAATTCATAGTTATCCATCTTCTTTCATCAGCCGTGTCTCTTCAGGACGTGAGTAATCAGAACTCTCCACAATTTATAATCAGCAATATGTGTCTTTTTTATTATCATTTATAGGCCATGTTCTGCAAGCAATTTACACAAATTCGTTACGTAATTTGCTTGCGTTTTTCTTCTAAACATCTTACTTTCAGAATGTCCTGTGGATGTCAGATTCCACAAAAATTCTTTTCTCGTAATCTTCCCGCGTAATTCTGTCCAATTCGGTTTCTAAGAGAGTTTTAATTCAGTATTCCTTAACAATGCCTCGTTGTTTGCACAGTAACGTTTACTTTATACCAATCATCTTTGTATTAAAGCACATTTCAATTCTCCTCTGCATCGAGGGAAATTGCCTAGCATTCACTGCCATGTAGAAGAATTGATATCACCTAGCAGAACAGCACTATACCGTAAAAGTATATTTCATGTCATACAAGGAAAGAAGAAGAGTATTAGAAAAAGTTTAAAAACAAGTTTTATGAGAACATAATATAAAATTAGTTGTCTGAACGACTGAAATAAGGTAGTATTTACATTATTTACATCGCTCTCCTCATCCGAAAGTCGCATCGCACATGGAATGAAAATTTATATACCCAAGGGATCGAAATAAAGGGCTCGGGTCAACTATTAGCAACTGAAGAAGACCGGAGCTTGCAACGACTGAAACGTCGTAAACGTGACAATAGACATGAGGACAACAGCTCGAAAAATGTAAATAATATAAAATATCATCTGATATTTTCTTTGAGCAGCAGTAGGAAGAATATTAGAATAATTCATAACCAATATCAAGTGTAAACCATTTAAATATAATGAATTCAGCAGATAAACACATGTAGAAAGAGACGTAAGACAAGGATGTGTCTTTTTACCGGACTTATTCAGTTTTTACAGTTAGGCGAGTCTGAGAGAATTAAAAGTCTTATTGGGATTTATTATTGGCGACCACAATCTTAAAAACATTATTATGCAAATGTCTCAGTATTGATAGCAAACCGGAAAATAAACTACAGGAACACTTACAGAAAATACTATGAGAAACTGAGATGAAAGGACTACGTGTCAACTGTAGAAAGCTAGAGTGTATAGTTGTCAGCAGTTGCAAGATACAAACTATGAAAATGTGAAGGTTTCTGGTAGATATCCAAGTGAATAGAACACTTTAGGTTCAAAATTGTGCTTCTACAGAAGGGTGCTGAGAATAATATGGAATGAACAGTAAGCAAGGATAAAGTTTTCTAAAAAATGGAACCAAGAAGACTACTTTTACTTAGAACCAGAAAGAGACATTTGATATTTCTAATAAGGAAAGAGGGCTTAGAAAATCTTACACTCAAATGACATATTGAAGGCAAGAGTAGCGCATATCCTACCTGACGAGCTCGTGTTGCCAGAACAAGGATTAGGAGATGAGTAAAAAGACAAACTTTATTAAGAGCTACAGAGGATAAGAAATTTTGGAGAGTCATATTCACTTGCGTTCTCAAGGGACACGGCATATTAAATAATATTAAGAAGAATAAGAAGAATTTCCATTTCCCTCAAATGAATTTTGAGTGTCTGGCATAAATGTCTGGGAAGACATTGAAATCTGAAGATATTCCCAAAAGCTGCAAAAAATATAAAGAAAAAGAATAAAATTCGTTAGAAACAAAGGAAAAAATAATAAATTGTGACTTAATGTCGGTCGGCTTGTATGTCAGTGAATGCTGGACAATCTTCTTATAGATAAAGATGAGATTTGAAGCAATAGAAACATAAAAAAGAGTGCTGAACTGTTACGTAATAACAGTCCACTTGTATGTCAGTAAATGTTGGACAGTTTCCTCAAAAATGAAGAAAAGAGTTGAAGCAACAGAAATGTGATTCCACAAAAGGATACTGAGGGTGCCATGGAGCGAACAACGACAAGATTTTAGCAACGACGGAATTTTAAAGAACATAGAAACAAAAAGGAAACTTATAGTTAACACCAGGAAGATATATTTGTGGTTTCTAGGGCACGTAATGAGAAAAGAGTGTTTGGAAAGTGTGATAGTCACAAGACAGATCGAAAGTAAGATGAACAGAGAAAAAGAACGAAAAAATTAGTGAACTTGAGTAAATGGATAGCTGTAAAATGTTTAAGCAAAATAACAAAAAGACAAGATTTATTAAAAGTTACAGATGACAGGAATTGTTCGCTACTCATGATCGCCTACATCAAGAAAATCCACGACACATGCAATAAATTTTCTGTTCACTTTAGATTTCATTCCGTAAATGGTATTTTAGATATAACACAAGAGCATGTATCAGGTCAACTATCCTTAATTTGAAGTTTAATTGAATAATTAAATACCCCATAAACAGTTTTTTTCTTATCCAAAATCGAAAATTACTAATTCATTTTATAGTATGGAATATACATGATTACAAATGATACAATGTTTATTTGTCTCAGATAATTTTAATGCGCCTGACCTCAGACAATGCGGGCGTAGTCCTTTGGCCTTCTGACAAAAAGAAAATATTTTTGGTGTGTGTCTTTATATCCTTTGTCATTGTCGACGATAGAAAGTGACATGTTTAGATTTTGTATATTTATAAGCGAGTATGTTACAGTAAAGAACTGTGAAGTTTTCATAGAAAATTGATAAAATATTCAAACAGAAATGATAAACACACCCACCTCCACACACACACACACACACACACACACACACACATATATATATATATATATATACATATATATATATATATATAGAGAGAGAGAGAGAGAGAGAGAATTAATGTAAAAAGTTAACTAAGCAGGATGATGCAGGGTAATGTCGAGTTCGTAGTTTCCTGAAGGCACTGTTATGCTGAGAAATTTCATTTGAAACGGCTTAATTTTAATCTGCTGTTGTGCCCCGGAGTTTTTTTTATTTATATTGAAGTTGGTTTAATTTAATATTTTGATATGTAAGTGATTTTACAGGTGGTTAATTGCTTTTGATTGTTTTTGTTGTGTTGACTTCTTTGTATTATTTTAATTTCCTTTTTATTACTTTTTTTGTGCGGGTCGATGATTTCATTTTATTGTTTTTTATTGATTTTGTTTCCTTTTAGAACGTGTGACTCTGCTCAGTTAAGGGACAAACTTCACCAGATGTCCTATTAACGCTCTATCTCTATCTCGATATTGAGCACTTTATGACAAAAACTTGTTTGTCAAAACATTTTATCAGTAAACCATTAAAAAACAACAATCTTCGCACTAAGCATAATCACAACTCAATACAATACACCAAATCAGTCGAGTTTCGATCCCGGCCAGAGGCAAGTGGATATGTCTAGCCACACTGATGAGCTGTGATACAGCGAAACGGGCTTGTATGTGGATAACTAATATATATATATATATATATATATATATATATATTATATTTATTTGCACAAATATACAGAATATGGCACAACATCGAAAAAGGAGGTGAGTAGATGGTGGTACTCATCAACTATCCTATACGTAGCTAAACATTTTCAAAACCCTATTACTCATTAACAATGTGCACATTCACCACAAGGACCCATCTATCACCTCCCAGTTCTTCACACACCACAATACCATATATTTACAAGGGGCACCTAAAACGAGGAAATGAACCCATGACATAAAAGTTTGCTACTATATACAATAATGAAAAAATATAATTAAAAACTTAAAGAAAAATGAAATGAGGGGAGGGGAGGGGTAGGAAATAGCCAAAACGAACTAAAATACAACAAATCTTTTTTACAATGAAATAAACAAATGTTAGTAAGACCCGTCCATTCCACAAAAAGAGTGGCAACTGTATTTCGCCAGACGGCGAAATCAAGAAGCACACTCGTTAAGGGAATGTGGGAGGATAAAATAATTAATTGAATGGGAAAAATCAAAGACTGACCCAGTCAAGATAAAATGAGACCAAAAACAAACCGGGGATGTTGGGAAACTTGACTTGGATCATAACAAAAGAGAAAGCCGGGAACAGGCCGGTAATCTATTCAATCACATTAACTAGGTACACAAAAGGCGACTAACTTAACCAGGGAATGGTTTATAGGAAACCACACCGTTGTGCCAAAAGGAACTTTAAAAAAGAAAATCAAGACTTGCCCAATCCACACGGACCAGGCTTGCTACATTTACCCACCTTTTGCTGAAATCTGTCGATATCAAGCGCTTTTTATCAGATGTGATGCTTAAAGACTCCAATCAGATGCTGATAAGAATAACACAGTATATATGTGGTGGAGACTTACCTCGCCGAAGCAAAAGAAGGCGGTTTGTTTGCACGTGCGTTCGTAGACGTAATGGAACCGCGAGGCGAGCTCATGCGAGGCAGTTTTTCGAATGACACGGCGCATGCGTCATTGGTGAAAGTGAGGCACATAAAAAGAGCCTACTTCTGTTTCGGAGGCACTTGGCTAGCGACGACTCGAGAAGGCTACACCGGTGTTTGGGAGACAGCGTTTTGCTTACGGTGCGCAGGAAACGGAGTCCCTAGTGAAGCAGTGTTCCGGGTTCTACGAGTAGCAGCTGGCACAGTGGTTATTAATTCGTCTACGAACTACACTCTGAGAAGACACAAATACCCACAATATATATATATATATATATATATATATATATATATATATATATATATATATATATATATAAATTGTTGTTTAGAACATGTACAAATTACAATCTACTACAAAGTGTACATTTTGTTTCAATGTAGAAAAGACAATGTCTCATCAAGTAGTAAACGCTATTTTTAGCGTTTAAAGCGTTTACTACCTGATGCAATTTTTTTTCAATATCGAAACAAAATGAACACTATAATTTGTACATGTTCTAAACTACAATTTATAATAAATACTCATAGCTCTATTTCTACATTGTGCACTGTTTTAAATTAATGTTTTGAACGTGGTTAATATTTTCTTCGTTCCTTCTTCACTTGGATATTTATATATATCTAAACTTACTTATAAATGGAAATTTATCTGTGTGTGTGTATGTATGTGTGTGTCTGTGTATGTGTGTGTCCGTTACCTATAGATTCCGAAATGGCTGAAACGATTTTCTTGAAAATTTACACAGTTGTATTATAAGCTTCTGCGAGTGTTCTTAGCTAGGTTTTGTGTCGAGGTACCCTCAATAAATATCGAAAATCGATAATGGAAAAATCGGGTTATAGAAGGAGTGGTCCGATTTTAATCATATTTGATACACTCATAGACAAAGACATAAGAAAAGATATTCAGAAGTTTCAAGGTTGCAGTTCTTACAATAGTGATGAAAATCGATCATATATATATATATATATATATATATATAAAAGGCAAGATGTTTGTGTGTGTATCTGTTTATCTGCCTGTATCTCTGTACTTTTTCAGCCCTTTTATTTTAGTTTTTGCTTCGGGTTTGCTCTAAGTAGGTATAATTGTAGTTCTTGGCCTCAGCCATGATACCATTTACTCTTATTTAGCCTTCAAAATTCAGTTTACAACGAAAAAACTTATTTGATATCGATACCAGGAAATCAAAATTTGACTTACATCCATTCATTTTTCTTTCAGTCTACGGTTATGCTTTAACTGGAAACAACTATTGCTTTTTAGTCTTTCGTGCCAACGTCCAAAGAGTCAGAGCTCCAGGACCATGGATTAGTTTTAAAGCTTTCATTACACCCGAGCAACGCCGAGCTATACTGCTAGTATATATATATATATATATATATATATATATATATATATATATGGGATTATAACTATACTCGTGTCGAGAAACCTTCCCCGAATCTACGAAGAAGGGAAAAACGGTTTTAAAAAAAGAAAGAGCTAAGTACATGAACATCAGTCAAAAGGTTTCGGACCGAGTCAGCACGTAGCCCAAAGAAAAAAACCCGATACGAGTAATCAACTAACAAAAAGCGCTCAATACTTAGGTAGAGCAGAATAAGTATAAAGTTCCTAGTGAGCCAGACATATATATATATATATATCGTTAAAAAGGACCGACAAGAAGGAAGATTTTGTCGATTTTTGATTTTTCCAGTATTCTTACATGTTTTCTTTTAGCTAGAGATAAGGAAGGTCATGTTCCATAAACTTTCTAAGCGCTTTTAGCCTCTTCACGGACCATTTTCAAGGATGATATTAACGGAGTACTTTCGAACGTCATCGTTCATGTGTGTGTGTGTGTGTGTGTGTGTGTGTGAGAGAGAGAGAGAGAGAGAGAGAGAGTGTGTGTGTGTGTGTGTGTGTGTGTGCTTCGTTAAAAAACGAAAAATGAAATAAAAATTAATATAATTTTCCTTGTCGGTTTGTTTTTAACGAAACACACACACACACACACACACACTCTCTCTCTCTCACACACACACACACAGATATATATATATATATATATATCTGTGTGTGATTTTTGTTAAAAAACGCCTGACAAAGAAGATTTTATTAATTTTAATTTAATTTTTTCGTCATTCCTATACGTTTCGTTCCTGCTGGAAATAAGGAATATGTTCCATAAATCCTTATCTCCAGCAAGAAGGAAACATGTAAGTATACTGGAAAAGTTAAATGGAAAATTAATAAAATCTTCCTTGTCGGTTGTTTTTAACGAAACATATTTAAAAGAAAGATTACTACCCAAATATATATATATATATATATATATATATATATATATATATATATATATATATATATGCGTGTGTATGTGTGTCGTTGACTACCATGTCTACTTACATATTCACATAGGCTCTATCCTTGATATTGAGTAATTTAACCCATAAATATAGCATACCTTAAAACTATACTCTACCTTATATATATATATATATATATATATATATATATATATATATATATATTGCTTATGCACAAAGATGATTTTGTGCTCTAACATGCGTGGGTATGTTGCTAGTTATGCTTCTTTGCAGTAGTGTGTGTTTATCTGTGTAAATATAAACAGCGTGACGTGATCATGACGTAAATCAATCAAAGTTTTGATGAAGATTTTTGTTGTGTTTGGTGGGGTGACGGGCGGTCGATGGAGGATTTGATCAAACAAGAGCCAAATAAAAAAAAATCAAATGTCAAATCGAAAGGAGCATGTTCGGTGATTTGATTTCTCGATTTTCAGCAAACAAACCAAAATAAATTTGAAATAAAAAGAGTTTGTGCAAGCTTAAAGGGATTGAATTGATAAAAAAAAAAAAGAAAAAAAAAGATGAAACGAAGAACAAGAGAAAATTAGATTTTGGAAGTTATTTAAGATAATTTTGTACCATGTTCGCTGGGAGATAAAGAAAACACTGATCAGTTCTAACAGGAATTTAACTGACATTAATCAGAAATATATATCGCAATTTTCTGTAATTTTTATATCTTTGTTTTTATTAGCCTCAATTTTCACTGTTTCTTTCTTTTCGTTCTCTCTCTCTCTCTCTCTCTCTCTCACGCACTCATTCCTCTCTTTCTTTATCATTCTCTCTCTATTTCTAAGTTTTCTTCATTATGAACAGTTTTTAGATTACTTTTCTGTAAGGAGATTTTATATCTTTGTTTTTATTAGCCTCGATTTTCACTGTTTCTTTCTTTTCGCCATCTCTCTCTCTCTCTCTCTCTCACTCTCTCTCACGCACTCATTCCCCTCCTTCTTTATCATTCTCTCTCTATTTCTAAGTTTTCTTCATTATGAACAGTTTTTAGATTACTTTTCTGTAAGGAGATTTTATATCTTTGTTTTTATTAGCCTCGATTTTCACTGTTTCTTTCTTTTCGCCATCTCTCTCTCTCTCTCTTACGCACTCATTCCCCTCTTTCTTTATCATTCTCTCTCTATTTCTAAGTTTTCTTCATTATGAACAGTTTTTAGATTACTTTTCTGTAAGGAGATTTTATATCTTTGTTTTTATTAGCCTCGATTTTCACTGTTTCTTTCTTTTCGCCCTCCCTCTCTCTCTCTCTCTCTCTTACGCACTCATTCCCCTCCTTCTTTATCATTCTCTCTCTATTTCTAAGTTTTCTTCATTATGAACAGTTTTTAGATTACTTTTCTGTAAGGAGATTTTATATCTTTGTTTTTATTAGCCTCGATTTTCACTGTTTCTTTCTTTTCGTTCTCTCTCTCTCTCTCTCTCACGCACTCATTCCTCTCTTTCTTTATCATTCTCTCTCTATTTCTAAGTTTTCTTCATTATGAACAGTTTTTAGATTACTTTTCTGTAAGGAGATTTTATATCTTTGTTTTTATTAGCCTCGATTTTCACTGTTTCTTTCTTTTCGCCATCTCTCTCTCTCTCTCTCACTCTCTCTCACGCACTCATTCCCCTCTTTCTTTATCATTCTCTCTCTATTTCTAAGTTTTCTTCATTATGAACAGTTTTTAGATTACTTTTCTGTAAGGAGATTTTATATCTTTGTTTTTATTAGCCTCGATTTTCACTGTTTCTTTCTTTTCGCCATCTCTCTCTCTCTCTCTTACGCACTCATTCCCCTCTTTCTTTATCATTCTCTCTCTATTTCTAAGTTTTCTTCATTATGAACAGTTTTTAGATTACTTTTCTGTAAGGAGATTTTATATCTTTGTTTTTATTAGCCTCGATTTTCACTGTTTCTTTCTTTTCGCCCCCCTCTCTCTCTCTCTCTCTCTTACGCACTCATTCCCCTCCTTCTTTATCATTCTCTCTCTATTTCTAAGTTTTCTTCATTATGAACAGTTTTTAGATTACTTTTCTGTAAGAAGATTTTATATCTTTGTTTTTATTAGCCTCGATTTTCACTGTTTCTTTCTTTTCGTTCTCTCTCTCTCTCTCTCTCTCTTACGCACTCATTCCCCTCTTTCTTTATCATTCTCTCTCTATTTCTAAGTTTTCTTCATTATGAACAGTTTTTAGATTACTTGTCTTTTCTCTGTGTTAGTTTCTTAGTTAAGTTTAACTTCCATCGTTCATTATCTTTCTTTCTTTTTATTGGATATTTCTTTTTTCTTTTTCTAACGCTTTTCTTAATTAACCTTTATTCGTCGCATTGTATTAAACGTATTTTCATTTCATTTCGTTTTGTCAAACATTATTTCTTCTTGCCGTTTCTTTTACCCATGACATTTTGTTTTTTCGCTCTCTTTTATTTTTAGTATCACGTTCCCTTTCTGTCTTTTCTTCTTTCTATTTCTTCTTCTTTGTTGCTTTTTAACGCATTTTTATTTCGCATATATTTTTTTTATTTTCTCTCTTATAGCATTTTCTTTCTTTCATTCCTTCTTTTTATCTCTTTTATTTTTGATTTTGATTTTCTTTTTCGCTTTATACTACTGTCTTTCTTATCATATAATAATTCTGCTTGTTTCTTCCTTAGTTAGTTACTTAGTTACTTAGTTCCTCCGTCCGTTACGCTACTGAAGAAAGATAACACACTTACTCTCTGCACGAGCTTTTCTTTCTTCTCTCACCTTTGCCAAGTGGAAGGGTAGTAAAGAGTGAGAGGGTAGTAGAAGAGAGCTTATAGCATTACCGTAGCACTAGCAGATTAAGCTGGTGGTTGTAGCAGTAATTGTGTGTGTGTATGTGTGTGTGTACCGTACAATATAGTAAAAATAGGTAGGTTTGTTGTCGTATCCCGCGACAAAAAGTCTGGCCTCAACACCCTTGTTGTTGGTCAGTTGGTATTTTCTGTTTACAATGGACACAGTAGCCATGATTTTTTCAGTAATAAAAAAAATATTTTTCTTTCAAAATCTCTCATAAAATTGCGTACATTATTTTGGTTATGGTCTGTGCATACGCCGCTTACTATCATATAAGATGACAGTAAAGTAGCTTCTATGGGTGTGAACTACACAGAACTATCAGCTTAATGAGCTACATTACCAAACTTATGGTCAGAATTCTGATGAACAGAGCAAGAAGCAGAATCAGGCCAGAGATGGGGCAGGAACAGTGCGGGTTCGTCAAAGACACTGGAACAAGGAACGCCATATTCATGATTAGGATGCTCTCCGAAAGGGCAATACAAATGAAGAAAGATTTGTACCTATGTTTCATTGACTATGCGAAGGCATTCGACAAGATACGACACAAAGAATTGATGGAGATGCTAGGCAGCCTAGATATTTTCGGCAAAGACATAAGAGTGATCAACAATCTCTACTGGCAGCAAACAGCGTGTATACGGACAGGTAACGATCTCAGTAGATTTACAAAGACAGAAAGAGGCGAAAAGATGTGTCGTTTCACCGGATTTGTTCAACCTGTACAGCGAGAATATCTTGAGGACCCTAGATGACACACCATTTGTTGTTGGTGGACACAACTTGAACAACATAAGGTACGCAGAAGATACATTGCCGATTGCAGACAAAGGAAACTAAAAGACCTCATACAGAAGGTGGAGAGTGACAAAAAAGGACTACAAATAAACTTTACGAAAACTGAATGCATGGTCATCAGCAAAAAGTACAACCCAAAATGCCAAATAAATGTGGTATATATTAAAATCAAGCAAGTACAAAAATTTAAATACCTAGGAAGTATCCTAACTGGAGATGGAAAATGCGACATGAAGAACCGAAGGCGAATTGGCATGGCAAAAGACGCGTTCCAGAAGCTGAGCAAAGTACTAACACACAGGAAAATCTCACTGGAAACATAGAAAAGAGTGATGGACTGCTACGTGATGTCAGTTCTTCAATACGACAGCGAATGCTGGACAATATTATTGAAAATGAGGACAAAACTGGAAGCAGCGGAAATGTGGTTCTACAGAAGGATGCTGGGGATATCGTGGACTGAGCATGCAAGCAACGATGAGGTGTTGGAAAGAATGGCAACGAAAAGGAAATTGGTACTGAGCATCAGGAAGAGACAACTGAAATTCCTGGGACACGCAATGAGGAAGGAGGTCTTGGAGAACCTGATACTGACTGGCCAAATAGAAGGAAAGAGAGACAGGGGAAGGCAGCGGATAACATATCTGCAGGGCCTGATCAGGTGGCTGATGTAACGGGAGTTGACAGGAGTGACGGGAGCAAACATACTAGAGGCCACAAGGGATAGGGAGACGTAGAGTACCATGAAAGGACAGGGCGCATAGAAGAAGAAGAAGCTTCTATGCACATTACTTTTATAGATATTTTATGATGTTACTATCATTTGTAGTATGACAAAGTAAAATTATCCTTCCGTGGAAGTTCCACGGGTTCCGCTAAGATATTGTTATTCCTAACATGTTATGCCTATCTAAAATCTTTTCTTTCTTTTATTTATCACACACCGTCATTTCTTTCTTTCTTTCTTTCTTTCTTTCTTTCTTTCTTTCTTATTTGTTTTTGTTATAAATCACCTGTTTTGTTGATCCAAAATTTTTTCATTTTTTATTTATCACAATTTCTCATTTAATTTCTTTCTTTCTTTCTTTTCTCTTCAACTGTTGTGCTTGTATAAATTGTTCACTTTCGCTGTTTTATTTATGAAACTTCCTCTAATTTCTTTATTTTTTTCTTTGTTTCTTTTTTCTTTTTTAGTTATCTTTTCTTTCTTTGTTTTGTTTTTGGTATTTGTTAAATCCTTTGTCTATTTAAAATATTTTGTTTCTGTGATTCATCACCCTCTCTTTCTTTCTTTCTTTCTTTCTTTTTCTTTCTTTCTTTTTCTTTCTCTCTTTCTTTCTTTCTTTTTTCTTTCTCTCTTTCTTTCTTTCTTTCTTTCTTTATTTCTTTCTCTCTTTCTTTCTTTCTTTCTTTCTTTCTTTCTTTCTTTCTTTCTTTCTTTCTCTTTCTTTCTTTCTTTCTTTCTTTTTCTTTCTTTCTTTCTTTCTTTCTCTTTCTTTCTTTTTTCTTTCTCTTTCTTTCTTTCTTTCTCTTTCTTTTTTCTTTTTTTCTTTTTTTCTCTTTCTTTCTTTCTCTCTTTCGTTCTTTTTTCTTTCTCTCTTTCTTTCTTTCTTTCTTTCTTTCTCTCTTTCTTTCTTTCTTTCTTTCTCTCTTTCTTTCTTTCTTTCTCTCTTTCTTTCTTTCTTTCTTTTTTTCTTTCGCCATTTTTGATCCTCATTTGCAAAATCTGTCTCACATTTTTTCTTTCTGTCTTTGTTTCTTTTATTAATCACATTTTGTCTTTTAATTTTACTTCCCTTTTCATGTTTAATTACTCGATATTCTTTGTTTTTCTATTTGTTCTTTCTTATTTTTCGCCACAATTACTCAAGATTTTTTTTATGGGTTTTCTTTGTCACAATATTTCGTTTTTTTTTCATTTTCCATTTGAATTTCTCACACTTTTCTTCATTTATTATTCCTTCTTTCTTCCTCCTGACTTCTTTTAAAAATATTTCTAACTCGTTCATTTTATATTTTTTCGCATGTTCTATCATTCTTTCTTTCTTGTCTTGCTCTCGTTTTCTTTCTTTTCTTACAGGTTACATTGTGTATTGTATAAAAATCACTGAATCACTGCGGCACCGATTAGTGATTGCACTCAGGAAAGATTGAAAATTACATTTCTTTTCGTTGAAAATGAAAATTCTCAGACTAACTTAGAACAATCAATACACTTAGAAACTAATAAGTTATTGTTGTTCATATATATTAATTTTCATAAATGCTAGCAGATATGTCAATCCATTTATTTTCATGTGGAAACACATACACATATGCATATATTGGTAAACACACACACACACACACACACACACACACACACACACACACACACACACACACACACACACATCCCTGGGTTAGGAAGCGAACGGAGTCTAAGCGAAACTGATGAGCTGTAATATAGCGAAACAGATCTGTCTGCGGATGACTATAGTATATATATATATATATATATATATATATATATATATATATCGATGTCAATAGTATTATCTATTTACGTTACCATGCCTACCGAAGATTTTTCCCCTCTTTATTCGTTATTTTATGTTTTATTTCTCTTTTAACTCTTCCCCTGTCTAACACGTTTTTCTTTTTCCTTTCCTCCCACCACTGTTTAATTCTTGATTTTTTAATACAGACATAATCTAAAAATCTTTTTCTATAATCGAGTCTTGAATCTCTTTCTATGTCTTTGTTTCGTAACCCCAGTATCAATGTCTAGACGACAATTTTTTAAATTAATTTATTTTCTCCTTCTCTTTTATTAAAACGTAAACTTCCTGTGTATGGAAATGTTTTTGAATAACATTCTGATAATGTGAAATGTTTTACCAGATTTGAAATAAAAGTTTGTTTTTCATTATTGCTGAGGAAGCGAGATTTTTTACGCCGAAATAGCTATACAAGGAATGTAGTACTTAGAATTGTAATACATACACATCTATCTATCTATATATATATATATATATATATATAGTCATCCGCAGACAGACCTGTTTCGCTGTATCCCAGGTCATCACTACGGTTAGACATCCGATTGCTTTTAACCCAATATTGAAACCCGACCGTATGGGTGTCAGTCGGCGATTTTACCTCTGAGCTATGAGCGCTCGATAGAAGGAGGCATATTTTTAAATCCAAAAATATAATAACTTATAAGTAAAATCCCAAAATCAGATTCTAAAAGTATTAATTTTATTGATATTAAAAATTATCCAAGTGGAAGGCTTGATGTAAATAATATTATCTATTTACAGAGCCAAATATGTATATTTTTTCAAATAAAACTCCGAAAACTACATTCGTTGTAAGGCCAGGTTGACGAGAAAAATTTCTTTTCCTCAGCAACGATCAAAATCAAAATTTTCTTGCAAATATGAATAAAAAAATATTCCGGAAGGTCACTCAAAACAATTCCATTCACAGGAAGTTTACATTAAAAAAGAAAAAGAAAATAAATAAGAAAAAATAAAGGGAGGGGAAGTTAATTTTTATCTTCTACTTCTACTTTGTAAATAACTCGTTTTATAAACTCCACCAAGGAGATAATCTTCGTTATCTTTGAAATTATTTGCGTTTCGTCTCTTTTGTAATTTTCTAAATTGCAACTACAGCTGTAATTTAAGTATATTTCTATTAAATATCTCGTGTAATTATTTCTATTAAATATCTCGTGTAATTATTTCTATTAAATATCTCGTGTAATTCCGAATTTTTAGGGAAATGTATATATATTTTTTTTTTAATCATTTCACCCCGAGCAAGGCAGAAACGCCACTGATGTGCAGGGGGTTACATAAATGTAAAAAGATTAATTAGAAAAGAGTGAGGAGTACAAGCTAGTTAGAAAGGAACAATAGAAAGCTGAGAAAGCAGGTGCAATGACAGATACATGGGCGGAGAGAAAGGGAAGGTTATACAGGGGAGGGGAGAGAGCTAGAGGCCAGTGGTTAGTAGGTGAGTATTAACTTTGCTTTTAAATTTCTGGAGGTCGTAGCCGTCAGGAAAGCAAGAATACGGGAGTGAGTTCCACAGGCGGGAAGTGCGAGAGAGGAAGCTGCAGGAGTAGAATTGTCGTCTGCGTTTGGCTAACCTGACTGTGAATGGGTGGGACCCAGTTGCCAGTCTGGTTGCACGGGTAAACACCTGTTGAGGAGGCATCAGTGACTTAAGCTCATCCGAGCAGAAGCCATGAAAATATTTATAGAAGAGACAGAGGGAGGCCACATTTCGACGATGGGAAAGTGGCTGCAGACGAGTCGCCAGATCAGTACCTATCACATTACAGACTCTCCTTTGGAGCTTGTCAAGAACACTGAGGAGAACGGCAGGGGCACCTGACCATAAATGGCAGCAGTACTCCATACACGGACGGATGGTTGACTTGTATATATGCAGGATGGATTCAGGTGGAAAAAACATCCTGGATCGACATAGTGACCCAATCTTCTTAGCAGTAGATTTTGCTATGGATTCAATATAGTGCTTCCATTTGAGGTCTGAGGACAGGGTAAGTCCGAGGAGGCGTAGTGTATTACACTCCGGGAGAATCATCTGGTCCATGCTTATGGGAGGCAGAAGAGGTTGCCTGTAATGGTTGACAGACAACAGCTTGGTCTTAGATGAATTGAAGTTGACAAGCCACTTCTTGCCCCAGTTCACCACAGAGTGTAGATCCCGCTCAAGGTCAGCAGCGAGATTATGTCTGTCCGCCACGACAGGTTTCTTACTGGAGCGGGAGTATATTGTAGTGTCATCTGCGTAGATGCCTACTTGGGACTTGATCTCATCTGGGAGGTCGTTGATGAAAATAAGGAAGAGTGTTGGGTCCAGGATAGAGCCTTGTGGGACACCAGCATTCGTGCTGTAGGACGAAGAGGCACGCCCATTCAGAACGACCTTCATTTTGCGGTTATTTAAGAAAGATTGGATTAGGTCAAGCAGGCGACCGGTAATACCATAACCGCGTAGTTTGCATAGGAGGCCAGGGTGCCAAACCCTGTCGAAAGCCTTGGAGATATCCAGAGCAACCGCGCGAGCCTCGTCAGACTCATCAAGGGCCTGTAGCATGTACTCCGTTACAGTAGTTAGCAGGTCGGCTGTGGACCTGTCAAATCGGAATCCATATTGCCTGTCGGAGAACAGTTTGTGGGCGGTGAGATGATGAACTATTTCAGCATTTATTATAGACTCGAACACTTTCCCGAATATTGGTAGAAGACTGATAGGGCGATAGTTGGATGGGTCCGAGGGTTCACCACAGTTCTTAAAGACAGGAACGACTGAGGAGAATTTCCAGCATGCAGGAAAGCAGGAAAGCAATTCGAAGAATACTTTTCCTCTAAATTAAAAGGTGGGTCAAACCAAGTAATAATTTATTTCCTTGCATTATCCTTCAATTGTTTATTTATTTGAGATTTATATTCTAGTTTAGTTTTATGTCCATCTTCTTTAAAAAAACTTTTCGTAATCTTTCTTTCATTGAAAATTATTTACAGGAGGAATTTCTCGACAACCTATATGGCAGAGAATGCTGCATAATTTCTTTTTGTTTTGACTCCTTTTCTCCACAAGCAACGTGATAATAGCTCAATGTTTAAAGGAGTTAGTGAGGAGACAGAAAATGGCGATCAATCTTGCATTTGAATTTTTGAAGATAGTAGTTGACAGGAAAGCAAGAAGACGGAAAAATTTCCTAAAGGCAAGAAGTGCAAGTAAGGATGCAGTAAAACAATGATTCCTTGTTGGCATTCTAGTCATTCAGTTAAGTGTTTGGGCGATCATGTCTTGAAAAAGACTTCATTGACTGGGGAGAAGATTTTTTAGCAGTAGGTTACCATTGTTTTCTGCGTTAAATTTGTTGCCAATATAGAGGCCAATCTATCCTGCTATTTAACCCATAACTAGAAGAAAAAGAGACAGAATTGCGCAAAAGTGAATGAAACAAATTAGACTGGAATTCGAACTCGGTTCTCTGATTTCTTTTTCGGAGCTGATATCCATTGCACTACAACGAACGTCCGCAATTCTAGTTCTACGCTTAAAGTTAATTGATGGGGGTAACAAATAGAAAATATGACATTTCAAAATCGATAGCATTACAGACCCTTGTTTGGATTTTATCAAGAAACTTTATATAGCAAGAACACCAGGCCAGATGTGGTAGCAATATTCAATAGATTGACGGATGACAGATTTATAAACTTGCAAGATGGATTCTGGGGATAAAAACTGTTCAGCTCGACGCAGTGAATTTTGCTAGTTAGATATCGAGTGATTGATTTAGTGCAATCATTCTATTTCATGTCAGTGCAAAACCTGAGACCGAATAGGTGTAACGAATGGATCTTCTAGTGATTAGTATCAGCTATTGAGATGGAAAGTAAAAATGGTTATATAAGTAAGGAAATTAATACTTTTATTTATTTAATGTTACAATTTATAAGTCATTTCTTTTCCTCAGTTAACAACACAATACTGTTTCCGATATCATTTGTCAGTTTCGATTTATGGAACCTATCGGAATCAATATTAAAGCAGGAGTAAATAGTTGTGTAATCAGCATAGATAATTCATTTAAATACTTTTTATTAATATCCTTTCAAGTCTTAGTAAATATTTCGCGTCGAAGATAAAACACGGATAGACCATGTAGGGGCCTCGGTGATGTTTATCAAATTGGCCTTGTGCCAAACACAACCGAAGTCTCCACAATTTAAAATATTAGAACGTTGAAGGTTGGATGTTGGAATGTGGAAGAATAAAATATTTCGTTTTGCATGTTAAAGTATAATTCGATTAACTAAGCAGAATATCCAATTTGTAAGAAGTAAAAATGCTCAAATAGAAAATGTACGTAGTTAATTAATTTGTATGAATTAAATGTTCAAAGAGAAAATGAACGTAATTAAATGTTCCAGAGAAATAATAGTTAGAAGTTAAATGAATCCAGAGCTTATAGTTGATAGTAGCAGAATGTGTGTATGTAGAAATATTAACAGGTTACCAATAAAATCTGTGTTCCTTTCCTTTTTTATGGCCGGCGAGAAAATAAAAAGGAAGGTGAAGCAACAAAGGAAATTGTATTTATTGGAGTTAATATCTAAGAGTCAGTTGAAGTATATTGTTGTTGTTGTTGTAGTCGTCGTCTTCTTCTTTGTTGACTGCGAGAATGGTGAGTATGAAAAAAAAAAGAGGTAAAAAAATGAGCATGAGTGAAGAAGAAAAACGATGTGTGACGGGCTATGCTTGAAGTTTATTTTGTTACATTTTAGCGTGTCGTCTCTCTGCTTCCATCTGACTGACTAATTCTACTTTCTTTTCCCCTTCCTTTAAACCGATTCACCTTTTCACACTTGATTGTTAACTTTTCTTTCAGTTTTGCAAATAACTTCCTTTCATTGGTTAGAAAATTCATTTAACATCTGATCGCGAAATTTGGCTTCGTCTTTTTCTTTCAGTATGGGTCAATCCTTTTCCTATTTGTCAAAATTAAATTTCCCACTTGATTGGTACGTTTTGTCTTGCCCTGGTATTTTCAAAATGTTTTCAGTCATTCTTATCGGATTTTGTAGGTGTGCAATTTTATTTTTTGTATTTCGGTTAATTGTTGGATGATATAGAAATTGTATTCTATAACCATATATGCACCTAAATAATATAATGGCTGATTACTCTTGTTTACCAAGCACGCCCATTTACCATAGCGGCTAACCAATCATTGTCGTAGGTTTGTTCAACACCCACAAGTTCGATCACACCTTCGGTTATGATGAATTAAGCGTTCGTATCATCGACAACTTCCACACAATTCCATGAACTCAGTTTTACACACAAGGCTTTGATCATTTATTCAACGTGATACAATCAGAAAGAGAAATAAGGATAGCAAAATGAAAAATAAATGGTCACGCGTTTCATCCCAAAAGGAACTTCTTCAGATGGATAATCATTCTATCAATGACGCTTGTATACTTGTATATATAACAAATAGCGCTTTCGTAATTGGAAACAAAAATAACGCAATTTACATTGTTCGGACTGTTCTTCTAATCTTTATTGCCATTATTACGACGTTTCGGCCGCTGTGCGCTCGGGCCGTCTTCAGGTGCTAGGAAGACCGGAGCGAACAACGACCAAAATGTTGTACAAATGGCAACAAAGATGAGGACAAGTGTACGAATAATGTAAATAGTGTAAATACTACCTCATCAGAAATATAGACAATTAAAATAACCCTTATCACAAAGGACAGCTATAATTGCTTGGACACAAAATGAAGAAAGTGGTTTGCAGAATTTGACATTCACAAGGCGTTGACAAATGCAAGTTGTCCCGAGGACGGCAGCGGGCAACGTAGGCAATGATCATTTTCAGGAGTACAGAAAGCCTGCGAAATGAGCAAATACTAGTAAGAGCTTAAATAGTGTTGTGGTGTCCTCTGTTAAATATGTTGGACTCTTCCGCCTACTATAAGTAGGAGAGGGAGCCTTAGGGGAAGAGTTAAATTAAGTGAACACTGGACAACTGACGCACGCACGAGTCGTGTAATAGTCATATTGTATTTACTGTTAAATAAACAACATTCTATAACGCATATTTTGTTTTTTCTTAAACCTTTCCCTTGGTCATAACAAATATTTATGACGTTGTGGAGAGCCAAAATCACCAAAGTTCTGAAGGGACACGGCCCATGATAGAAGAAGAAGAAGAAGAAGAAGAAGAAGAAGAAGAAGAAGAAGAAGAATGGAATGATTAGCTTTTAATTTTAAGATGTGGTTCTTTAAGAGATTAAAGTAATTTTTAACTAGACTAGTGCCTAGATATTTAGTATCTAAACTCAGCATCAATGTATTTTAGTAATTCAACAATGTTGCTGAGATTTAAATATGTCAATTGCCTCAAGAAGCGGGGTTTACATTTTTGGTATAGTTTTCCCTAATTAGTAGGAATTATTTCGATTCCAGATTCGATATTTTAGAAAAGATATTCAGCGTTCAGCAATTTTGGTCGTTTACAATATTATAATATTTAAAGTTGATATTCAGTCTATTTTGACCATGGGATGTTATTATTAGCCCACTTTCTAATCAATTTTTTAAAATTTTGTGTCACATTCTTAATCAATTGTGCTAATTTATAGGTACTCAAATAATATCAGTTAAGTGCCATAAGTGATATACGTTTGGGCGATCATGTCTCGAAAGAAACATGAATAACTAAGACTGGGTGCTAATCAAGGCTAAAGAAATCAATCTTGTCCTGCGATTTAACTCATAGCTGGAGGTAGAAAAGACGGATTAATACCTTTCCTAAGGCTATTTGTGCGTAAGTTAATGCAACGAATTCATCTGGAATTCGAACTCAGCTCTCCGATTTTTCGCTCCGAGCCGATATCCAACACAACACAACACAACGCACATCAGACAAATAGTATACATAGAGAATTCTCTACTACCCAAACTTCTTGATATTCGTTCGGTCTTTTCGCAGATAAGAGAAAAACTAATAAGACAATAAACGCGCACATATACATAATTATATATACATTGTTATACAAAAGAAATACACATAAACAGATAATACACATACATGTATGTGGTTTGATAACGCTTTTTGAAAAAACGAATTAGATTTAGAATGGGGAAGAGTATAAAAGGAAACATTTGATATCAAGTTATCAAAATGAGCAGTCACATTTAGTGATGCATTCAATGACAAAAATACCGAGTTATTTATTTTAAATATTTCACGTAAAGCAAGGCAATAAACCCACTAAGACGCAAGATGTGACTGAGTTTGAAAGAATATGAAATCAGAAAACGTTACTAGGGATTGAGAACAATAAAATTGCAGGAATTAAAAACACAGAAGATAACGATTGTTATTTAAATTTTTGAAGATCAAACAAGCTAGGAAAGCAAGAAATCTGAACAGAGTTCCACAGGCGACATGTGCAAAACATGGAACCGTTTGCGTCGAATTTATATATTAACTGTAAAATGATGAGACTTTGCCGCCAAACTAGTGCTGCGCTTAAATTCATAATATTAAAATATAAATATTAAGCTGGAAAGATTATCCAAAAAATTACCATAAATATATTTATAGAAAAGGGCGCTGGAAAGCTACGTTTTAGCGGCGGGAAAGCAACTGAAGCCGAGATGCCAAATTAGGACTAATAATATTGCCGATTTTTCTTTGTATTTTATCAAGAACCTCTAAATAAATACCACAAAAACCAGACCAGATGTGAAAGAATATTCTGGTAGATTTATTACTATGTAAGATAGATTAAGTTTTGTTTTCAATGAAGAGTTATAAATATTTACCTATTTATATTTGGACTATTTTTTTCAAATTTCTTGTTTTTATTTCGTTTCGTTTTACTAACAAACCTTTTTCAGGTGCGAACACGAGGAATTCCGGATATAGATAGTGTAAAAATAACAAACTCTCTTGAGAAAAACTGTCTAGCAAAACACAGTGAACCAATTTTTCTAGCAGCAAATCTAGCAAATGATTCAATTAAATTATTCGTTATTTAATTAAATTGTTTTCATAGAGTTTATTGTATTTCTGTTTTCATTTTGTTCGATTCTACTCTGGACTTTATCTGATTTAGAAATATACTTTTTTCAGTTTATATTCTGAATATTAATTTTTCTGTTGATGTAACATTTCGAAATGTACATTTCGGTCTCTATAAACTAAAACGAATAGGTAAACATTATAATTAATTTTTCTTACTTGGTTTATATTTTTGTTCATAAACAATGAAACTCCCTAGAACTGAGCTGAAGTTGAGTGACTACAAATGGACTATAATTGATAAATATGATGCAATCTGTTTCGGTTCATGAGGGTGGGAAACGATATATAAATTTTTGTATATCAAGAAGAATTTTGGAAAGATCTATGTCAAAATATGTGATAATGTTTACGCTGATACAACTTCATGCGTTACCAGGAGAGGAGGCTGAAAATTTAAAATTTATTTTATTTATTTTATTCTTTTGATAATATATGTTCTGGTTATATAGCCTAACCAATTTCAGTTAGGATTTTTTGTTTAGGTTTTGTCACTTTTGATTTTGAAAATTCTACTTTAATTAAAAGAGAATAGTTTGCTGTGACAAAAATGCATGAAAATTACATTAATCTCAGGAGAAACCGCAGTACTTACAACATTTCTTCCGATTGCTTGCTTCCGGGATAGCTACGATTTCCAAACAAATAAATGTAACGTTGTCATCTATCTTTTTGAATCCCGTTAATGTTTTATTCTTTGCTTAATCTCTTCTGGAATTGCAATCAAGGTTCTTGTGTATTTGCCGAATAAATTCAGGTGTTCTAATGGTATAAGTGCGTCTGGAATATTTCTTATGTTTTAATACTGGTTATATATTTCCATCATTATCCATCATTATCCGCTAAATCCTTGCAAACTTAGTAAACGAACCATTTACAGACTTTTAAAAATCGTGCTATTTCTAAGTTTCTATCTTCACGCTTTATAGCCGCGATAACTGCGTGCCTCATCACTTCATCTATAAGCAAAGAGCCATTGATAATTCTGAAATATATAAAATAGAAAGTTAAATAATATGTTACTGTGGTAAAAATAACATATTTTTTAATGCTTTAGAACCCTGTATTTGTGTGTAAGCGAATGCAAGGGATTCAAGTTCGAATTCCATATGAATTTCTTGCGTTCGCTTACGCACAGATACCCTTTCCCAAGGGTATTTGTGAGTAATCGAATTTGTGGAACCTGTCTCTTCCCTCCAGTTATGGGTTAACTAACAGGACAGATTGGATTCTATAGCCTCGGCTGGCAACCAGTTTACCACAGAATGTAATGGCAACCTACTGCGGGATAATCTTCTGCCCATTCAGTCATATCTAGAAAGAGACATGATCGCCCAAAGCTTTTATCACGTATGACACTTAACTGACTCATATATATATATATATATATATATATATATATATATATATATAGCGTATCAAAAACACTTTAAAAAATTTTGGAGACGGGTTCCTCAGATATAAACATATGGAAATTCCATACGAGCATATATTTGTAAATCCTTCGTTTTTATGTCATAAAGTGTTTTTTTTTATTACGGTTGGTAGCGCAGTTTAATTGTTTACATTGTTCGGACTGTTGTCCTCATCATTATTTCCATATTCACGACTTTTCGATAGTTGTAAGCACCGGCCTTTTTCGGGTAATTAGAATTTCGAACTGAACTCGTTATTTCTTTCACTGAGATAGATTGTCCTAGTTCCACTAGTCAAGTCTCTTCCAGATGACTCAGTAACACTTTAATTAAACTCTCTACGTATTTGTTCACCTCTGCTGTAATCCCCTGCTAACTAGTGATGGCCTGCCTTGCTTGGGATGAAATTATTAAAGAAAACTTTTTTGGTAGATCTTCGATTATCAGATGTGAGATATTTGATAATAGGGATACGCATAACATTGAAAAATTAGCAAATTTTATGATAAATTGATCTGATTTACAAAAATATTAGTTATTTCTAGCCAGAAATTCACAATAAAACTATTTCTTAATCACAGAGTTAAACTTTTTTATCGGTCCGCGCAGTAAATCAAGAACTTATAAAGATAAAGTGTATGGCGTTTATAAGTGACAAACTTGTATAATTTTTTTCGGGTAACGGTGGACACTCTGATCTTTTAATTTATACATAGAAATTACCATATAAAAAAAAAACTTCAACTGTCCAAAAAAACAAAAAATTAAATTATTTAAAAAATATGGAGACAGAACAATTTTTATTAAACTCGATTGACAATATAATAATCAATTCTTAACTAAAAAATCTAATCTCCACAGTTCTTTGAAGATTTCAAAGATATTTTTGAAACTTCATAAATTATTATAATAACAAAAAAATGAACACAATTCTTTAAAAATTTTATTAGTAATCGAATTTCTTTCTTTAGACTATAATGTTCTTAATTTTTATCATTTATTCAAGCAATTAAAACTTATCAAATAAAATAATATAGTTTTATTGCATTTGTTATTTTCTTCTTCGGAGCAGATTTTTGGATATAGAGGCAAAATATTTAAAAGATCAGAAGATTTATATTCCACAATGAATCCTGCGTTTAATTAACACTTTAAAATTTATTAAAATTTCATGGATTTACGTGAAGGAAGGTAACAGAGGTAAAACATATTTTACCAAACTTTAAAAAAATAATAATTTCAAAAATAATTTCATTCTTTTATAAATGAGTACTGAAAGTCGCATTTAAATCCGACAACTATTTAATGTTTGCGAGAATTTGCAAATTATTGTAGTTGTCACTCGAAAAAAATGTGTGATGTTACCATTACGTTCTCCATTGTAAGCAGTCGTACGTTTTCATTAACCGCTAAATCAAATCAAAACAAGATTTCCTACCAAAACTTCGAACATTTTTAGAAGCGATTAAAAAATTAAATAAAATAATTAAAAATTACTTTGATCTTTCCTCTTAATAATAATAAAAACATTTTGATTGAAAAATTTTGTTTTTATTAAGTTTGGGATCTTTTTATTCATACTATGCTGTTTTTTAGCGATTTTGTGTTGGTATCTCTCCAAAACCTTGTCATTGCTCACATGTTCGGTCCATGGTATCTTCCGTATCCTTCTTTCCAAACATTTCAGTTGCTTCAAGTCTTTTCTTCATCTTTGACGAGATTGTCCAGCATTCATTGCCATTTAGGGGGATATATCATATCACGTAACTTTGCCCTACTCTTCTTTGTTTCTGTTGTGTCATGAGTAAGAATAAATAACTCAACAACAGGAATAGGTTAATTGTTGTATTCCGTGAAAATAGTATTTACAAAGGTTATTAGTATCCAATACAAGAATAAAGGTTAATCGTCTCAACCGTCGTAAGACGTAGTATGAGCAATGGGTACTTCCGGGTCATCACCGGAAGTCTACGACTGACTTGTCGATCGGCTGCTCGGCACAATCTCCTACGTAGATGCCACCATTACTTTACATAGTAATGGAATAGTCCATTATAGCCGAATAGGCGCAGGCGTCCTAACAGTTTCCAACAAAAATTTTTGTTTCTAACGAAATTTGTCTGATTCTCAATAATCTACTTAGCTTTTGGAATGCGTCCTTGAGCATGCTAATACTCCCTAGGATTGCAGTATCCCACTTTTCGTCCTCGCTTCCGGGACCCTTCCGGGAGATTCAAATTTCTTCGGCTTCTAGATTTTAATAATCCTGATCTGTAATTAGCATTTTGGGCTCCTCGTTTTGCTGATGACCATGGGTTCAGTTTTCTCTTAGTTTCTGTTTAGTCCTTTCTTCTCGCTTTCCTTCGCCACCTTCTGTAGAGAGTTTTGCGTTGTTCTTTCTGTGTCTGCTATCAGCACTGTGCCATTTGAAGACTTCTAGTTCTCACAGAATTAGCTCGCTGTAAATCACATCCTTTTTATTCTTGTATATCTGCCGAACACGTTCTCTGATAGTTTTAAAAGAAATGTGTTCAACACGGTGATCATTTTATATATATTTCTATAAAAAACAAAAGAAGAGAAAGAGAATGTTATATACAGTATATAAAGTGTATACAGACAGCTTAAAAAAAGAAAACATTTATGCGATTAACGAAGTGTTTGGTAGGTGGATGATTGCGCCCCGATATATGGTGAAAGTTAAGCAGTCAGCTTGCCGTCGGTCAGAAATCTTTCCTGACGGAAATGAGTCTAGTGTACATCCCGGAACAAAGAGAGAAAGTTAAAGTGTGTTAACTTCTTTTATATCAGGAAGATCTACGCCTCCTAGGAAGCTTTAAGAGAAGTTAATTGGCAGAACAGTTACGGGAATCCCATAATTCCTATGAGTTTCTTGTATCAATAGCCACAGTTTTCGAAAAGACTGAAAACCAGAATTAGTACAAAACAGGACAAGAGTCTATTAAACAGTCGGTCAGTAAGTTAAGTACCATACATGATACTCACTTGGGCGATCATTTCTCGGAGAAGATTTTTCCGCAGTTGGTTGCCATTACTTTATGCAGTTGACTGGTTGCGTTCCTTCTGCCTTCAGTTATGAAGTAATTAATAAGAATTGTATTACTAACCCATATCTAAAAATAATATTACAATTTAAAAGTATTTTCTATCTTTAAATAACTTGAAAAGGGTTGATAAACCGTAGAAAATGAACAACTGTATCAAAACAAAAAAAAAAAGAAAGTAATTCATTATGTTAAAAAAAAACACTTTATTAATTCTGGTGAACTTTTTCGGATATGTGGCATGATAGTGGATGTACGTAGCGGTGCAGTGGATATCAGCTCGGAACGAGAAATCGAAGAGCCGAATTCGAATAGTAGTTGAATTTATTGCATTCACTTACGCACAAATACCCTTGGGAAAGGTATTAATCCGTTTTTTTTCTTCCAGTTATGAGTTAAATAACAGGACAGATTGGGTTCTATAGCCTTGGTTGGCAATCAGTATAGAGCAGAAAGCAATGCCATGATTGCCCAAAGCGTGTATCACATATGGCACTTAACTAACTGACTGGTGTGATGTAATGAATGACTGTGCGAAATAAGAAGTCGCAGAACTGAGTTCGAATTCCAGTTGTGTTCGTTACATCCACTTTCACACAAAATGCCATTGAGAGTGTTGTAAATCCATATAGTCCCCCTCTATCTATGGGTTAGATCGCGAGACAGATTGGGTCAAATACCCTTGGTTGTTAACCCGTCTTCCGCAGAATGATACGGCTGCAGTGCGCGAGAAATGTTCTTTCTTGTCAGTTATAAATGGAACGAGACATGATCGCACTAGCGTTTATTTCGCTCAAATGATTGAAACATTTTAATTTTATCGTTTGCTCTTGTGGCAGACTCGAAGGAACTCGTGATTAGCGAAGTAAGTTAATTAAACACGCATTCAAAAAGTGTTCACTTGGAAAGACTCTTCGGTACAAGAAAAGTTTATTTGTGCTTTTCTTAAAACAGAAACAAAATAAATCCGAGTTTTTTGACTTTGTACATTTTCTTAAAGATTTTGAAAGACTGAAATGTTTTGAGCTTTTATCTAAAAATATTTTGGATACAATGGTGTCTTTTTATCAGTTTTTCTTTTGAGCGAGATCAAAACTTAATTCCTCTTACTTAAAAGAAACATGAAATGGCTGATTTGCCCTTTGGATGAAACCAAGCTTTTCTGGAATGAGTTCGGAGTTCATTAAGGACAAAATCAAAACAGATATATTTAAAATAATGTTGTTTATAGAGGTACACAATAGCTGAGTACGCATGCGTAACAGTTCATGCTAAACAATACGAAGAAAAATACTCATAGCATTATTAGATTCTCAGATAAATGTTTTACTATGAAATATAACATTATTTATTTAAATTACAGAGATTATTTTAAAACATTATTAAGTGTATTAGCTTGGTGATAATGTTTTATACTAGTTTAAAGCATTAATAAACACCTCCTGATACCTGTCTTATAAGCAAGCTCTTATGATAATTGCGGATAAATGATTTTCCGTTGTTATCGCCTAAAACGTTTACATGTCAATTCAAAATCTGGCCTATACTGTTGCGTTAAACGTCACACTAATGGTAATCGTTCTCATGAAATGATCTTTTTAGTACGTCGTCTTTGCGAATGCAAGCGCATTACTAGATTGGCAGCTAGGTCTCATCATTTTACAGTTTCAATGCCTAGATATTTGTCTATATTTCTGAGATGAGGTAGTATTCACACTATTTACATTACTGTTTTCATCTTGGTTGCCATTTGTACGACGTTTCAGCCGTTGTACACTCCAGCCTTCTTCAAGTGCTAGAAATTTCGAAATGAAACCTTTTTTACGATCTCTGGGGTATATCATTCTCATTCCTTGTGCGATGCTTTTTTGGTAGTCATGAGTTATCTGTCTATAACCTGACTCTCTGATTTACTTGTTCATCACTGCTGTAGCCTGGTATTGAACTCAAAACTCTGAGTCAGATCACTGGAACTAACCAAGGTCTATATCCACGACCACAGTGGTGAACAGTTAATTTAGAGAATCGAGTTAAAGTGAGATAGCTCATGACTATCAAAAGAGGCTTCGCACAAGGAATGAGAATGATATACCTCAGTGATTGTAATAAAGGGTTCGGTTAAAAATTCCTAGCAGCGGAAGAACGCCGGAGCGTACAACGGCCGAAACATAGTACAAATTATCATGATCGTAATATGACTTATTAGTTGAGGGTTTTAAACGGGAGTCCATGATTAGAAATTATTCTGATGATCTGAGCAACACGAACTGTACGAACAGGTTTATTCATAGTGCTTGCCTATAAGTTTTACTGGTTTTCTCACTGAAAAGGAAATTGTTCCGAGAATAGAGTTCTTTTGTATGGTAGAATATTTCACAGGAGGCGAGGTTTTTTTGGAGGCATGTTTGCATATATTTTGTTATACACGTATAAAAAGCCTCTCTTTGATATCGTGTCGTATATAGTAGTATATAACCGTTCATTTTAAATTAGAATGATTTTACTTTTATAATTCAAACCAAAACACATTCTTTCATTTTTTCATTTTCACAATTTTCTTTCATTCATTCTTTCTTTTAACAGACATTTGTTCTACGACATTATATACCAAAATGCGCCTCAGGCGATTTTGTCAAGTAGTTCTAAAAGTTAATTAAAACAAATCGCTTGGTACACCATTTTAGAATTTTACTAAACTAACCGATTGTCTGTATGTAAGCTGGGGATGACTTAAGAAATTCCAAAGCTGAAACATATTTGCAAGAAATTTCTTCCAAAATGAAGTTTGAACTTCTGACATTTTTTAAACTAATAATGATTTTTCGAAATTTGAAAAAGTCCATCATTATGAAGAATCGACACAAAATGTGTTTTTTAAATGGGATTTACCTTAAGGAAGGCTTACGGCCATATCACGTTGAATACACCGGTTCTTGCGCGATCACAGAAGTTAAACAACGTTGAGTCTGGACAGTACTTAGATGGGTGACCGCTTGGGAAAACCAGGTGCTGTGAGCTTTTAGTGACGGATGTGTGTGGTGGTGCAGTGGATATCGGCTCTGGAAGAGAAATCGGTGAGCCGAGTTCGAATTCCAGTTGAATACCCTGCATTCACTTAAGTACTGGTACCCTTGGGAAAGGTATTAATCCGTCCCTTCCCTCCAGTTATGGGTTAAATAACAAGGGTAGGACTTGGAGACCCTGCCCTAAAAAAACAAATCCCAATGAATCTTGATACTCGAAAAGAAAAAAGTATTACTAGACACAAAACTTATATAAAAAAAAACAACAATAAATTGTTGAAAGAAAAAGGTATTACCAGCAATAAATAAATAAAATTTAGTTGGCAATAAATAGGTTGATATGCCATAAAACAAAACAACTAACCAACCTTAAGGAACATTTTTTATTTAAATATTAAGAAACTTTTATGATCTGTTTAATGAGACAACTCGAATGACCTTGGATGTGCATTGTGGTGCAATGGATATCGACTCAGAACAACAAATTGGGGAGCCGTGTTCGAATTTCCAGTTGAACTTCTAGCAATCACCATTCATTTACGCGCAAATAGCCCTGGGAAAGGTATTAATCCATCTCTTCCCTCAAGTTATTGGTTAAATAATAGGACAGATCGGGTTTTAAAGCCTTGGTTGGCAACCAGTTCACCACAGAAACCACAGATTATCCCGCAACTTATTGCGGGATAATCTTCTGCCCTGTCAGTCATGTATCTTACGAGACATGATCGCCTAAAGCGTGTATCACGTATGACACTTAACTAAGTGAATGACCTGAGTACCGGGTGCTAATTTGGTACTGCTTTTTTTACAGCATTTGTACTGTTTTAGCCATTAATTGGCGTCAGAACGATGTCACAGATTTTGAATTCAAAGATGCTGTCTTACTACTGGTTACCAACCAGTTCTAGAGAGTCCAGTCTCCACTGTTTTTTTCACCAATAGCCAGGGTATGGGTAAAAAAAAAGGGTATTGCATAAATACGCTTGGTATGATTTCATACCAAGCGTATTCATGCGAAAGTGAACATAGTGTCATCGGCGGTAATTTAAACTCAGTAAGCCGAGCCCAACTACGTACCGGTTATCGCTACGTAACCCTGCGTTGTGGTGCAATGGATATCGGCTTGGAACGACAAATCTGGGAGCAGAGTTCGAATGCAAGTTAGATTCCTGTATTCACTTACGCGCAAATACCCTTGGGAAAGGTATTAATCTGTCACGTCTCTCTAGTTATGGGCTAAATAACAGGATAGATTGGGTTCTATAGCCTAGGCTGGCAACCAGCCTACCGCAGAAAGTAATGGCAACCTACTGCGGGATAATCTTCTGCCCAGTCAGTCATGTCTCTTTCAAGACATGATCGCCCAAGCGTGTATCATCTATGGCATTTTACTGATTGATCCTGACATTCATGCTTAAGCATTTTATTTTAAAATTATCTCGTTAGCTATGTCTGTTTTTTCTTTCTCTCTTATTTATATTAACAAAAATTCTCAATTGTAAGGAAATAATCGTTTTGAAAAATCTATCTATCTATCTATCTATCTATCTATCTATCTATCTATGTAGGTAGGTAGTTTGCTTGCTAGCTCTTTGTGAGCGTGCCGATGTGTGCGTGCGCGCACACCCATTTGTTACAGACATAAAGCTGTGTATTCATTCGAAGAAGCTTTCTCTGGAAACAAGGGATTTTCTGTATAGAAATTGTGTCCATATTATTGCCTCGGGTTAACTCTTGCTTTTCGACTTGTTTCTCTTTTTTGAGGACAAAGTTGAGAAAAAATAGCTGAACAGTTTCGGCATTTGCCTGACGTTTCTCGGCCAGCTGTGGTGAATTACAACGCCCCTCCCCTACTCAGACTTAACCTTCTTCCAAGGCATGTTCTTCTTCTTCCATTCATTTTCATCATTTTTACCAAATTCTTTACTTACTGTCATTATTATTTTTCATTTTCACATACTTTATTCATTTTGATGTTCTTTCATTCTTTTCCACGTCTTTTAATTTCCTTTATTTTAAACTGTCTTTTCTTTCTTTCGTTTCTTCTTTCTCACACTTTTCATGTTTCCGTTTTTTCTTTCTTTTTAACTTGATCTATCTATCTATCTATCTATCTATCTATCTATCTATCTATCTATCTATCTATTGTCTCTCCCTTATCTTATAACGTATTTTCTTTCGTTCGTTCATTTGAACATTATCAGTTTCTTTCTCTCTCTCCCCCCTCTCTCTCTATCTATCGAGGTTCCTCCATTCATATTCTATAAACCTCTTTCTTTTTTACAACCTCATTCCTTTTGGCTCATTTGTAAAAATTTTTGTTTCGTTAATTTCTTTTATTTCTTATTTTATTATTTTATTTTTACATCGCCTTTTCTTTCCCTCATTTTTTGACATGGCTTCTTTCTTTTTTCTTTTTTCTATTTTCTTTTTTTTAAACTTCTTTACTTATTTCATTTTTTCAAAAGTCTTTCCTTTATCCTTATTTTCAAACCATCTATCTATCTATCTATCTATCTATCTATCTATCTATGTCACCTCCGCGTGGTGTAATGGTCAGCAAGCTTGTCGCGCTAGAAACTGTTATAAATGAATTCAATTCTCACTGGGTGTCCAATACTTTAGACCTTGTACCACATCTGAGAGGTGCTTAGAAAATTATCTATCGTTTGTATCTGATTTTATAACGTTCTTTCTTTTGTTAATTTTAATATTATATCTATCTGTCTGTTTCTCTCTCTGTCTATATATATAGATATATATACATAATACACACACACACACACACACACACACACACACACACACATATATATATATATATATATATATATATGTAGGTTTTCCACTTCTAGTTTTTATAAACGTCTTTTATCTTCATTTTTCTTTCTTTCTATAATTTTCCAACTTACTCTTAATTTCCTTTTTTCGTCAATACTTATATTTTAACATTCGCGTTCTTTTTTGTTTTGTTTTCATTTTCTTTTTTCTTGGCTTTCTATTTTATTCTCTTTACTCTGTTTTTATTTATTTATTTATTCATTTTTTTTATATCATTCGTTTTCATTCGTATTTTCTTTTTTTCTTCCATTCTTGCTATGTAACCTTCCTGACTCTGCAAGACACTTGACATCGAAAAGAATTGCATTCAACCTGCGGCGAACAAATTTGAGCTTTCCTTCGTCTTGTTTTTCACTCTTTTTTTTTACTCCATTTTTTTTACATCGATTTTAGGACGCAAAAGTCGATAAATTTTGAGACTTACGTTGTGAGCCGCTGTCTGTTCTCAAATGCGTATCTCTCAATGTAGAACGTGTATATCTGTTGTAACACGACCTTATTTACAAGTATGTTTTTATATAGGTTTTTCTAAACGTGTGTGCATATGTGTACCGATAGGTAAGTGTGTTAGTGTTTATGTGCTTATTTTCGTTAAATCCGGATTTGCTCTTCCTCCTTCGTCGCATCTGCTACTATCCCCACTACCACTACATCCTCTGCAATGGCGGCTACTGCGGCTTCCATCTTAAACATTAAACATTCAACCTGTTTCGCGTAGTTGAGGCTTCCATTTGGAATTACGACCTAGGCAGGAGAGAAATGACGTGTTAATGACTGGGTCCCTAACAAATTTGTTCTCACGTTAGAAATAAATGAACTCTGAAGTAAATGAAAGAAGGAAAAACAATGTGAAAGTTCAGTACTCACTATAGTTATGGACGCATGCGCACTGAGTGAATTGAATGCTAACTTCTCGTATTTGAAAGAATGCATGTCAGACTAATGATTGCCATTAAATTTTCATTAAAGTGATACAATGATTAATGAGTATTGAATACACATCAGTTGATATCTAAAATCTCAAGTCATTCTCTCATATAGTCTCGTCAGATCGAGATTTCAGCATGGATGTAATGTATAGCGCCAAACACGTTGAGCAATATCTAAACTCTCAGCTGTATACGACTGCTTTTTCAAACCAATGATTTAACTGCCATTTAAAAAAAGAATTTCCTGCTCTGTCTGGTTTGCTACACATTTACACCAAATCATTCGAGAGGTTGACCACTGTTTTCTTATGTGTCATACTCCTCATAATGTTCCCCAGAAATGGCATCTATCGCTTTCAAATGTTTAGCGTGAGTTTCTTTCGAGTTTTAATTTTCTTTAAAATTTCCTGTCTGTCGTATCTTTAATCTACAGAAACACATCTCTATCAATTTAAGTTTCTTCTTTATCTGTCAAATAACTGTCCAGCCTCACCGTCCTGCAGATATGGCATAGTAATTCAGAACTCTTTGTTTCTAACAAATTTTTCCTATTTGTTAATGTTTTGCTTAGTTCAGGAAAGGCATCTTTATTATCAAATCTTTTTTGGTTCTCTTCTTATATGTATCAAAATTCTTTACAACATCCAAGAAAGAAACTGTAGTATTATTGGTCCTGGCTTATTGGTCTCCATTTCAATTACTTTCCGACCACCACAAAGCAGCTTTCCTGTGTTTTTCTGTAAATATCTTTATGGTAATTGTTCTAATGAGTTGTCCTCCAGGGTACACCGACTTCATGAATGTAAGCGTACTACTAGATTGGAGGCAAAGTCTCATTATTTCTTGTTGAAATAGCTAGATCTAACCGTGGGTTCTATTCTCACAGTTTCTTCTTTTGAATATATCTCTTCCGGTATCTTGCTTTCCTATCAAATACGATTACAAAAACAATTAAATACAACATCAATTGTAAACTTTTGTCTTTCTGAAACTTGTTCGTTTATTTTAATTTCTCCTCACTAACGTTTATTAATTTTTTCTTTCTCAATAGCTTATTGAGACTTAATAGCTTTATCGCCTTGCTCGAGATGAAATTATTGAAAAAGAAAATCGATAGTTTTCAGTCATATATAATCCTATGATAAGAAATTTTCCTTCATTCATTGAATAGTTATCATAAGAAATATTATCATAACTATTCAGTGAATAGTTATGATAAGAAATTTTGTTGCATTCACGGTCACACTAGACGTGTGTTTGTAGGTTATATGAAAATATACAAAACAAAAGTGAAGATATGATAGAGTGGAAATTTTATTAACGATGTGTTTCGCCAGTGTGTATGATATCTTTGGTTGAGACAGAATTGTGTGTGAGAAAAATGACTTGGGACCTCCGAGGAAAAGTAATAACCATTAATCAAATTAAATACCTTATCACATCGAATGTCCAGAACTTAAGAGTGTATCTATTCAATTGTCTGTCTGTTTTATCTCTATCAAAGGCGTTCGGGCTGTTTGATTTAAAACCACGAGGATTTATATGATGCGAGATTCACTGTCATATAGGAGGATACATATGATGAGAGATTGTACGACATTCACTGTCATATAAAAAGAAATAGATGATAAGAAAACATCCAGAATTCAATGTCATATAGGATGTTCAGCATTCACTGTCATATAGGAGAATAAAGATCATGAGATATTTTCCTTCATTCAATGTCATATGGCAGAAAGTATACGTTACCAAATCTTACAGCAGGGAAGGTGTATATCATAAAAAATTGTCAAATATTCGCTGTTATAAAAGAAGATATACGTAATAAGAAATTGTCCATCATTCACTGCCACTCGTGAAGATAAATTGTTAGAGAATTGTCCGTCGTTCACTTTTATAGGAGTAGATACGTAATAAGAACATTTCTTATATATTTATTGCTATAGTTGAACATTCATAATATGACATTTCTCAGTTGGAGTATATATATATATATATATATATATATATATATATATAGTTTTTGTTTATTGTTTTCATGTTTAAGTATAGTTGTGTTTTCAACAGTCAACAAAAGCTAAAAATTCTTGAAGATATATACATAAAGTACGTGAAACCTTACCTGAACAAAATAGACTATGAAATCACCGCAAATATCCTTAAATGTCTATAATTAGTAACAGAAGCCATTGTTTTATTCCAATAGCTTCCCCTACTTAATCTTTCTTGTTTCACTCTCGCGTGGTCATGTGTGACGTCATGAGCTGTGGCACAGTTTTCGCTTCCAGCGTCTTGTATGCACGAGTTTGTTGTTGCTTGGAAATCTTCCATGTAAACAAAAACAGAATCTCATTATTGTTTGTCCGTGAATTGTTATACTATAATGCAATTAACATCTTTGAAATTGCCTTATATAAGTCGAAAGCTTAGATTGAATTATAAAATGTATGTATCAATATTCTGATTCTCTTTCTTCATTTAATGATAATGCTATTAAGGTTATCAGGCAGTATGAAAAAAATTACATAAAGTAAATAGACAAATCTTTGTCTATATTATTTAATGAAACATTCATCAATATATATATATATATATATATATATATATATATATATATATATATATAACTTTAATTTATTATTTTCCTTCGTATCTACGGGATTACTTTATTTATCTGGTTGTTTTGATTAGCTTTTGATGGTTATTAGAGGTAAGAAGACGAAGCGTCGGATAATCGGTATTAAAACTGACTGAATCGGATAATCGGTATTAAAACTGACTGAAATTGTTATAAACGCGTCCTTCTGTCTATGGCCTTGTGTTCAACGAATATTGTCAACTCGAAGAGACAAAGGCAAATAGACCAGAAATGACAAAAGAAAAGAAAAAGGTAAATCCAATTACTCAGCAATCACAAAACCCTTAATATATTTTGATACATTTATCTATGAAAAGAGATTTTATCGCCGTTGTTTGTAACGGGGCATTATTTAATAAACTTCGTACGGCTTTCAAGTACACAAGGTCGTTCTGTTTTCTAAGGTAATATATTTTTCCTGCTGGGAAATTCTTTCTTGCTATATTCTTTTGTTGTATATTTCTTTAGGCGTACACTGATTTTCTTTACGTGAACAATTTATCTAAAGACAAACTTAGAAACATAGATAAACAGTAAGGGAAAACAACTTATACTATAAATACAATGTTGTGTCTTGTGTCAACGTCGGTTTGGGGTGATGTCAATAGATTATGTGGAAATTCAATCAGTCGGCTCAGCCTGAGAGGGCGTCGAAAGGATCATACACTTGAACAAAATTCTACCTAGAATTTTCAGAAAACTATTAGTCTGAAATAAATTGTCAGTTTTAGTGATTAGTATGTCTCAGAAGGTTTGTAATACTGTGAACTGTATGTTCTAGAGTTAATAACTTAATCTGAAAAGGGAAAAGGTCTTTTTCTTTAGAAATGCCAAATATATATTCATTTCTTCGATAAAGTATAAGCAATTGATATTCAAAATGATTTTTTTTTTATAATAATTTCACTCCAAGCAAGGCAAGACGGCCAATTGTGCGCGATAGGTTACAGTGCGAGAAAAATCTGGGTATAAAAAGTGGAGAAGAAAAGATAAAAATGGACGGGATTCAAGGAAACAGAAGATATCAGTTGACGTTGCAATTAAATTTTTGAGATATTAGCTATGATGCAACCAATAAATGGAAGGGAATTCTGTAAGTAGGAATTGCGAGAAAAGAAACTATTTGAGTAGAAGTGGTATTATATTTAACTATTTCAATGATAACATGAGGGAACATACATGATAATGTAGTCAGTCAGTTAAGTGTCATACGTGAAACACGCTTGGGCGATCATGTCTCGAAAGAGCAGAAGATTATCCTGCAGTAGGTTGTCATTGCTTTCTGCGGTAGACTGGTTGCCAGCAAAGCCTATAGAACCCAATCTGTCCTACTATTTACCCCATAACTGGAGGTAAAAGATGGATTAATACCTTTACCAAGGGTATTTGTATGTAAGTGACAGGTATCTTTCACTATTTCAGTACATCTTTGGATTTATTATGTTTAGCATTATGAAGGACTGTACTTGAGTTAATGTATTCTCTTGAAATATTAAGGGAAAAATTCGTGTGAATTACCAAGTGAGAGAGAGAACGACGACCGACGACTGTCCTATCGGGGAACATCTTCAGTCTGTTCGCAACTGGCCGACTCACTAGGCAGAAGATTATCCCGCAGAAGGTTGCCATTGCTTTCTGCGGTAGACTGGTTGCCAGCCAAGGCTATAGAACCCAATCTGTCCTGTTATTTAACCCATAAATGGAGGGAAGAGACGGATTAATATCTTTTCCAAGGGTATTTGCGCGTAAGGGAATGTAGTAGCTTGCTCAAATTTGTGTGGTCGGAGCACCGGGTAAAAAATGTTTAAACAAAGTTCCTGATAATATCCTAGTAATAACTTTCAAAGATCTAAATTCTCCATATTTTTTACATATTAAACCATTAATTTTAATTTGAAAAGCACTGAAATGTTCCCCTAAGTATGGAACTTTAAAATCTTTGGTCCCGTCAGTTGATACCTTGGATTAACTTTAATGAAAAACAATTTAATTTCTAATGCGTTTTTATATGATTTAATTTTCTATACAGTTTCCAATACGGTTAATTTTCAATAGACAATCTATAAGAGTTTAATAAAAACACTTTTATAAACTCCAAGAAAAACAGCTTCTGACATAACTAAATAAATTGCTGTAAGGTATTTATCAAAAAGTGCTAGTTTTATATGAATTGTCATTTTCAATGAAGTCCTGTGTGTGACGATAAAGGACACCTTGTAGCAAGGCGTCGTATCTGAAAATTAAAGATTTTGGAAAGATCTACGCTTTCCAGTTCAATCTCATCTTAATTGCAGATGTTCCCATGTCCATCGTAAATCGAGGTAGTAACGGCTTTTAGGGTCTTAGCTTTGGAAAAATACTGCCCTCTCAGATAATAAAACAGAACACAATGAATGTATAGAAATTCATTTTCATAGTAAAATTAACAGCAATACATTTTTATATAAAAAAAATGATAAACAATACAATTTTAATGCAAAATGACCGGCTATTCATTTTTATAGTAGAATTATTAACGATACATTTTATACCAAAATGACCAATAATACAATTTATGTCTAGTTAAAAGCATATAAACTGTGTTCAAAATATTTTGATTTCGGCATGAAATTATTCATGGAGTTTGATAAGGAACTAAATAAAATCTAGCAACCAAACAACCAACATGAAAGAACATCTTCATTACATTAATTACATTACATAAAATGCAGCCGTAACTTCTACTCCAACAGTTTCTTTCCTCGCACTTCCCGACTGTTGAATTCTCTTCCAAACGATTGATTCCCCGACGGCTACAATCTCCAGGAGTTTAAATGTAAGGTCAATACACACCTCCTAACACACTAACCTGCTCCCATTCTATCAAGCACTCTTCCCATCTGCCCGACCCTCATCCTCGCTATCCTTACTCATCTGTCACCTTTCTCCTGACATTCCCTATGTCTATCCACTCCTTCTCTTTACCTTCCCCTATGTAGCCCCATGCGCAATAGTGGCAGTGGAATGCCTTGCTTGGGGTGAGATGATTAAAAAATAAATCTATATAATCTCCTACGATTTCTTAAATCAAACTGTATTCAAAAATATAATTTCGACAACATAAAACACATATCACCGCCTCTATTAATTATGTCGACATAAACATGTATATGTGCAAATGTTGAGTAACATCTACCATGTTTTCAATTGTGATAGCAAAATAACATTTTTGATATTTTTATCACTTCAAAGCGCCAAAAAAAATTAAATTTCTGCATTAAATGACCCATAAGGAGTTGATAAGCCATTAAACAAATCAAATTAAATCATTTTTAGTGATGAAGATGTCTAAGAATGGGGAAAAGTATCGTTTTCATACAAGATTGGAAACTTTATGTTCTGATGAAGAGAATTTGAATTATTCAAAACAGCCGAAGCATTTTTTCTTAAACAATACAAAAGATATCATATATATTCCTACGATAAAATAAAGGCATTGGATTATCTAACCAAACCTCTTTGTTGCTCTTCTTCTTCTTCTTCTTCTTCTTCTTCTTCTTCTTCTTCTTCTTCTTCTTCTTCTTGTGTCTTGTCCATTCAGAACGTACGCGATCATGGACGTCTACTTGGCTCTGTCTTTTGTCGCTCTCAATATTTTCCTCTTGGAATCTCTCCCAAACCGCGCTCCGCCAGACATTTGCTCAGGCCTATCAAGCAGGTCTCAAGCTGCTTCTCCCTGTCTTTCTTTTCTTCTATCCGTCGGGTGAGTATTAAATTCTCCAGGCTATCTTTCTTCATCACGTGTCCCAGGAACCTCATCTATCTCTCCCTGATGTTAAGTATGAGTTTTCTTTTCGTTTGCATCCGCCCCAACATCTCATCATTGCTCACGTGCTCAGTCCATGGTATCCTCAGCATCCTTCTGTAACACTATAGTTCTGCTGCCTCAAGCGTCTCCTTCATCCTTGATGGGATTGTTCAACATTCACTTTTATACAGAAGTACAGATATCATTCAGCAATCTAGCACTCTTTTATTTATTTCCAATGAGATTTTCCTGTCTCTCAGTACTCTGGTTAGCATTCGAAATGCATTCTTAGCCATGCTATGCGTTTTTGGATCTCAATGTTCTCTGTTAAAACATTTCTCAGGCATTTAAATTTCTTGTTTTATTTTAGTTTCTCTGATCTGTAGTTAGCATTTTGGGGTCTTCTTTTTACTGATGATCATACATTTAGTTATCTTGCTCAGTCATTTCTTTTCGCTTTCTTTTGCTACCTTTTGTAAGAGGCCCGCATTTTCCTTTTCGTGTCTGCTATCAGCACGATGTTATCTGCGAATTGTTGAGACTAAGGCCACCAATGACAAGTCTTGGCAAGTATTTTTCTTAGTTGCCGAATAAAAAACGGGGTTCTTCATAATTTGGAAGGTTTAATTTTTTCTCAATATGCAATAAACTAGAGGTTTTAATAAAAAAGAAACGGTAATTATTTAGTACAGCAAAATATGTAAAATCAATTTGTTGGCAATAATAAACTCGGCTACGGTCGAAAAATAAATATACATCCACCTGGCCTCTTACATCTTGCAGATGCCATTAAGTACGTGACAAACCTAAATAATTTCTAATATTAAGTTTTCGACATTTTTGTTCCATAATGTCAGTAATCTTTTTACTGCTTCATTTATCGTCTCATCGTTTGGAAATAAGGTAACTCTATCGAAAGAAACTAGATGTTCCATCTTATTAAAATTGGTTAATTCCTTTAAAATCGTTAGGGGAATCTAACGCACTAGAATAAATGTTAATAGTTGGTTTCAATAAATCACTGAAATATTTACCAAGGCGGTAATTGGATATGGCAGTTTAATTTATACTAGACTTTAACGGGAGTATTTTATCCTGGTTCGTAATTTTATGTGTTTTAAAGAGTTCTGAAATATCGTGCTGCAATAGTCTCCGTTCACCGTGTATTAATGTCAGCATCTTAATTATGTCGTTATTCTCACTTCGAGTTGCTATCCATTTTTGTAGTCGATGCTGTTGAAAGTCCTCGAGTCAGGTAAGTCTTCAGATCAGTGTTTAAAAATGACTTTGAGGGAGTGAAATCTTTGGATGTTGGCGCATACGTTTCTTCTTTAAACCTTGTGGACTGGCGCTACCTAATCACAAATAAAGAAATGTACATAAAAGAACATATAACATGTAAATCCTTGTTAAAGTTTCCTTTAAAATTTTATAACCAAAGATTTTCAGCAAAAAAAATATTTTTCTTTAATTTATTCTCAGAATAAGTCCAAATAATATTCACATTCAAAGATAAATATCATAAATATTTAAATATAAACAATTCAACCACCATTTTTCATTCAAGTTCTATTCTTTGGTTCAAGAAATGAGTTATTTTTAGTATACGTATGTTATAATCGTGCGTTGTGGTACAGTGGATATCGACTCAAAACGAGAAAGCGAGGAGCCGAGTTCGAATCCCAGTTGAATCCATTGTATTCACTTACGCGCAAATACCCGTGGGAAAGGTATTAATCCGTCTCTTCCTCCCAGAATCATATAAAAACGCATTAGAAATTAAATTGTTTTCATTAAAGTTAATCCAAGGTATCAACTGGCGGGACCAAATATTTTAAAGTTCCATACTTAGGGGAACATTTCAGTGCTTTTCAAATTAAAATTAATGGTTTAATATGTATAGTTTCAAAGTTATTACTTGGATATTATCAGGAACTTAGTTTAAACATTTTTTTACCCGGTGCCCCGACCACACAAATTTGAGCAAGCTACTACATTCACTTACGCGCAAATACCCTTGGAAAAGATATTAATCCGTCTCTTCCATCCATTTATGGGTTAAATAACAGGACAGATTGGGTTCTATAGCCTTGGTCGGCAACCAGTCTACCGCAGAAAGCAATGGCAACCTACTGCGGGATAATCTTCTGCCCAGTCAGTCATGTCTCTTTTGAGACATGATCGCCCAAGCGTTTACCACGTATGGCACTTAACTGACTGATGTTATAATCGCGGATTTGCGTTGTGGGGTAGTGGATATTAGCTCTGAACGAGAAATCGGAGCGCCTAGTTCGAATTCCAGTTGAATGTGTTGCATTCACTTCCGCGCAAATACCGTTGGGAAAGGTATTAAGATGTCGCTTCTCCTTCCAGCTATAGGTTAGATAGCAGAAAAAACTGAGTCCTATAGCCTTGGTGAGAAATCAGTCTACCGTAGAAATTAATGGCAATTTACTGCGGGGAAATACTTTACCCAGTCAATTCCGTCTCTTTCAAAGCATGATCGCCTAAGCCTGTATCACGTATGACACTTAACTGAGTAGTAATATAATGTTGATTAAGGAATTAGAAAATCATAGTACTCTACCCAAAAACCTAATCAGTCGTTTTTGGGACGACGAGGAAATTCTAATCGAGGTTTTAGAAGCAAATAAGAGAAAAATAAAGCAAAATCATAAATTATCCATAAAAATAATAAAATGGAAGTTAAACTATATTTAAACAAGTATTATTATATGTCTAGGGCACTGTATTTCATCAGAAACACAATATGATAAAACATAAAAATGATGAATATAACTATGCAGAATTTCCGTTTCTATATTTATCTTATATTCAATTCGACAATTCCCCATTCAACCAATAAAATATTAATCTGAAATCTGGCCTTTCTTAAGGCCTTTTATTCAAGATACTTTCAAAATAGACAAAGCTGCTTGCATTCTTTTGAATCGTCTTTTATCCCCCCCTTTAACAGCAAATAAAGTATCGTATATGTCATTTGAAAAGGGATCTCGTCATGAATTATGAAGTTGTATACAGTTCAGTAAACAATAACAATTCAGGTTTAATCTGAGTCTGGTGCTGTCACGTATTTTTAGCTTTCAACAAATGTTCTGATTTACTTTTTCTCGTTTTTGAATTAAAGTGACAATAGGAGATCACTCAACTATTATGATCAAAATATCAGGGAATTAAATCTCTCTCTCTCTCTCCTTCAATATATATATATATATATATATATATATTAATAGCTAGGATTAATTGGAATTTTGATGGTATATTAAAAACTGAAAAAAAAAAACAACCGGTTTTGCCCAGAGCTTATGAAGTTCTAGGGTTCTCTTAATCGTGAACTAAAAAATGAAATGAGAAGTGAGGGGGGAAAATGCAAGGGAAATTATATATATATAGCCATCCGCAGACAGATCTGTTCGCTGTATCATAGCTCATCAGTACGGTTAGGCATCCGATTGCTTTTTATCCAGGATTAGAATTGGCGATTCTACATCTGAGCTATGGGCGCCCGGTTCAGTAATGAATTAGAACACTCTAACTACTGGCGTATGTATACATGATATACTACACCCAAAAAGTCTGCCTCCTTCTTCATGCTTATTAAAAAGGCTTACTTTATATCTTTGAGATAATAGTTTCATTAGGACCCCTTTAATCACGCAACATAATTGTGAATAATAAAACCATAATAATCTGATTCACGTGACGATATTTTTTCCTTTCTATATTATCACATAAAAATATAAATGAAGACAAAACTAAAAGTTATTTTAGTCGGTCCTTTTCATCCTATGTTTGACTTTATCGAAACCAGGAGCTAATTTTGGGAAAATATTATTTAACAAACATTTTTGCTCTTTTTTGATGAGGAATAACATCTTTGGATTTGTCTTGATAAAGTCACACAGAGGACGAAATGCGTCGGCTAAAATAACTTTTCCCAATTTTTGTTTATTAATATTAACCCTTTTACAGATATCAGTCAGTCAGTTTAATACCATACACGATACACATTGTCTCGAAAGAGATATGACTAACTGCGCATAAGATTTTCCTGCAGTAAGTTGATAATAATTTCTGTGCTAATTAACCAGATTAGTTAGTTAAGTTCCATATGATATACACGCTTAAGCGATCATGTTTCTTGACTGACTAGGCAGAAGATTTTCCCGCAATAGATTACCATTTCTTTCTGCGGTAGACTGGTGTCCAACCAAAGCTATAGAACCCAATCTACCCTGCTATTTAACCCATTGATGGAGGGAGAAGAGGTGGATTAATAACTTTGCCAATGATATTTGAGAGTGAGTGAAATTTATATAAGCTTTCTATGAAAACATTTTTTAAAGAAAAACAAGCTTCTAATGCCCACAAACTATTAGCACTTGTTTCCTTACTGATGGAGGCTTTTTAAAACCATTCTGACCCTAGTAGTGTGGACCATCAACATCTTGATTACGGCTTTCATTTCCTCTTTGAGTTAGATGTAATATATATTTTAATTGTTGCATTTGTTGAAAGTCCTCAAGGGATGTGGTTTTTGTTATTTGGTACGGTTCTTCGTGATTACATGCCCCAGCGTGGTCCTCTGTAAGATCTACACGGCCTATTAAAATCGGTCTATTAAGTCAATATAATTTCTGTTTGAAATACACCAGAGTATTTTGCTTACTTAAACTAGTAAATTTATTTAGCCTTCAATTCAAACTAAAATTCAAGTTTCAAGAAAACTTTTTATTAAATTCAATTTAAAAGTCAGTTATTAAAAATCAGTGGAAGTTCAATTTTCTTTTTCTTTAGTCAATTAAAGTAACAAAAGAGAGGAGATTGTGGAGAGCCTTAACCACCTGGAAGAATATCCAATGAGAAGAGAGAAGATCATAAGTTCTTGTTAATTTAATCTGAAACGATACGCCTAAAAAAACCAACATATCTGTCGAGTTCGTGGTAGTAATAAAATCATGTCTACCTGATTTGAGCTCTACTAGTTTTTTTAATTGTTTCACCCCAAACAAGGTGGTAACGCCAGTGATGTGCAGGGAGATGCATAAGAGTAAAAAGATTAGATAGGAGGAGAGTAAAGAAAAAGATGAACTAGTTAGAAAGGAGCAAGGGAAGAATGGGAACTCAGGTGTGATGACAGTTTCAAAGGTACAGAGAAGGGAAAAGATATATATGGTGATGTAGAAAGAACTAGAGTCAAGCGTTAAAGAAATGGATATTGATCTTGCATTTAAATTTCTGGAGGTTGTAGCCGTCAGGAAAACAAGAATATGGAAGCGAGTTCCACAGGCGAGAAGTGCGAGAAAAGAATCTGATGAAGTAGAATTGTCATCTGCATTTGGTTGATTTAACTGTGAATGGTTGGGACCCAGTTGCCAGTCTGATTGCACGAGTAAACACTTGTGCCAGGGGCACCAGTGACTTAAGTTCGTCGGAGCAGCAGCCATGAAAATAATTATAGAACAGACAGAGGGAAGCCACATCCCGTCGGTGGGGAAGTGGCTGGAGTTGAGCCGCCGAATCGGTACCTATCACATTACTGATTCTCCTTTGGAGCCTGTCAAGAACACTGAGATGAACAGCGGGTGCGCCTGACGATATATAACAGCAGTATTCTATGCACAGATGGATGATTGATTTGTATATATGCAAGATAAATTCAGGAGGAAAAAACATCCTGGCCCGACACAGTGACAGAACCCTCCTAGCAGTGGATTTAGCTATTGACTCAATGTAATGGTTCCGCTTGAGTTCGGAAGAGAAGGTAAGGCCGAGGAAGCGCTGTGTATTGCTATCAGGGAGACTTGCTCTGTCCATGCTTATGGGAGGCAGAAAATGTTGCCTGTGATGATTGACAGACAGCAGCTTCATCTTAAACACATTGAAATTTACAAGTCACTTCTTACCCCATTCCACCACAGAATGTAGATCCCTCTTAAGATCAGCAGCGAGGTTTCTTAATGATGCGGAGTAAATTGTGGTGTTATCTGCGTAGATGCCTACTTGTCACTTGATTACGTCTGGGAGATTATTTATGAAAATAAGGAAGAGTATCGGGCCTAGGATAGAGCCCTGAGGGACACCAGCGTTTGCACAGTAGGATGTGGAGGCACTGCCCATTCAAGTTGCGTTTCTCTTTGCAAAAGGGTACGATAAAAAATACTAAAAGACAGGATTCGGAAAATCTGAATATTTAATTAAGGATTATAATTAATTAAGGTTAATTTGAAATCGCTGTGTGATTATTATTAAAGTGTCTGTATCTCAAATACGTAATCATATATTCTCGGTCGAGTATCTGAGACAAATTGCTCTGAAGAAAACCGAATGCGTAAGATTTTTTCGAACTATCAAAAGACGTGAGAGTTAGAAAAATGATTTATGATTAATTATGAGTCATTTTCCTGAAACCATTAATATAAATTACCTTTAGAGAAAATAATTCTATTTTAAACTCGCATATCTGCAGGAAACTTTTAATATATATCAAAAGCTCCTTTAAAAAGTTCCACTTTTGAATCAGCTAAGTACATTTTCTCGGTAAATCTGGTTATAATTTTGAAATCTTTAGTGAGCAGAAAACATCCATTGTTTTAGCGAAAGTTCAGAAAAAAGCATAAGAACATATTGACTCACGCTAAAATTCTGTGTTTGTATTAAAATGAAATATAAGAGAACGTCGATCCAATATTTTACATTTTATATGACGATGATGATGATGATACTGGTTATGATAATGAGTGATTTCTCGAAATGTTATTTGGTGAAATATTCAAATATACAGTTTGATCCAAAAGTAGGTGTACAGTAAATGATAACATTTATTTAGAGATTACATATACAATGATATTTACTCATACAATTATTACATTGACAATTAAATATATATACAGAGTGGTCCGAAAGTAGGTGTATAGTAAATGATCAAATTTATTTTGAGTAACATATCCAGCTATGCAGTAATTATATTGTATTATGTAGGAAGAAATTATCAATATCAACAAGCGTGGTCGAACACGGATTTTGAGTTACATATACAGCTATGCTTACTAATACAGTAATTATATTGTATTATGTAGGAAGAAATTATCAATATCAACAAGCGTGGTCGAACACGGATTTTGAGTTACATATACAGCTATGCTTACTAATACAGTAATTATATTGTATTATGTAGGAAGAAATTATCAATATCAACAAGCGTGGTCGAACACGGATTTTGAGTTACATATACAGCTATGCTTACTAATACAGTAATTATATTGTATTATGTAGGAAGAATTTATCAATATCAACAAGCGTGGTCGGACACGGATTTTGAGTTACATACACAGCTATGCTTACTAATACAGTAATTATATTGTATTATGTAGGAAGAAATTATCAATATCAAAAAGCGTGGTCGAACACGGATTTTGAGTTACATACACAGCTATGCTTACTAATACAGTAATTATATTGTATTATGTAGGAAGAAATTATCAATATCAACAAGCGTGGTCGGACACGGATTTTGAGTTACATACACAGCTATGCTTACTAATACAGTAATTATATTGTATTATTTAGGAAGAAATTATCAATATCAACAAGCGTGGTCGGACACGGATTTTGAGTTACATACACAGCTATGCTTACTAATACAGTAATTATATTGTATTATGTAGGAAGAAATTATCAATATCAACAAGCGTGGTCGAACACGGATTTTGAGTTACATACACAGCTATGCTTACTAATACAGTAATTATATTGTATTATGTAGGAAGAAATTATCAATATCAAAAAGCGTGGTCGAACACGGATTTTGAGTTACATACACAGCTATGCTTACTAATACAGTAATTATATTGTATTATGTAGGAAGAAATTATCAATATCAACAAGCGTGGTCGAACACGGATTTTGAGTTACATATACAGCTATGCTTACTAATACAGTAATTATATTGTATTATGTAGGAAGAAATTATCAATATCAACAAGCGTGGTCGAACACGGATTTTGAGTTACATATACAGCTATGCTTACTAATACAGTAATTATATTGTATTATGTAGGAAGAAATTATCAATATCAACAAGCGTGGTCGAACACGGATTTTGAGTTACATACACAGCTATGCTTACTAATACAGTAATTATATTGTATTATGTAGGAAGAAATTATCAATATCAAAAAGCGTGGTCGAACACGGATTTTGAGTTACATACACACCTATGCTTACTAATACAGTAATTATATTGTATTATGTAGGAAGAAATTATCAATATCAACAAGCGTGATCGAACACGGATTTTGAGTTACATATACAGCTATGCTTACTAATACAGTAATTATATTGTATTATGTAGGAAGAAATTATCAATATCAACAAGCGTGGTCGAACACGGATTTTGAGTTACATATACAGCTATGCTTACTAATACAGTAATTATATTGTATTATGTAGGAAGAAATTATCAATATCAACAAGCGTGGTCGAACACGGATCTCCAGGAAAGAAAAAAAAATGAGTCTGTTGAATGGAATTTGCTACTGGGATCACGTGACCATACATATTAATATTTAAAGCACCCAGACAGAAGTCTGAGTGTTTTCGGGGATTCAGTGTATTCTGAGTATTCACTGTATTCTTGGTGTTCACTGCATTCCGGGTATTCTGTGTACTTTGGGTATTCTGTGTACTTTGGGTATGCTGTGTGTTCCGGCATTTCCGGTTTTCTACAACATTATTGTGTATTTTTTGAAGGATTCGTTAGTACGTCAACTTTACGCAAAGGTACCGAAATATTATAACTTGCAAATAGTGAGTTACCAAAAGTTCTCTTCAGATTAACGTTACGAAAACCAAAGTTATAAAAGTTGTTACGTTCACGCTAATGTTATAATGGTACACTGACAATTAAATATATTGTAGTGAGCAAAACAAGATCTAGATTTAAAATTCAAATGATAAGCACTGACTCATTGATTTTGTTAGAAATTAAAAAGACTCGAATTACAAACTTTGCTTAGCAGACACACAAAAGCGAATCCCAAACAAAACTCGTGAAATTTCACACCTTGATGCGAAATGTTTTTAGACCAATAGAAAACTAGGAAACATCTAAAAAGAAAATTCAGATAATCTTCTATTATCAGAGATAAATTCTTTTACGGAAATTTTTGCGAGCCGACGCGAAGTTTTTTCGTTTCATAATGGAAAGGCCAGAATCACATCCGAGAGTGAATTCCCAAATGATCTTTTCGAGCTCCACAAACGAAATAAAAGACGGGCCATATTCGCCTCTCACCAGAGAGAAGTAGGCGAGCCTATTAACACGTCCCTTGAATATATACAGGGTGGTTCATAAGTAAGTGTTCAGTAAATGATAAAATTTATTTTAAGATTACATACAAAGTATATTTACGAATACAATTATTACATTGTCAATTAAATATATATATATACAGAGTTGGTCCAAAGGTAAATGGACAATAAATGATAACATATATTTTAAAAACACTTATGCAATTATATTCACTAATAAAATTAATACTTTGACAATTAAATATATATACAGGGTGGTACAAAAGTAAGCGGGAAATAAATGTTAGCAGTTATTTTGAAATTACTTATTTTGAAATTACAATCATATTTACTAATACAAGTATTACATTGACAGTTAAATTTTATTGTGTACAATAATTCAAAAGTACTTAAATTTTATTAACACAGATGCTCCAACTGTTGTTCATCTCAATTTACACAGCTCTAAAATTTACGCTACACGCTTTGACAAACATTTTCGCACAGGTCTCTGTCTATTAATTTCTTGAAATATATGTCTTATGTAATTTTTCAAATCTTCTTGGTTTTCGACTATAAAAATTGTCCTTGAGTACGAGTCAAAAGAAGAAATTCATTAGGGTCAAGTCAGGTGAACATACTGGCCAATCAATTAGACCTTTTTGTCCAATCAATTTCTCAGGAAATGTTTCAAGATACACACGCAAAACTAGCACAGTTATAATGAACAGCATTATAATAATATAACCGATATACAAACCATTTCTTCCTCCTGTCCATCTATTTTTCTACTACTCTGTATAATGGATATTTGCAATATATGGATTGATAGTTGTATGAATAACAGTGTTTTTTAATATATCTAAAAAGTTGTAAAATACTTGTCTGTTGTCCTGTACAACGATAAATTCCTGAAGAAAACTAGAATGTACCACAGCCGAATTCATTATTTTGTTCAAGAATAGGAGCATCAGTCAGTCATTTAAATGCCATACGTGAGACACGCTTTGACGATCATATTTCGAAAAGACATGACTGACTGGGCAGAAGATTTTCCAGCAGTAGGTTACTTTCTGCGGTAGACTGGTTGCCAGCCAAAGCTATAGAACCCAATCTACCCTGTTATTTAACGCATAGCTGGAAAGTGAAGTGACTGATTCATACTTTTTCCAAAGGTATTTGCGCGTAAGTGAATCCAAAGAATTCAAGTGGAATTCAAACTCTGCCCAATGATTTCTCGGTCCGAGCCAATATCCACTGCACCACAACATATACTGCTTAGAAAGTAAGGTATACAAGTATGATATTAACTTAAATAAAAATCCAAAATAAAAGTATATTTATATAGTTATCAGCTTTGTAAAAAAATTGTATCATTGTAACACCAATTTTATTAAAGATTTGGCCACAGTGAAAAGACAGTTTAATTTACGAAAGCTTAGATTTGCATATTTCATGATTTAATCTTTAACGTCGTAGGCTTACTGCTGGAAAGCAATGTTACCTTGCAAATAGTGCTGATTTTTTTTAATGCTTAATGTTATTAATCTATTCTTTTTCGTGTGCTTAGTATCACTTTTAGTTATCTTACTTATGCACATTAGGGTGGGGCGATTTTGCAACCGTGATGTTGCACCCAATTTGAAAGATTGAGTTTGATATGAGTAATAACGACACTAAATATTTTTCCAAATCATTACCGTTTTTTAAGGCAACGAAATTAAAGATTACGTTTAAGTTCAAAAGCGTACCGTTGGTATTTCATTCCGGTGAGAGCACAGCCTTATACATTTATAATTTACTGAAGCTTTACGAATTCTCTATAGACAAGATAAAAGGCACAAACATATTATTACTAAATCATTGTGCCATCAAATAAAACCTTCATTTACTTCAAAGGAAAATTATACAGAAGAATTTAGCTATATTATGATTAATTATACAGTACAGTAGTTTTAGTGTGGTTTTTAATAAACAATGAAAATTTAAAATATTTTGTCTTATTTATAGTGTTATATGGTGCTATATATACACGTTTGTCTATTTTTGTTTTTATTAATTATGATCTAAAAATGTTATTCACTAGCCTTTTCTGGAATTTTTTTACAATTTTTGTCTCATTAGAAACAAAGAAAACAGTGCTAGATTGATATGTGATATCTGTCATTCTGTATGGAAATGAAACTGGAACGTCTCATCAAGGATGAAAGAGAGGCTTGAGGGAGAAGAAATGTGGTTTGTACAGAAGGATGATGAGTATTCCATAGACGGAACACGTGTGCAACGATGATGTGTTGGAAAGGATGCAAACGAGAAGAAAACATATACTAAATATCAAACAGAGACAAATGAGGTTCCTGGGTCACGTAATGAGGAAGGAGGACCTAGAGAACTTAATACTCACAATTCGGATAAAGGGAGGGAGAAACAGGGGAAAGAATTGTGAGGCGTACTTGTTACGTTTGAGCAAATGTATGGCAGAGAGGAGCTTAGAGATACCAACAGAAAAATATTTAGAGTGACAAGAGACAGAGCCAAGTGAAAGTCTATGATTGCCTACGTCCTGAAGGGACAAGGAAGAAGAAGATAAAGAAGCAGAAGAAGAAGAAGAAGAAGAAGAAGAAGAAGAAGAAGAAGAAGATACTTACTAAATACAGGAATAAAATGTGTATTTTGCATACAGTTTCATAAATAGAATATTATGGTATGAATATATTTTCCATTCAATATGGCTAATAAAAAGATATCATCTTCCATCATTTTTATTCTTGAAATAGTAAAATTCTTAAGTCAGTTTGTAAGCAAAAACACCTGCGGAAATTAGGTTTCCACAATTTTTTCAGATGGGCTTTCAAACTAAATTTTTAAGAATTGATAAAATATTTTAATCTAATTTTTGGTGTTCTTACTTATCACATCAAACCTCATCTTTCACTCAGAGTGCAGTATTGATTTTCTGAAACAATGGGAACAATCAACCTGCCCGAATGCACATGTGCAGATAGTGTCTGATCCTTTATTCAATTAATTTTTTTAATCGTTTCCCTCTACGCAAGGCGGGAGAGTCACTAGTACGTAGGGGGCTGAAGAAGAGAGCATATGGCAATTGACGTTGCATTAAATTTTTGGAGATTGTAGCTATCAGGAAAGTATATGGAAGAGAGTTCGACAATGGATTCAAACTGATAAATATTTCCCGAACACGCTATTAAACATTTTAGTTAAATACATCAAGATATCTTAAGCCGAATAACCGAAAAATATTTAATAAAATATTAAATATTTATCTATGTCTTTTTGTGCGATGTTTTTAGGGAGTCGACAATCATGACATTTTGATGTTTTTTATGTCATGATCTGGCATCTCTGATTTCTATATCACCAGCGCTTCTTTTTGAGCGATAATTCCTTCCCAAAAGTGGAAGACCGTGTTGGGGCGCTCTCCACCTTTCCACGGAAATGGACTATTCGAATTACTAGATAAAATAGTAGTGATTATACCTCGAGTAAGGAAGTCGAGTGAGCGAGTCAGTCGGGTATTTCCGGTATTGCACCGGAAGTGTTCTACTAGTCAATCTATCACGTCTCTACGACGATACTGTATACTAATTACCTTGTTCTGCATTCTACTAATCCTCACCTCTGGTAAATACTTCTCTTTCCTGTCAATACACCTACTTTTATACTATTACGTTGTTTTGTATTATTCACATAATTCTGTTACCCGACATAACAGGCTGGGTGACCTGATGATTACAATTTTAAGTCAGAATCACTTATTAGAAGTTTGCTTCACAATGTATATCGTAAATGGAAAGGTTGTTTAAATGTACAACATTGAAACTAGTCTCTTCTTCTTTTTCTTCTTCTGTGTGTTGTGTCATTTCAGGACGTCGGCAATCATGGTCCTCCAAAATGTTCTATTCTTTGTTGCTTTGTGACTTTTTATAATCCCTCCTAGACTTTGTTCTACTATCTATTTAAACAAGCTCTTTGGGTATGTTATACGCTGTTTTTCTCTGGCCTGGGAAACTTTAAATTTCCCAAACTCTATTTCCACTTCATGTCCTCTAGAATTTTCGACTAGTTCTTTCTGATATTATCATTGTCATTATCGAAACGTTGTCGTTGTTTACATAATCCGTCCATGATATTCTCAGTGTCCTTCTGTAGAACCACGTTTTTGTTGCTTTAAGCCCCTTCTTCATCTGTGAAAACATTGTCCAGCATTCAGTGATATATATGATGACTGATATTACGCAACAGTTCAGTACACTTTTATTTGTTTCTGTTGCTTCAAGTGTCCTTTTCATCTGTGAGGAGATTATCCAGCATTCACTGCCATATAGGATGACTGATATTACGTAAGAGTTCAGTAGTCTTTTCTTTGTTTCTGTTGCTTCAAGTCTCTTCTTCATCTGTGAGGAGATTATCCAGCATTCACTGCCATATAAGATGACTGATATTACGTAAGAGTTCAGTACTCTTTTTTTTGTTTCTGTTGCTTCAAGTCTCTTCTTTATCTGTGAGATTGTCCAGCATTCACTGCCATATAGGATGACTGATATTACGTAAGAGTTCAGTACTCTTTTCTTTGTTTCTGTTGCTTCAAGTCTCTTCTTCATCTGTGAGGAGGTTGTCCAGCATTCAGTGCCATATAGGAGGACTGATATTACGTAACAGTCCAGTACTCTTTTCTTTGTTTCTGTTGCTTCAAGTCTCTTCTTCATCTGTGAGGAGATTGTCCAGCATTCACTGCCATATAGGAGGACTGATATTACGTAACAGTCCAGTACTCTTTTCTTTGTTTCTGTTGCTTCAAGTCTCTTCTTCATCTGTGAGGAGATTGTCCAGCATTCAGTGCCATATAGGAGGACTAATATTACGTAAGAGGTCAGTACTCTTTTCTTTGTTTCTTTTTATTTAAGTCTCTTGATCTGTGCTGAAATTGTTCAGCATTCACTGTCATATAGGATGGTTAGTATGACATAACAGTTCAGTTCTCTTCGCTTTGTTTCTGTTGCTTAAAGTCTCTTCTTCATCTATGAGAAGATTTTACAGCCTCCACTGCTATATATATAAAAACTGATATTGCATAACAGTTCAATACTCATTTTTATGACACTTCATGCCTTTCTTCATCTATGAGAAGATTTTACGCTCACTGCTATATATAAAAACTGATATTGCATAACAGTTCAATACTCATTTTTATGACACTTCATGCACCTTTTCTTCATCTATGAAGATTTTACAGCCTCCACTGCTATATATAAAAACTGATATTGCATAACAGTTCAATACTCATTTTTATGACACTTCATACCTTTTCTTCATCTATGAGAAGATTTTACAACCTCCACTGCTATATATAAAAACATTTATTGCATAACAGTTCAATACTCATTTTTATGACACTTCATGCCTTTTCTTCATCTATGAAGATTTACAGCCTCCACTGCTATATATAAAAACTGATGTTGCATAACAGTTCAATACTCATTTTTATGACACTTCATGCCTTTTCTTCATCTATGAGAAGATTTTACAGCCTCCACTGCTATATATAAAAACTGATATTGCATAACAGTTCAATACTCATTTTTATGACCCCACTTCATGCATTTTTCTTCATCTATGAGAAGATTTTACAGCCTCCACTGCTATATATAAAAACTGTTATTGCATAACAGTTCAATACTCATTGCATGACACTTATTACCTTTTCTTCATCTATGAGAAGATTTTACAGCCTCCACTGCTATATATAAAAACTGATATTGCATAACAGTTCAATACTCATTTTTATGACACTTCATGCCTTTTCTTCATCTATGAGAAGATTTTACAGCCTCCACTGCTATATATAAAAACTGATATTGTCTAACAGTTCAATACTCATTTTAGCAAGCACTTCTATGCATTTTCTTCATCTATGAGAAGATTTTAAGCCTCCACTGCTATATATAAAAACTGATATTGCATAACAATTCAATACTCATTTTTATGACACTTCATGCCTTTTTCTTCATCTATGAGAAGATTTTACAGCCTCCACTGCTATATATAAAAACTGATATTGCATAACAATTCAATACTCATTTTTAGCAACACTTCATGCCTTTCTTCATCTGAGAAGATTTTACAGCCTCCACTGCTATATATAAAAACTGATATTGCATAACAATTCAATACTCATTTTATGACACTTCATGCCTTTTCTTCATCTATGAGAAGATTTTACAGCCTCCACTGCTATATATAAAAACTGATATTGCATAACAGTTCAATACTCATTTTTATGACACTTCATGCATTTTCTTCATCTATGAGAAGATTTTACAGCCTCCACTGCTATATATAAAAACTGATATTGCATAACAATTCAATACTCATTTTTATGACACTTCATGCCTTTTCTTCATCTATGAGAAGATTTTACAGCCTCCACTGCTATATATAAAAACTGATATTGCATAACAATTCAATACTCATTTTTATGACACTTCATGCCTTTTCTTCATCTATGAGAAGATTTTACAGCCTCCACTGCTATATATAAAAACTGATATTGCATAACAATTCAATACTCATTTTTATGACACTTCATGCCTTTTCTTCATCTATGAGAAGATTTTACAGCCTCCACTGCTATATATAAAAACTGATATTGCATAACAATTCAATACTCATTTTTATGACACTTCATGCCTTTTCTTCATCTATGAGAAGATTTTACAGCCTCCACTGCTATATATAAAAACTGATATTGCATAACAATTCAATACTCATTTTTATGACACTTCATGCCTTTTCTTCTTCTTTGAGGATATTTTTCAGCTTTCACTGCCATATAGAACGACTGTTATAACTAATAGTTCACTAGTATTTGATTAGTTTCTAACTAAATTTTACATGTTTCTTATAACTTTGGATGTGCGTTGTGGTACAGTGGATATCGGCTCGGAACGAGAAACCGGGGAGCCGAGTTCGAATTCCAGTTGAATCCATTGTATTCACTTACGCGCAAATACCCTTGGGAAAGGTATTAATCCGTCTCTTCCTTCCAGTTATGGGTTAAATAGCAGGACAGATTGGGTTCTCTAGCCTTGGCCGGCAACCAGTCTACCGCAGAAAGCAATGGCAACCTACTGCGGGATAATCTCCTGCCCAGTCACTCATGTCTCTTTCGAGACATGATCGCCCAAGCGTGTATCACGTATGGCACTTTGACTGACTTATAACTTTACTTAGCTTTTGGAAGGCAATTATCTTAAATAAAAAGTGTTTCAGCTTAAATGGGTATACTTTTTTTTAATCATTTCACCCTGGGCAAGGCGTAAATGCCACTGATGTGCGGGGGGCTACATAACTGAAAGAAAATTAATTAGAGGAAGGAGAAGAGGATTACAAACCAATTAGGAAGAAGTAATAGAAAGATGAAATGTGATGACAGTTGCAAGGGGGGAGAGAAAGGGAAGGATATACGGGGTGGGGGAAGGGCTAGAGTCAAGTGGTTAGTAGATGAGTATTGACACTGCATTTAAATTTCTGGAGGTTGTAGCCGTCAGGAAAGCAAGAATATGGGAGCGAGTTCCACAGGCGGAAATACGATCTAGAAACTTTATTCCTGTTTTACATGGATTAAAATTTTAACTGTTTTTGATCTTAAATTTTAATCAATGAAAAAAAAAAGTGGGTATCTATAAAAATTTATGTAGACAATGCTCATAACGATATATTAGAGAAACATCCCGAACATAAAAAGTACTTAAATATTAGCGATACACTCAATGCATTTATATGAATATTGAAACCATCAAGATCACAATTTTCTTCTTGAAAACACGATTAGTATAAAAAAGATGTTTAACTCAGATGCTTTCAAAACACGATCGTCTATGAATCACGTAGAATTATTATACAGCCGGAGTATTTAAGGTTAACGGTTATATTAGGACTAAAACAAGGTTGCAGTATCTACATTATTCGGACTAATATCCTCACCTTTGTTACCATTTGTACGACGTTTCGGCCGTTGTAAACTCCGGCCTTCTTCAGGTTCTAGGAATTTGGAACTACACCCTTTATTACAATCGCTGCCGTTAAGGACACATGGCCCAGTGGATATAGACGTCGGTTAGTTCCTGTAACTTGAGCCAAAAGCGTTGTGAGTTCAATACTAGGCTCAAGCAGTGTTGAACAAGTAACTTATAGGGTTATAAAGATATAACTAATGACTACCAAAAGAGGAACTACTACGCAAAGAATGAAGACCATATGCCCCAGTGGTTGTAAGTCGGCTCTACGATTTCTCGTTCCGTGCTGATATCCATTGCAACACAACGCACAAATGGAACAATTCCTAAATGTAAAAGTGTAAGCAATATGCCAAATATAGAAGAATGGTATTTACACCACGTGGTCGTCCGTTTTCAGAGAATCCCGCCTGTCTTCCTTTCACGGAGAACATTCATATACAAGACGTATATATAAACGTCTTACACATTGCTCATTCCAGAATTTCTTTTTGAATTTCATCAAATAGTAAAACGAAAGATTTCGCCTGAAAATTCAATTGATTCGTCCTAAGTCATTGAAGGGTGCCCTAATTCTAAATTCGCGTTTTGCAGTCAATTTTAAATTAGATGACCTTTTTTTATCGCGCGTTCAAATTTAGCCAAATATGACTTATTCTTTGTTAACCAAGAAGACAAAAACAGCTGTCAAAAGGGGAGGGACATTCGTTAATTCTTGCAGGTTCGATTTGCACTACTTTAAAAAAACAACCCAAAAATCTTCTGGACGCTGTTATAGCATTTTACTAATATCATGTCAAGAAGTTTTGTATTAAACACACACACCGACACACACACACTCTCTCTTTCTTACACGCACACATACTCACAGTGGATTCCCTCCATCTTTTCTACACGTATTTTCACTGCTTCTGCTCTGACCGATTTTATTTCTTAATGCCCCATCCCCATGAATTTACTCGTGCAACTAGATTGGCAACTGGGTCCAACCTTTTGCCGTCAATATAGGCAAATGTAACATTTACTTCCTCCAGTGGTTCATTTTCTCACACTTGTCGCCTGTGAAAATCCCTCCTCCACGACTGCGTCCCTGATAGATAAGATCTCCAAAAGTTTCAATGCAACGTCAGTTGCCTTCTATCTCCTTGACTTTCACTTCTCTTTTACCCTTTCTTCAACATACTCTGTATCTTTTTTTATTTTCTCTTTCCTCTCCACTCACTGTAACCCCCTGCACACCAGTGGCAGTACTGCCTTGCTTGGGGCTGACACGATTATATATATATATATATATATATATACACACATACACATACAGGCAGATTAATCAGTCTTGATTTTAAGATAAAATTCATCAAGGAAGGCGCTATTTTCCTCTTCACTCACTGTAACCCCCTGCACACCAGTGGCAGTACTGCCTTACTTGGGGCTGACACGATTAGATATATATATATATATATATATATATATATATATATATATATACACACACAGGCAGATTAATCAGTCTTGATTTTAAGATAAAATTCATCAAGGAAGGCTCCATTTTTTAAAAATTTTATTTTTAGTCCAAGTACTTTCGATCATTTTCAAGATCATCTTCAGGGATAAAGAGAAAACTTATTGTAACTGCCATAAAATTTGCATTCTGTTGTGATGGTGGTTTTAAAAAACACGTACGAAACCGGTGTTATTTTAAGAATTTAAATTTATCCGTTGAGGCTATGGATTTTTTTTTTTGCAGAGCAAGCGTTTAAACATAAGGGAGCTGACTGAAAATTGGTAGAAATGTAAAATTGCATTAATATTATATGCACTTATGTTTGCATGTTATTTTTTAGTGTTGGTTGTTTGATTTTGGTATAGAGGGCTTCGAGAATTTAAAAACAGTTAAAAATTATTTTTGTGGTGTAGTATTTTTAGTGTTGTCAACAAGTATTTTCCTGTATTTTCAAGGTGAACGGGAAAATGTTTTTAAATGTGCAACAGAACTTGTATCCGATAAATGGAGTATAAAATAATATTGTGGTTGTCAAGACAACATAGGTACCGACTGAGTAACCAGCGTATATACTTCGCAAATTTTTATCTATTTTTATTTTAAGACTAAAAATAAACAAAATTCTTCGGATATGAACTCTTGGACTAATGGAGTACAATATAAACCGTATATATGGCAAGAGTCATAAAAATGCACGTGAAAACAATTATTTGTTTTTATTTGAGTAAATAGCTAACGCAAGCATAATGCATAATGAATATCTCTATTTTCTTATATGTCGTTTATAAATTCATTAATTGTCATGTGTTTGGTGGGCGGGGGTAATCTAACCATTTGCAGCTTATTGAAATCCTCGTTGCTTTTAGACCCATCAAACATTAGCAGACAGACATCAGATTCTGCAGTGCTTTTGAATGTTATTAATGATCACGAGTATTTAAAACATTAAAAATGCGTTCTCTTGTCAAAGTTGTCAAAAATGATGGAAAATCTTTTTTTCTCCCGTACTTTTTTTTTCGCATTGCAATTTTTTTCGTTCTAAGGTGAATTTAAATTCCATTGAAAAAATAAACATTTACGTACTTCATTTCCGTTCCATTTCCCTGACCCTTTCTACCCACCTCTTTTACTCGCAACTTTCTTTTACTGGTTATTTTATTAAATCGTCGCCTGTTTTCCATATTTCTGCAAAAGCTTTTAAAATTTTAACATTACTTTGGTCGTTTCTTTCACTAGAAATATCTAATGTTTGATTTATTTATTCCTTATTTTTATCTTTTTTTGTGATTTTTGAATATTCTTTCTTTGTTTTTTTACATTATTTCTTTTACTAGCTTCTCTCTTTTCATTTATTTGTTTTCTTTCATAATTTTTCTTTCTTCGTTCTTTCTTCCGTTTGTTGATATCTTTTTCATTTTATTGATTTGTTTTTTTTATATTTCGTTATTTTCTTTTTTCTCTTTTGATTCTTTGTACTTTTTATTGACTTGCTCCTTCTTTCCTTCGCTCTTTCTTAATTTTGTTGTTTTTTTTTGCTTGATTTGTTTTTGCCTTTTACTAGCTTGTTCTTCTTTTGTTTTCCTTTTTAATGTTTGGATTGTTTGTTCGTTTCTTAAATTTGTTTGTATGTTTCTTTCTTTCTTTGCTGGTTGATTTGCTTCTTTTTCATTTTTTTTTATTGATTTGTTCTTATCGTTCCTTTCTTTCTTTTGTTGGTTTGACTTCCGCTGTACATACTTTCTTTTTACTTTCTTTTATCGATTTCTATCTACTTGCTTTTTCGTTTTATTAATTGTTGATTTTTTTTTTACTTGGTCATTCTTTCATTCCTTTTTTCTCGCGCTTGTTGCTTTTCTTCATTTTTCTTTCTTTGCCTAATTTCTTTGTTTCTTTCTTTTGGTGGATCTTTTTTATTTGTTAACTGCTTTCTTTTTTATTGTTTTATTCCTTTTCTACCTTTTTTAATTCGGTCTCTTCTCTCTTTTTTTTTTCTTCCTTAAGATTTTTCTCATTTTCTTTCAAGTATGTCATTCCTACATTTTCTTTATATTAGCACACTCTAAATGTTCATGTTTCTTTTCAGTCGAAAATAAGTTGGACTGTTTTTTTCACTAAATAATTTAATCTTCGATTATTTGTTTTCTTTTAAACTATGATGATTCAGGTAACCCGTTTACATAGGAAGTAACTAAGTGTGTAATTAGCTACAACTATTACCCATAAGGCAACTCAGTGACCAACTTGCATAAATAGTTAGTAACGATACAGGGCAATCGCATCGCTAACACCTACAGAAACGAATGGACAATTATCACTTGATAACTATGAATACGCACAAGCGTGGCTCAGGAGTCTAGCAGCTAAATCTAGAACAGAAAGGCTATGGGATTTTAAATCAGTTTTAGGAGAAAACTGATCTCTTTTTGACAACTGGTGGGTGTGAGGCTGTTTTCAAACTATCAGCAATTGCACAACAAAACCGTTAGAGAAAATGACGTTCGGCAATAAAAGTCAACTAACAATAAAAACATAGTACCTTAGAGAAAGCTGGTGATTTCATGAAGAGAACTAATTTCATGAAAATTTCTGAAAATGTAAATGAGTCTCTTATTCGTTTGAAACAGACTGCTAAATAATGTGAGTTTGAGAAACTGAGATCAGAAAATCAGTAAAAGAGAATTTGATTCAAATAAAATTGATGAATGCCCTTCAAAATGAGGATTATCGGTAAAGGAATCTTATGCATTGTCAAAAAATGGAAACTTGAACATTATACGGAATTTGTTCAGCAACAAAACTTTATTCAGAAATTGAATACAACAAAATTTTTTGAATCTGCTCTAGGAAATATATACAAAAGAAAAAAGACTAAATAATGTGAACTTAATGTAATTATAAGGAAATGAAAAAGGCGTATCAAAAATCAGAATCAATGATGTTTTATTAGACATGCAACCAGATACGGGAAGTGACGTAACTGATACCCAGAACTTTTTGGAAGAAATTAGACAAATCAAGTTTAAAGAAAGGCCTTGTCAGATTGAATAAGTTTGACGGATCCATGATAAAAAAACATAAGGCTCTTTTAAAACCTATATGGAACTAAAGAATAAGTTTGGCGAATTAATGTGGCAAACTGAAAAAACAAAAAAAAAAACCAAAAAACAAAAAAAAAAACACAGTCTAATAAGAAATTATGTATTGAACATAAAATTAGTGAAAAATGGCAAGGCAGAAGATATTGGGATGCTAGACTATCAAGCGAAACTAATATCTCCCCACTCATATTTTCAGACAGGAGAAGTGCTAGTTTATCTACTAACAATAGTTGCGAAAAACTAATATATATATAATATATATATATATATATATATATATATATATATATAAACAAGGATTCATTATTAGGACCTTAGATATCTTTCGGCCAACACTTATTCATAGGTAACCGTTGGCAATTATTAATAGTAATGAACTGGACACAGAAATACAAATAATCATTAATGAAGGGAAAGTTGGAACTCGTTTAAAATTAAATATAATTAAAACGTAAGGGGTGGGGTGTAAAAACTACCTCCACATAAAATTGAAAAAAGAAAACTCAGTCCCTCCAATAGTCTTAAAGAACTTATAAAATGTTCTTTCTGTCGAAAGTTGGGACGATGGATTTCAAGTGGATCGCTTCCAGCACACGTAAATGTTAAGCGGTGCGAGGACTATTAAAGGCAGAAAACCAAGTGTCCTCGTACATTGAGGCACACTCCTGACTGTCCAGCAGATGTTGTCCGATAGCTGATTCCTGGACGGTTTGTATAGTTCTTATCTGACGTCCAGGGTCACCAGAACGAATGTTAGCGGGGACATGCTGTGAAACACGTGTTTCTAATCTGAGATTAGTCCGTCCTATATAAACCGATTCGCAAAGGCATTTCAACTTATAAATGACAGTTTTTACATAAATAGTACAGCTTATCTTTTGAAAATGAGGGGAACGCGTTTCGAGTATGAAAGATAGTCTTTAACTTTACTGAATAATAGCAAGACGAAACACACGCCCAACATTTTTCTAATAAACTGACACTTCCTAGCAAACCAAGGCAGTTTCAAGTAAAGACAGCTGGTTTCTTAAACCATTTGATTTTCCTAGCAATCACACGTTTGATAGTGTTAGTATATATATATATATATATATATATATATGTTATTACGTGAACTAGGTTTCTACCATGAGTGATGTTTCAGGCAATTTTCAATAATGAAAAAAGGTAAACAGTAAAATCGGTTATTGAAAATTGCCTGAAGACACCACTCATGGTAGATACTTAGGTCAAGTAATAACTCGTTTACAAATGAAAAATACTCAAAAGTGCTACAATATTGTATTGAACACTTTTTAATACAAATGCGCACTGGTGTAATTTTATCATGAATAATAAACAATCAATATATATATATATATATATATATATATATATATATATATTAGGAAAAGATCTGCTTAAATAAGTTTCCTCAGGAGGGACAAAATGGACCCTTACGTTTGTAATTTTAAGAAAGGATAGCGATCTGCGCATTTGTGGTGACTACAAAGTACGCGTTAACCACAAAATATAAACAGACTCATATCCTATCCCCAATGTAGAACGTGATTTAAACTTCATTACAGGAATGAAAGTATTCTCTAAAATTGATCTAGACCTGACATACCATCAAATACCGATTGAAGAATGATTTAAAGAAGCCATAACAATAAACACGTCAATAGAATTTTTAAGATCGAAAAGAATATTGTATGGAAAAAATCGTGCCATTTTTCAAAAGACTATAGAGCAAAAATGAAAATGGTAAACCAGTATGGCTTTGAATAAGTTAAAAAAAATGCTGGGTTAACAATCAACGAGAAAATATGCGTCCATAACAGTAAAAATATTATTTTGGAGACTTCCATACCTAATGAAGGCATATTACCAGAACAATCCTTAATTGACAAAATATTAAATATTGAAGAGCGAAAAAAAATGGAATATTTATTTTTTGTTACATACGATATGTAGAACGATACTCTGAAGTAAAAAAAAGTTTTACTGCTTTAAGAAATAAATGAAGAATTGGTTTGAACAAAAGAACAAGTGGCAAAATTTTAATTTAAAATCTGTTCTGGAAAAGGGCTATTTGTTAAAATATTCGACCTTAGAAAAGAAATAGTAGTAAAAACTGACGTAAAGGAAACACACAATTTCGGGAATGTTCATTTTATTATGAATCTTCTAAGAAAATGGTCAAAAGCCGAATCAAATTGTTCACATACTGAAAAAGAAACTTGGACGATAAATAGAGCTCGTCAGTTTTTGGTTAGAAAAAAATCCTATTAAAACTTCCTGTTTAATCATAGGAAGAAACTTCTTAAGGTAACATCGTCTAGAATTGTATGTAAGATGCGTTTTCGTGATGATGGTAGTTGACTATGATATTGAGTTGAAAATAATCATTCCGCATGTCAATGCTTTGTCGATATTGATGTTCATTCCTTCTGAAAGTGAGTAAAAATTGGGAAAGGTGGAAGATACTTTCTTACTTTGGGTCGAAATTGATATTTTGTCGATAGATAAATTATCCGAGAATATGACACACGATCTCATGTTGGACAGCATATTGTTCATGATAAATATAATAAAAGGAATAATTGCACACGGACAAAAAAGTTTTTAAAGAGGTTAAACAAAAATCAACCGTGAAAAAGGATGTAATTTGTAATGCAAACGTAGTGGTTTTGTTAACGTAAAAGAACAAAAATTATTTAAATTATACATGACGATGTTTATTGCAGAATAATATCTACAGAAAATAGTTTAAAAGTAGATGCATGGGGGCCAGACTATTCTATATATGTAGAAGAATACGTAAAAAAGTGTCGAATGTACATTGAAAGAGGAAAGTTCAAACTGACAAAAACATATGCATGGATTAAAGAGTCTGAACCTTGGAACAGAGTACACATGGGTTAAGCTGATGGTAATTCAGTAAGATTATTATTAATCTTGTAGATACTGGTAGATATCCCTTCGCCAGAAGTAATACATATCTCCAACGAAAGAAATTTAACCGTGAAACAAGCGTTAATTATAACCGATTGAATAGAATTCTGAAAACCCTAGTATCCGACAATGCCCTACTGTTCTGTGACGAGGAATTATGCCAATGGTTAAACAAAATTCGATAAAAATTTACACTATTTACATTATTCGGACTATTGTCCTCATATTTGTTATCATTTGTATGAAGTTTCGGCCGTTGTAGGCTCTAGCCATTTTCAGGTGCTAGGAATTTCGAACCGAACCGTTTATTAAAATCACTGGGGTATATCATTCTCATTCCTTGCGTAAAGCCTTTTTTGGTAGTCACGAGTTATCTTCTTCTAACCCTCTAAGTTACTTGTTTACCACTGCTGTAGCCTGGTATTGAATATTGAATATTGGCTTGCGGTATACGGATGTCTTGAACTCTACCTCCTTTCGATCCAACATTCACCGGAGAATACCTCAACTTAAACTTCAACTACCCGTGTAAAAAAAGGAATCGTCCGCTGCCTGCAACATTGAGTAAGAGTCATAAGCAGCACCTCAGAGACATACGAACAGGAAATCAAACGGGTGAGCAGAAAGGATGGTGCACAATATAAATACGGACTGAATATATGTTTACAACGGAAAGAAAGAATAGAAACATTTCTCTCTAGATTGTTGTTAAGCTATAGAACAATACTACATACTAGTAGATCGAAAAACCGGCCTCTCCGCCCTCATTAATATACAAATTAGAGTCCAACTGGCCATGTCTTCTGCTACGAAAAAAATAACCTCTCGGATAAAAAGAACAGTGAGGCAAAACAAAAAATTACCAGAAAAGAATTGGCTAGAAAGATAGATTTGATTGCAAAGATAAAGCAGACTTGGTTAGAGAGACAGATAGTGCAGACATAGCAAGTGATACAGATAGGGAACACTTAGCCAGGAAGATAGATAACAGACGCATGGTTACGGAAATAGACGGAACACAATTGGCTATAGAGAAAGGTAATACAGATAGAACTATAAAAATAGGACTGACACAGATAGAGATAGATAGAACTGACCTGAGAAACAAACAGAATGACTTAGTTATAGAAAAGATTTCCCTATTAAAATAGAATAGTCTTAGATGAAAACATAGAGCAGACCTGGCTAGTTTTATAGATAGAATTATGTATGATTGCATTCATTTTCATTTCTAAAATATATATCCTATGTTAGCCGTGAGATTATTTCATATTTTATTTCGAACCCGGAATGTTTACGACCACAACCTGCTTACTGTGACTTTACTTTTTCATATACCGTGAGCCTGAGAGTAATGACAGTGAAATTGTCATGTCAATGAAAGACAAACATGACAGAGCAATAAAGACACTGATCTCTCATATCTAGACAATCTCTTAAGAAGAGAGAAGAAGATAGTGAGGAGGTAAAATCTCCTAGAAGTACTAGGAAAAATATGACGATAAAATCTCATCGATAAAAGGAGATGAGGTGACTCATCTACATAGAAATCCAGTAAGTGTGTAAATAGCTACAACTATTACTAATAAAGCGGTTGAGTGCCTACATCTTACCGTGAGTCAGTAACCTAGTTGCCCTCTTTTAACCACCATAGAGAAACTTTCCTACCTATCATCAGAATAGATGACGCTAGTCTCCTAGATAGCAATGTACTGCGCTTCTTTGGCCTCACCCTCTCAAACGACCTTTAATGGGACGATTTCATCGAATCTATAGCTGCATTTGCTGCTAGGAATATTGAGCTACTGTGTCGCAGTTGGAAAGTTTTCTCGTCATAATCCATTTTGAACATTTATAGGTCCACCATTCATTGAATAATTTTGCCATATCTGGTCGGGTATCCTGAGATTCTAGACAACATCTAAAAGAGGATCTGCAATGTAATTCATCCTGACTTAGCAGTCCGCCTTCAATCACTTTCTTACCGACGTGATGTGAAGACTTTTCTACAAGTATTTTTATGGCAACAGCTCAGACGAGGTTTTTTCCTTAGTTCTCCGACTACGCGTACTTACGTGTGCTACTAGATTGGCATCAATCTTCCTCTCTTCTACCGTCAAAATAAATAAATGTAAATCCCTCTTCAAATGTGTTTCTTTTACCGCACTTCCCGTTTGTGGAAATCCATTTCATTTACTTGCTTTTCTTATAATTATATCACCCCAAGCCAGGCATTTTACTGCCACTGCTTTGCAGGGGGTTACATAAGAGGAAAGTTATAAGAAAGAGTGACAGGTTATAGGGGTATCAGTTAGTGAGTAAGAAAAGGATGAGGATACTGATGAGAGGAGAGTGGACGGAGAAAGAAGCATGAGAAAGGATGCAGGTTAGTGTGATAGGAGATGACTATTGACTTTACATTTAAATTCTTGGAGATTGTAGCTATCGGGGAAGCAAGTAAATGGAAGGAAATTCCACAGGCGGGAAGTGCGAGAAAAGAAGCTGTTGGAGTAGAATTTGCAATTAAATTTTATTGGTTTCACAGTAAAAGGGTGGGACCTAGTTGCTAATTTTGTGGCTCGAGTATATATGTATTTAGGGGGTACCAGTGAGCTAAATTCATCGGAGCAGAAGCCGAGAAAGTATTTGTAGAAGAGACACAGGGAAGCCACATTGCGCCTTCATATCAGCTTCCATGATAGATACCATTTCCAAAAGTTTAAATGCAATTACAAATACCTTTTTTTATTCCAATCCATTTCTTATCTCTTCTTTTATATCCTTTGTACCCATTTTTCTCTTATTGTAGCACGTACGCATCAGTGGCGGCCATGGGTGAAATGATTATAAAAATTAAAAACAAAAAAAGAGACTACATTACAATGATTGTAACCTTGATGGTAATTACTGAATCACTTACTGTTTATCCGTGACATTCGTAAATGATTGCTTAAAAATTCATCTGATTCCAAAAACATAGACAAATTAAAGAAATAACAAAGGTCATCTTGACAAACCAACGATAGAAAATAACAAAAAGAGAAAACAATATTTATATCATTTGCTTCCTTCCTCATCCCTATCTTCAAATAGAAAAAATCTATTAAAAATCGGAGCTGTTTAACGGATTCGGGGCGGTCGTGATACGTGATTTAATTCTAGTTAAACAAAGAGGCGTTGGTACTAATGGATTTGTTCTTTAATATAGACTTTGCAAGTGTTAGTTTTACACAGGTTAGTTTTAAGTTTATTCCTAATTTTTTTCGTGTTTTTTATTGCATTATGAACTGTTAATCAAAATAATGTAAAAGGCTTATTCCCTTTACATTATTTACAAGCAAACAGTTGACTCATCTATATTGTTATTGACACAACGTTTCTGTCGTTTTGTCAGCTGCTCTTCATCAGGTGCTTTTGGATTTTGTTAATCGCCAGAACAAAATCTGTTATTCAGTGTCTGGAGCTAGATATCTATCATTCCGTTTTATTTTTTAATGTCTAGGTATATCTCATCCAGTTCTAATTAAGTACTGCTCATTTATTGCTCGCCATGTTTAAGTATTCACTACCTAGAATAGAGATTCAACTTACATGAAAACAAATAAACAGATAGAGATTATATAACTTCAAAAGATGAACAAATTAAACTCACCCTGTTTTACAAAAAATTAAAACCTCCACAGTTATTATCACCAAGTCACAATAAAAAACTAAAAAACTTCAGTTCACTTACACACTTGGAGAATGCTTCCCTGAAAGTAAGAAATATGTTGATTTCACAGCTATCACACTCCTGTGTTATTAGTTGTGTATTATCTAACATTAGCTCAGTTAAAGTTCATATCACGAATGTACAACAGCACAAAAGTGCCACTTCATATAAGCTGTAAAAACGATTACAACTTCTCGAAGCATTAGCATAAAATAACACACCATCTATTATCTAATATTTAGGAATAAACGTATTAAATATATTTCAGCTAGAATATAAAATCAGAGGAGACAAACTATCAAGTGAATACGTAGGAACGCAAGCAGTACTAACGACAGAGCACAAAAGGAAATAAAAGCCTCTAATAATGACAAACGATAACTACAAACAAAATTATATATTTTACAATTTCATGGCTAATACATATTTCGCAGCAAACTTGTTCACCAGACTTAAATGATACAACAGTTAATATTCAAAATAATGCAGAAAAAAAATTGCACACAGACACTTACGTGCCCATATCGAGAATAGACATTTGTACCGTTACAAATTTCTATTCTCGATGTGGGCCCGTGAGTATCTGTGTGTAATTTCTTTTCTGCATTATTTTGAATATTAACTGTTGTATCATTTGAGTCTGATGAACAAGTTTGTTGCGAAATACGTATTAACCATGAAATTGTAGAATATCTAAATTTTTTTTTAGATTATTTTACTCTGTTGAATTAAATGAATAAATTTAACATTGAGTTCTTTTGAGTTCGTCCCTATCGGAATTTACCTGACTTAAATACGAAATATTCTACGTTATATATATATATATATATATATATATATATATATATATATATATTGTGTATTTATACACACACACACACACACACACACACACACACACACACATATATATATATATATATATATATATATATATATTATTTACGCTCTCACACCCTGATTTAGCACTCTGGAAGAGTGGCAGACTTTGAAAAACAGTGACTACCCTGGCATGTACGCATCGCTAATTCTCTAATAAATTAGACCAATCTGGCTATTGGGCGCGTATAATCATAATATACATTTCTAAAAAGTCTGCCTTCTTCTACTATGCGCCTATGGCCCAGAGGTAGAATCGCCGACTTCGCTCGGGTTTCAATCCTGGGTTAGAAGCAATCAGAATCTAACCGTACTGATGAGCTGTGATACAGCGAAACAGATCTGTCTGCGTATGAGTATATATATATATATTGTGCATTTGGGTAGCAATTTCTCTTTTATGCAGGTTTCATTAAAATTGTAGGCAAGATATTATGGTGTGGTGATACCGAGTAAGCGAGGAACCGAATGTTTACCCACAGAAATCCAGAAGGCAAATGAGCAAAACTGCTCTTTGCGCATCTGGGCTCCATTTAGAAGTTCCGGTGGTAAACCAAAAATAAAATAAATATCAAATTCTTTTATGGACCTGTAGCGGAACTCTGGATCCTGATTGGTCATGAAATCGCAAAATTCAAAATACGTCAGAGAAACGGTTTTTCTGCAGCTAAAGAAAAAATCATTCTGTGAGCCACCCCACGTGACTGAATTGAATATTTGAGGAATTTCTCTAACCGGTTAAGGACGGTCAGAGGAAGCGGGTTGCTGACACACAACTAACAATTTCAATTGACCTGGACATTGTCCTCTCTCTCTTTCCTCTTCTCTCTCTCAACAATTACTGCTACAAACAATTTAATCATTGAACACGAACTCTACTCATAACTTCTTACTAAGGTTTATAATTGAACATTCATTTCTACAACACTTTAATAAATTACTATCTTAACATACAAAAAATGTATATTTTATTATTTCATTCTTCTACACTAATTCTACATACTCCAACCTGCTGACGACCAACCTTCTGATGAAAACTATTCTGAAGAATATTATTCAATATAAATATGAATATTATTCAATATAAATATGAATATTATTCAATATAAATCCTGTAAGCTCTGGGGGGTTCCATTAAGTCTGAAACAAGGGCGAACAAAAGAAACATTAACCAGCTCCCTACACTTTAATGGTTAAGTTTTTGATATAATGTTATGGCGAGATTGGTAGGTCCCCGTGTGTGTTTAAATGAGATCAAATTGAACTATGATCTGAGAGATGCAACCTGAGTCTTCTCCTCAGACGATTGGTAGTGTGTCTGCTGTAATTATATACGAATTTGGATTTATCAAAATGATGTGTTAGTAAAAAGGACATCTAATTTTGTAAGTAGTATTTGTTCGATGTAGTTTATATCTTGCAGGTGAATTGTTATTTTTGATGATGTGGTTAGCAGTTTTAAATTTTGTGTAATGGATTTAATGTTATTGTTTAAGTCAACAGGCGTTGCGTATTTTTGTATGATGTTTCAAAAAAAAGAGATCCGGTCTGTTTATAATTGCTGTATATTTGATTTTTGTAAAACATCAATGTTATTGTATATTCCGTACTCCACCCACGTCTATTGAACAGGTGAAGAGTCTCATCCCTTGTTCCCTGTTTAGGATGTAGTTTCCGGCTTTCTCTTTTCCAATCTTTTCACTTTTACGTAGCCCCCTGCACATCAGTGGCTTTACCGCCTTGCTCGGGGTGATATGATTAAGAAAAAAAAAACATAACACCGCATACATTTTGTTACACATACAAATAATATTCATCATCGAAAATGGCTAAAGGTATAGCCGAAAGCGCTCGGATAAACAAAATATTAAAAAAAAATTATATAATTTATGCCCTAAAAAGAAAAAAATCATAAAATCACATAAAAAATTACATTAAAAATTTATCATCACGCCTTGTCTGTCATTTTTAATCAAACCTGCATAAAAGAGATATTGATGTCCAAATAGGCAATGTATATATATATATATATATATATATATGTGTGTGTGTGTGTGTGTGTGTGTGTGTGTGTGTTGCGTATGTGTGTTTAAATTATTAAAATGCATCTGAAGAAAGGAAAAAAGAATTGTTACGCAATTATTTTGAAATATCACTTTCAATTATTGTTCTTTATTAAAAATCCGTTAAAGAAAATTAAAGATTTTATCTGCGCATGAGCCTCTTTAGGAATAGATACATTTTTCTCAAAATTCAGAGTCCTAGCGTAAATTAGGAATATCCATATTAAAATGTTAAATAAGAATACTCAATGACAAAGCACTTAAATTATACACTTGGGTTGCTAACCGCCACTGACTCTAGAAAGACAATAATTTATTTAGTTTTTCCTGTTATTCTATGTTGTTGAATTTGGAAGATTAAAAATCAATACCATTTTTTTATTATAGTGTACATTTATAAGAGTTAAATTAAAATGACGATATTTTATATTCTTTCGTTGTATATTTTATTATAACATGACAATTTTCAAAGCTTTCAATGCTATATAATATTTTCTAAGTAACACATACCAAATTTTATAGTCACCTCTTTTAGCAGGTCTAATTTCTTTAGCTAAATTCTTTCATGCATAAATGTTAGATGCAACTGCAACCACTTTAGAAAATAAAATCATAAAATCCAACTCCTGTCCTGTGGTATTGTGGATAATAACTTTAGAGACTTAATGTTAAAGGTAAAATGTACAAGCGTACAAACCTCAGTACAAAATGTATTTTCCATTCCTCACGTCGACGAAGCGAAAGTCACAGTAGCGGGGAAAACGTCGAACAAGGAAAAAGATAATGAAGGAAAATGGTGAATTTAGTTTAATAGTATTTTTTCAGGCAGTATAAACACTGCTTTGTTCTCCCAACTCCGGCAATCTCACATTAAATCCTTTACAACCATTTCGTCTTCATTATGACTGACCTTGCCCGTGTCTCAACGGAAGTGCCTGCTTGAAACTGTTTCCGGTTTTTTTTTCTTTTATAGAAACATATTCTCTAAGCAAATGGATGATTCCACCTCTGTCAACTAATTGTAATTCATTTTCTGTCCCTGCTCTTTCCATGTTGGTTCTTATCCAAGCCTATTTACAGCTTCTCATCAAGTTTTCGTTCTATTTTTCCTTATTTTGTTCTAGTGACCAGTTCGTTTAATGTCTCTCTGCTTCCTTGTGCTACTTACAGCATCACTTCAACTTCATTGTTCGGGCCAGGCTAATAAGCGACACTGTCAAAAACTATAATTTTCTATTCTTTGGAATTACACTGAAAATACTTCCTGAAGAGACTCACAATTTTTATGCAGCTGCTTTTTAAGAATCTACATTGTCGAGAAATACGAAAGACACCGAATTTGTATGTTCGACTTCATGTCGAAGATAGATTAATTTAACCGCATGATATCAATTCTGTACTAGATATTAGCAACAGGTGCAAAGTCGTTGACTATTATTTCGTTAATATGAGATCTCATTCATCTGGATGGTTAGACTAATTCAAGAATAAGTACATTCTTAAGTTATATAACTAGAGTTACTATTGGGAAAAATAATATTACAACCGCACAGTATAAATCTTCTTTTTAATCTACACCATATACATCTGTCTATATTTCTGAGACAGGTATTGTAACTATATGCATGATTCAATTTTTTGTTCGTATCTTTATTGTCACATTCCCAACGTTTCGAGCGTTGTCCGCTCTGGCCTTCTTCATTTGTTTGAATATCGAACCGAAGCAAGGGTCTTCAATCTGTATGTTGACGTTTCTGAAAGTTGGTTCGATGACGTTTATATAGACGTTCTTCCAATGTTTACTTTATTCTATTTCAGGAAATGAACACGTAAAGAACGTCTCCACAAAGATCATCGAACGAATCTTCAGAAACGACAACATACTAAATGCTTACTTTAGGTTCGGTTCGAAACTCAAACAAATATCACTTGAAGAAGACCAATGCAGACAACGGTCGAAACGCTGTTAATGTGAGAATAAAGACAAGGGCATTAATCCGAACAATGTAAATAGTGTAAATAGCTACAGCAGATGGTATGAAAAAAGCTCAGCACCTTATTCAGGCCGAAGGGTCAGAAGACAATATTTAATTTAGGTCCTGGGCATAATGGTAAACTGCATTCTTCAGCAAGGCCTCTGATTGGGAGATTGCGAGGAGCATGGAATCGCCTCTTAATTGCTGTTGTTCCCAGGACCACCCTGACCCGGAGTGGTAGCACCTCTTAGGATCTCAGCTATGGGCAAGTAGTTAACTCTCAAACTGGGTTCAAAACACTATGAAAATATAAAAATACACTTTTATAGAAATATATACATATAAATAGACTTTTATAGAAATATATACATTTTTAAGAAAAATATTACCAACGATACATTTTTGAAAAAAAGATTATTACTATAACACATTTTTGAAGGACAAAAATTATTATGAGCAAAACATTTTTGAATACAAAACTAGAAGACATTTTCAGTTTTCTAAAATAAAAAGAATAAAAGCAAAAAAATCATTAAAACCTGACTAAATCAACCTTGTCACTATAACCGAATATGACAAAAATACATTTAAACCCCAACTTTTTCGCATTAAATAACCCACAGAGGTGTCGATATGCCGTTAAATAAAACTCAAACTCAAAATATTTAATTTCTTTCTATATTTGGCAACTTCACTCATATTCCTCTATTTATTTTTGAGACTTGTGAACGTTAATATTAGTTGTACAAATATTATTTTCCTACTAAAGAGTAGTATTAAATCTATTTTACTATTTTCTGTTGTCTTTAAATGACCGTCATTCGTGCAAAATAAAAAATCTCGTCGATGACATTCATGTATATCGTCTACTCAGATGAAATAGGGAGTTTCCCTGCATGATGGACAAGTCGTCGTGTGAATAATTAAACTAACAAACGAATAGCACGCCCTTTTCTACAAGAACAGTTTCTAATGAGCATTAGGTTGCAGTAGAAGAAGGCGTCTGCATTTGATGTGTTTGTCGGCGTTCCTCTACCTGCTAGACTAACTTTGCTTCTATCGTTTGACAATTTACTTGCAGACAGGTCACCGACTGGCTTGATCACGAGCTAACCTTTCTAATCGGCAAGCTTAATTATTACAGGTCTCCAGGACTAAAATGATGCGGTTTTTCTATCTTTTGAACTGGCTACTGGTAACTATTTTGTCTGAGTCTAATTCCCCGATGAAAGCACGTCGTGGGATTCGGTTATTTTGACAGTGGAGGGCGTGGCAAACGATCGATCGACAAGCATGGCTTCAATGACCGTTAACTGTGAGCGTTTCCTAATTTCGACATATAATATCTTATCAAACCAACGTAAACTGAGATTCTTTTGTAGATAGGGCACGTTGTAACTTTCAAGTGTTTAAAAATGTGTATTGTATAAGAATCAAGATTTTCATTCATATAAAAACCTTAAATCATGTACATTTTTGCATTAACTTTTTTCTGGTTGAATGTTATTTTAACTAAAGGCATTGCTACTCTTACCGCTAGTACGTTTATCTTTTTAGTATTTAAACTATTTTTCTACTGTCTTCTTAAAACCGTTAGCTGACGATTTTTTTCAGTAAGACATTTAAACTATCTGCCATCTCATCAACACCTATCTTTGACTGTATTTCTTTCAAAATAACTTTCGTATTCTAACAATGTCTACACTTTATTATGGAAGAAGCTATCACTGATTCCATTATTTGAATTTTCTGGTGAATATTATGCATATAAATTGATGTTTAGATAATCTCATGTCAAACATCCGTAGTACGTCTCCTATCGCATCATTAAATATTTAATTTATGAATATCGGTCATTGTTTTACAATGCAAAAAAATAAAAAATTATTTATTTCCATTTGACGGAAACAGACGTTAAACACATAAAAGTGTTATAGCCTCTTTCTTTCTTTCTTTCTTTCTTTCTTTCTTTATTTATTTATTTCAATGAAACCATGAAACCTCTCAGATATATATTTTGCGTCTTACCACACGACTAAATGCTATCGACAAGATACGTAAACATTTATAGATGCCAACCGATAGTTATGTCAACTTGCTCGTGTCATGAATACTGAACCTTTCCTGTATTTAAACAATGTGCATTGTGGTACATTGGATATCGGTTCGGAAGGCACAATCGGAGATCCGATGTCGAATTCCAGTTGAATTCGTTGCACTCGCTTACGCGCAAATACCCTTGAGAAAGGTATGAATCCATCTTTTCTCTCTCCAGCTATTGGTTAAATAGGACAAATTGGATCCTACATTCTTGCTTGCTTAAGTCAACCGCAGAAAGTAATAGCAACATACTGCTTGAAAATCTTCTGCCCAGTTAGTCATGTCTCGAAAGAAACATGATCTTCCAAGCGTGTATTAAGTATGGCACATAATTGACTGAGTGATCGCCACGAGGCTTGACATTTACGTATCCTGATGTACTCTTTATTAAATCATCAAGGTGATATCTTGTACTTAAGCCAAATTTTAAAAGAGATTATTAACAGAAGTAATAATAATTGTTCGTAATATATTTTACCCTAATGTATCCATCACAGATAAAAAGAGTAGTTATTAATTTGGAAAATATAAGAGTTACTAATATTTTTATATGTACTCAGTCACCTGTGCAACTCAAATCTTATCAAGATATTGAATTTGAACACAGGAACTTCTTCCTCATAGTAGAACAAACTGAATCTCACTATTGCCTGCCCCCTCTAAGCTAATATACAAGTTTTATGTTTTGCCATACTTTATTTCTCGATACCCAGAGTTATTATTTTCTTCTCTTTGAAAATGAGGAGAAAATACCTTTGGCACACGGACGTGTTAATGGATGTATTCTCGCGTTTATATACATTCAAGCAATTAAAAAAAAAAAGAAAGCAAACGTGTTGAAAACCCCGGAATCGCTTTATAAAATGCTTTTTTACGGCGCAAGAGTCAGAATTCCCTACGTTTGGAAATGAAAGACTTCTTTTATGTGAACGTTTAGAATGAAACGGAGAATAATGTGCTATGTTTCGGGCTGAAGTGGTTAATTTGAACGACACACGCCTCGAGTATATTGAGAAATGGATGAAACTAATGAAATACGTTCTTGTTTTGAAAGTAGATAACCTTGAGGGAAACACCATATCGGATTCATGCGAAGCCATATATTAAATATTTGATTGATAGCTCGGTAGAAGTTGATGAAGTTTCGACTAGTAACTTCAGGCATTTCGTAACAACAGAGAAGAAAAATTTAGCGAACCCAAAAATGGACCAGATCTTTTGAAACATCAAAGAACATTGAATGAGATACGAAATTGCTGACAATCTCCCAGTCCAGGTTCGCATTTCATAACGGACTGATATAATTATCCATCATGTAAAGTGAGTTGACAAAGAAAAGAAACAAATTTGTGGACGAGGGTTTGAAAGAAAGAAATGCATTTTGATTGGACAGGACAGCTTTACCAAAACCGCTTGCGGCAATTTTTATAAATTTATAATTTGATCAAAAAATAAATAAATAAAAAATAAAACACAGAATAATATTTAATTACTGACTATTCTAGTCTCGTAAAATACATTTTGAGTTTGAGTTTGAGTTTTGTTTAATAGCATATCAACCTCTGTGTGTTATTTAATGCCAAAAAGGTGGGGTTTTAAAGATTTTTTAACGTTTTGTTGTAGTGAAAAAATGATTTAGTCAGATTTTAATGAAAATATTTTGTTTTATTCTTGTTTATTTTAGAAAACGGAAAATGTCGTCTAGTTTTGTATTAAAAAATGAATATTTTTTCTTTCAAAAAATGTGTTATGGTAATAATTTTTCTTACAAAAATGTATCATTGGGAACAGTTTTCCTTCAAAAATGTATATTTTTTTCTATAAAAGATTATTTTTATGTATATATATCCAAAACAGTGTATTTTTATACTTACATAGTGTTTTGACCCCAATTTGGGGATTAACTATTTCCCTATAGTTGAGACCCTAACAGTTGCTACCACTCAGGGTTAGAGTAGAACTGAGAACGACAGCAATTAAGAAATTCTTTCAGGCTCTTCACAACCAGCGGCCTTGCTGTTGGATGCAGTTTATCGTCGTGCCTAGGACATCGTAAAATACAATTTAAAGAAATAAAATTCAGCTAGATTAAATTATTTACTATAAATTTAATTTTTCGAAGAAATATATGAAAGAAAATACTATTGAATAGCTTAATGGTGAAGAAAAGTTATGGAATTCATTAACAAATAATCAAGAATTAATACCGAAATAATTAATACCGCAGTACTAAATTAGTAATTAGGTCTCATCATTTTACAGTTGAAACGGCTAGATGAGACCGCCATTTACTTCTGTCTCAGTAAAAAGTCTACCAAGACTGACAAAGTAAACCATACTGCTGCTCCTAGAAAGGACTTTCTTGTAAATTTTAATGCTTCCAAATCGAAGCTGCTCTCCTTTACTTATCATTGGGAAACTTTCCTGCCTTCCATTAGAATGCATGATAATAGTTTTCCAGAAACTTGGCTTTACTATCTGAAACGACATCAATTCGAACGACTCCATCGAATCAAGACGATAAGAAGATCGGGTCACTGTATCAGGCTAGAAAGTTTTTCCCGTCAGAATCCATCTTGAAGATTTATAAATCTACCATTCGCCCGTACATTGAGTACTGTTGTCATATCTGATCGTGTACTCCTGCTATTCATCTCGACAGAATCTAAAGAAAGATCTGCAAACGTATTTGATCCAGATTTAACAGCTCGTCTTCAGTCACTTTCTCACCGTCGGGATGTGGATTTCTTCTGTCATCTCTAGAAATATTTTCCTGACTTCTGCTCGGGCGAGTTTCTTTCCCTTGAGCACCGAACATATGAATTTACTTGCGCTACTATATAAGCGCCCCACCTTTTTACCGTCAAAACAATCAAATTTATCCGTCTTCTTTTAGAACCTTCTTTTCTCTCACTTTTCGCCTGTAGAAATCCTTTCTGTATACTTGCTTCCCTGATTGCTACAAACCCTAAATGTTTAAATGCAACGTTGTCATTTTCTATATCTTTGATTTCCATCTTGCTCTTTTCCTTTCTTCGAAATCGCCTGTAACTTGTTATTTTTCCCCTTTTTTCATCATCTCATAAGCACCAGTGTCGATCCTGCTTTGTTTGAGGTGAAACTACTAAAAAAAAACAAACGATAAAACGAACATGAGAAACTGTAACTTCTATGCTAACAGTTTCCTCTCTCTCAGTTCACGCTTGTATAATTATATTTCAGTCTCATTGACTTCCAAAAAATTAAATGTAATACCAATCGTTACCTTCTGATATCTTTTTTCATTTTATATTATTTCTCTGTCTCCTTAATAATTTGTACCTTTTTCTCATATTCTTTCAGGCGCAGTTACCTATTTCGTCATAGCAGTTCTATTGCTTTACTTAGAGTAAAGAGATTAAAAAAATCGTGATTGTTTATGATATCCTTAATTCTTTCAGAAAAAAAAATTCACTAACCTAAGGTAACATACTTTATCAAAGTCGTTCCAACTTTCCTGAATTGCAGTAAATAGATCTTCTATGGTGAATGAGGCCTTATCATAGATAATTTTCCATTTAACATTTTCAATTGCGTTTAGATCCGGAATGTTCTTCATTGATTTTTAGACGAATTTTCTGAAGAAAGGCCTGAGTCCCTTTTGCACTGTGGAAACATACATTATCCTCCTGCAAAATTACTTCATTATCACCAAACCAATTTTCTGTCAATAGAATGGGAAAATTATCCAGAGTTTTAATGTACACATCTACAATGATTGCCGTCTCTTTTGATCCTTCCAATGACATTCAATCCTGTATTATAAATACCTTGTAAAATTTAGTTGTTTTCTACGGACAGTCATCTTTATAATTTTCTTTCGAATGGCACCAGGCAAAGGTTCCAAATTATCGCCTTCGCCTAAAGAGAATCTTGATTAATCACTAAATAATACTTTCCCATCATTGTTTTTCTTTGCGTTGTCGTGTCCACTAAAATATCTAATACAATAACTACATAAACATAAGAACACGCCTACAAAATATTTATAAACTAATAACATGCAACAAAGTGCTTATGTCTTAAAACATACCAGTTAAACTGTACAATACAAAAATATAGAATACAAATCAGGCAGGTTGCTTTATTAGTAATCATAATCAGGGTAAATACTACCAAATAATCGCAGAGACGTAGTAGCAGACATACCATTTTAAGCCAATCAGGAATAAATAAAATAATAATATTCTGGAGCCGGTTTAGACTAAATTAGACTAAAGCTCATTTTTTCTGCTTTTTTATGTACTTTTGAACGATTCTGTAATTATTATGAACAAAATTTTGTTAGTATCGTCGAAATGTTTGTTGGCTGCATCATTGTAATTCTGGAATATTACATTTCAAATTAATCTTGTTGGCGTTGTCTCAGTTTTCGATACTATGAACTTTAATGATATATAATGGACAAAGTAAGCTGTCAGTCAGATGCCATACGTGATACAGGTTTGAGTGATCATGTCTCGAAAAAGACATCACTGACTGGTAAGACGATTTTCTCGCAGTAAAATGCCATTAATTTCTACGGTAAATAGGTAGTCAACCAAGGCTATAGAACCCAATCTGCAGCGCTACTTATCCCATAGCTCTAGGGAGAAGTGACAGATTAATACTTTTCCCAGGAGTATTTGCGCGTAGGTGAACGTAACAAATTCAACTGGAATTCGAACTTGACTTTGCGATTTCTCGTCCCGAGTCAATATCCACTGCACCACAACGCACCTACGTGGGATAGAGTACACGACATAAATTCCGTAAACAGCATTTGCTTTTAATCTGTCGTTTTAAAATCTATCTATAAAAATCTGCAGAATCATAGATTAATCTTCTCGCATCAACCGATTTCTGAAAGTACATTTAATAGCTGCAAACTGATATCTTTAGCAATTTATTCTTGACAAAGAAAATCGGATGTAGCAAGATGAATGTGAATATTTTCATTAATATTTTCGGTCTTATCAAGAAACCCAATGACGTGTATCATCAAAGGCAAGACCTATTCTTCTTTGATGGGCTATACTCATTCCGGACGTTGGCGATCATGGCTTTTCACAATTTCCTGTCCTTTGTAGCTATTAGCAATTTTTTTGCCATTTTCTATACCCTGTCGTCATCATCATCATCGTTCGACCGACTGATGTTTGGTCGGAAATCCATCGATAATACCATCCCACATAAGTCGGTCAAGCATTGCTTGTTCAGATTCTGCTTCGGTGAGGAGACGTCATGGAATTCTTTCAATGGCTGATACAAACGTGGATCACCGGCCCTACATCCGGGTGTTTTATATACGAGACATCATCTCAAGGAAGATTGCCAACCAAGGCTTAATACTTCTTCGCAGACATGAATAACCGATTTTCCCGCAGTAGCTTGGCACTTCTTACTGCGGTAGACTAGTTTCTATAAAACCCAGTCTGTCCTGCTCTTTACCCATAGCTGGGGGTGGAGAAGAAATAAATTTATACCTTTCTCAAGGGTATTATTACGTAAGCGAATGTAATGAATTCGACTAGAATTCGATCTCAGCTCCCTGATTTCTAAATCCTAGACCGCTATTCGTTACATCTTCAGCTGTACTATCATCCGTTTATACAAGCTCATTAGGTCTTCTATTCCTATTGCCTTCAATATGTCCCAGAGGTGTCAAATGTTCAACTGTCTGCGTTGATGTTAAGCATAAGTTTCTTTTTTGTTGCCATTTTCTCTAAAATCTCGTCGTTGCTTACATATTCGGTCCATGATATTCTATTGTCTTAGGTTTCCTCTTACTCTATGAAGAGATTGTCCAAAATTCACCTTCATGTAGGAAGACTGATAGCACGTAAGAGTTCTGTACCCGTTTTTGTGTGTTTCTAACAAATTTTTCCTGTTTCTTGATACTTTGCTAAGCATTTGGAAGGCATCTTTTGCTGTCCAATTACACCTGCAGATTTCATGTTACACTTTCCATCTTCTGTTCAGAACCTTCCCTTCTTGGGACATGTGATGAGGAAGGAGGGCTTGGAAAATCTAATACTCGCAGGTTAGATGGAGAGAAAGAAAGACAAAGGAAAGCAACGGATAACATATTTGAAGGGCCTGAGCAGGTGGATGACAGAACTGGTATTGCGTGGGGTAACAGAAGAAAGCGTGCTAAAAGCTAACAGAAAGAGGGAGACTTCAAAAGCCATGATTGCCTACGTCATAAAAAGGACATGGCACATAGACGAAGATGAGTGAAAAATTAATTTGTAGCACACTGTCATATGATAATATAAAAATCAAAAGGTATTAGACTGGCATGGATAAAGTTGAGATCTTCGCGATTTGACGGAAAAATTAAATGCGCCTTTACATATCCAGCAGTCACAACGTGTCCATAAAGTTTTGCTCAAAAACGCGCTGCGCTTAGCAATAAGAAAATTTGTTGTTAAATCCCATATCTACTCAAGCTGCATAAGTAACACAAAATTGGTTGAGAACTTGGTTGGTCTATTATGACATACCAGCAATATTGAACTTAACTTTCACTAACCGAATATAACCTTCAATAATCGCTGCCAAACGTTTTGATGTGAAAAAGTTTATCTATAGAAAAATAGATTCAAAACTGTTTTACATGAATCCCTGGCGACTCTTATTCAAAAGAATAGACCTGCCAGGTTAAGTGGCAAAATATCAATGCAAGTAAAATATAATTTAATAAAATATAAATGTACTTTTTTTAAAAAAAAAAAAAGTTGATATATAAAAACGAAATTCATGTAAGACTCAACCTATTAATTTTGAATTTCATATGAGATGATACTCAAAATTCACTAAACAAGTGACAAGTTAACTTACGAGAGAGTTTGGTGCATATGTAGCCATGTTTTTTTTTTAATATTGATAATGAAAGAACTCTAAAAGTACGTAAAAATAAATCTTTCTACACACACACTACCACAGACATTATATATATATATATATATATATATATGTGTGTGTGTGTGTGTGTGTGTGTGTGCGTGTGTATGTGTGTTTCTTTTGTTGTGGTTGTATATATTATCACAATGCAAAAAGAAAGGCACACACACACACACACACACACACACACATATATATATATATATATATATATATACGGTCCACCAAAAATGTATACAAACGCCAGGAAAGTAAAATCTTGTCTTTCGCAATTTTATCAAATTGCGATAATACTATTTATTCTATGGAGGGGAAGTTGTTCATCGCAGAAAATCAACTACATTAACGAACCCTAGGCAAGAAATTGAAAATGTATATGCAGCAAACCAACTTGATAATTTTCTTAATGTTTCGAAAACAGTAGATCAATATAAAAATAATGGAAGTTCAACGCCATTTTTGAGCATCTCTTGTCATTGTAGAGTACAAAGGTAATTTGTATTAATCTCGTGATGTCTAAATAATTTAGTACTACAGAATCTATACAAGTATTTGCTTTCCTGAAGTGTGTATATATTTTCGGTAGATTATCAGTTGAGTGTCATACGTGATACACGCTTGGGCGATCATGTCTCGAAATGACTGATTGAACAGAATGTTTTTCCCATGATATGTTGCCATTAGTTTCTACTGTAGACTGGTTGCCAGGGCTATAGAACCAAATCCGTCCTGCCATTTAATCCATAGCTGGAACAAGAAGCGACCGATTAATACCTTTATGAAGGGCATTAGCTCGTAGGTAAATTTTACTGGAATTCGAACTCAGCTCTCCGGTTAACATGTAAGTTAACACTTTCTCTGGGTATAATTTTGATCTCACAGAGACAATGTGTTGCCATTTTGTTCCAGATGTTGACGTTTAATAGTAAATAAAGAGCGAAACATGAATATATATGATTAAATAAGAAACAACACCACTAATGCTTTTATGTATTTCACAAATGTGAAATGTCTCTATGAGATCAAAATTAGACTGACACAAAGTGTTAAATTATATGTTAATGCTTTATGTTTCTTGTCTTAAAAAAGACTTGAAATAATTGATAGATTTTTTTGAGTTCGCAATTGATATCTTGCTCTTAGCAATATAATCACTACTGGTGCTTCCATGTGTAAAAATGTTACTTAAAAACCAGCGGAAAAGTTTAAAAATTAAATAAAACTATAGTAAAAATACAATTTCATACCTTTGAAATATTCGCTGCATTATATTAACGACTGATTTAATATTACTCTAGTGAAACGATAGAACCGAAGGTCATGTAAATGCACTCCTTGTTACACTTGCAAAATGCGGTATTGATTGAAGTCTGCATGTGATTGCTAAAAATGCAGCGACCAAAATGAGATTCCTTGGGGAGGCCATTATCTCATCTGCTACGATGCAAATGAGAACAACCAAAAATAAAATAAGGAATTTATAAATATTTGCATGATTTTTGGAGAGAAAATTGTTGCTGAAAAATTTAGCCTTCTGATGGAATTTGGTATCACCTTACGAAATAGGCAAACAAAAAGCAAATGATATTGAAGAGTTTGTTTTGTCACAAGAGCAAATTCCTTAGAATCGATCCTATTTCACAGTGTTTAGAAAACAAACGAGTTTGAATACTACTACTACTACTACTACTACTACTACTAATAATAATAATAATAATAATAATAAAAGCAGCCAAAGACTGCAAATCTCCGCCAAGGTATTACCGGCATCAACTCTGTGATTAGCAAGAGATGATTATTAAAATGGGAATAACTCTAATGAACTTGACCGCTGTCAAGAGTGAAAATACAAAAAGAAAAAAAGAAAAATATAAAGAAAAATTAAAAGTTAGGCTGCAAAACTTGTAGAAGAGTTCGTTTTTACGTTTTAATTTCCTATAGTTGCATTTAGACTTATTTGTGTATATTATTTTTGCTTTTAGGTAATAAAAAATAAATGTATATTATAAACAATAATATTTTCGTGGAAAAAATAGTGCGTTCAGAAGACGTAGGACGTAATATAGATAAGGTAATTCAGTATTTGGCATGTGAAACGAACGAAAAGATATTCATCAGAAAATTGGAAAAATAACCCAGGAGCTTCATCTCGTACCAGATCAAATCCCAAATCTAATCTGTTCGTTCTAGTCATGAGGCCAATCATGTCTGAAAGTTTCATCAGAATTGACCACAAACAGACAAACAACAAACAGTTATACAAATATAATACCTACAGAAGTAAATATAATGATTAGAGTAACTCCAATATTTTGCAACACTTAGAGAAGAGCGCTAAACAATATGTTCACAATATCCTTGTGTTCTTCAAGTTAGGTTTAAATATTATATAGAAGTATAAAAATATATGCAAAAACTAAATATACGTATATTACAAATCTTTATACAAACATATATCTTGAGAAAATGTATCTTGAGAAAAAAGTTTGTATTGGTAATCAACACTATAAAACGAGCGAAACACAGCAAATGTAAATTGAATGCAAATCAATGTGAGAAAAATGATAGGGACAAACACGTTTTGCTAGTTTTTGTTAAATACTGAGAGGATGTGCGTTGTGGTGCAGTGGATATCGTCTCGGAACGAGAAACCGGGAACCGAGTTCGAATTCCAGTTGAATCCATTGTATTCACTTACGCGCAAGTACCCTTGGGAAAGGTATTAATCCGTCTCTTCCTTCCAGTTATGGGTTAAATAGCAGGACAGATTGGGTTCTATAGCCTTGGTCGGCAACCAGTCTATCGCAGAAAGCAATGGCAACCTACTGCGGGATAATCTTCTGCCCAGTTAGTCGTGTCTCTTTCGAGACATGATCGCCCAAGCGTGTATCACGTATGGCACTTTAACTGACTGACTGAGAGCAATTATTCAAATAACTTAGCATAAATCTCATGGAACGCTCCTATCATTTTGTTACCCTTCCAAATTGGTAACAAAACTGATCGCCCGAATCCTAATGAATAGAGCGAGAAACAGAATCAGGTCAGAAATATGCCGAGAACAGTGCAGGTTTGTCAAAGACACTGGAACAAGGAACGCCATATTTATGATTAGGATGCTCTCCGAAAGGGCAATAGAAATGAAAAAGAACTTGTACTTATGTTTTATCGATTATGGAAAAAAGTTTGACAAAATACGCCACAAAGAATTGATGGAGATGCTCGACAGCCTCGACATATTTGGGAAAGACATAAGAATAATCAAGAATACGGACAGGTAACGAATTCAGCAAATATACAAAGATAGAAATGGGCGTAAGAAAAGGATGTATTTTTTCACCGGATCTATTCAACTTGTACTGCAAGACTTGTGGTCCAGTGGATATCGACTCGGAACGAGAAATCGGAGACCCAAATTCGAATTCCAGTCGAATTCGTTGCACTCATATACGCGCAAATACCCTTGGGAAAGGTACTAATCCGTCTCTTCCCTCCAGTTATGGGTCAAATATCAGGACGGATTGGGTTCTATAGCCTTGGTTAGCAACCAGTCTACCGCAGAAAGAAATGGCAACCTACTGCGGGATAATCTTCTGCCCAGTCAGTCATGTCTCTTTCGAGACATGATCGCTCAAGCGTGTATCACGTATGGCACTTAACTGACTGACTGCAAGACTATTCTAAAGACCCTAGAAGTTATATCAGGATCCGTTATCGGAGGCCACAATTGAAACAGCCTAAGGTAAGCAGATGATACAGTGCTGATAGCTGACAAAGAAATGACTACAAATAAACTACAAGAAAACCGAATGCATGTTCATCAGCAAAAAAGGGCAGCCCAAAATGCCAAATACAGGTGTAAGATATTAAAATCAAGCTGTTACAAAAATTTAAATACCTTAGAAGTGTTCTAACAGAAAACGGAAAGTGCAGAGATCCGAAGGCGAATTGGTATGCCGAAGGAATCCTTCCAGAAGTTGAGTAAAATATTATGAAAAAGGATAATTTCGCTAGAAACAAAGAAGAGAATACTGTATTGCTATATGATGCCAGTTCTTCAATATATCAGTCAATGCTGGACAATATCATCAAAGATGAAAGAAAAACTTGAAGCAGCTGAAATGTCGTTCTGCAGTAGGATGCTGAAAATATCATTGATCGTGCATGTGAGCAATGATGAGGTTTTGGAAAGGATGGAAACGAAAAGGAAATTAATACCGAGCATCAGGAAAAGAGAGGTAAAGTTCCTGGGACGATAATTGAGGAAAGAGTGTTTGGAGAACCTGATACTAATAAGCCAGATAGAGAGAAGGAGAGACAGGGGAAAGCAGCGGATAACATATTTGAAGGACCTGATCAGGTAGATGACGGAACGAGGGTTGCGTGGTGTAAGAGGAAAAAGTGTGCTAAGACCAACCAGTGATAGGGAGACGTGGAAAGCCATGATCGCCTACGACCTGAAAGGACAGGGCACATAGAAGAAGAAGAATGAAGAGACATTCCTTAAGGACACATACTGAAAAACTGTGTTGGCCCACAATGCGAAATCTGATAAATATCCAGATATAATTAACCATCTTCTATCAGTTCTACAGTATTGGCACCCACTAAATATAAAACCCGACATGGTAGACTGGGTCAATATCTGCATTAAAAATTATAAATCTTTTACGGAAAGCAAACTGCGTGAAAATGGTATGAACACAATGTAGATCCGGTTACCGGCATAAAACATTTAATATTCACTAAAGATCTGAGTATGCTTTTAAAAGGTCGTTAAGAAAAAAGAGTTGGGTCGAGACAGGGTGGATTTACTGCATCTCTTTCCTTCAGTATATCTCTAGTTATATGTCAATATTTTGATGGAAAAAGCTCTGGCGAGCAACATTCCTTAGTTTCATTAATTCATGAATTTCCTACTAAAACTCGCCATGCCGCATACACTGAGGTGAAACATCCACGTCCCCTTCTTATTTCATTAGAAAGAAAGAAGTATCACTACTTTGTGGAAGTGATTTATAAGAGGATGCTTTCCAACAACTACAACCTTAACATCTTCAAGTTTAGGGTTAACCGTAATCTTTCCCACATAGCCTAATCTGCGCTTTGTACCTTTTGCTGTAAATCGCTAATACAACGATCTCCTTCAGTAAGCCTCTGCCATGAGTGACTCTCGATTGAGCATTGTAATAGTAATAAAAACATACATACTTTCAACAGCTGCAAAACCTGTCTTTTTTTTTTTATAAGCGTTTCACCCCGAGCAAGGCATGTCACTGCCACTACTGTGCAGGGGGCTACGTAGAGTGGAGAAAGGCTGATTAAATATAGGAAATAACAGAGGGTGGGTGATAGGCGGGTGAGGATACCGAGAATGAGGGTTGGGTAGATGAGAGTGTTCTGAGAATAATTGGGAGTTAGTGTGATAGGAGGTGTCTATCGACCCTACATTTAAACACCTGGAGATTGTAACTGTTGGGAAAGCAGACTTGTGGAAGGGAGTTCCACAGGCGGGAAGCGCGAGAAAAGAAGCTGTTGGAGTAGAATTTACGGTTACATCTTATTTGTTTAACTGTAAAAGGGTGGGACCTAGTTGCTAATCTAGTATCTCGTGTAAATTCGTGCTTAGGCGGCACCAGTGATCTAAGCTCATCGGAGCAGAAGCCATGAAAGTACTTGTAGAAGAGGCACAGGGAAGCTACATCACGCCGGTGTGAGAGCGGCTGCAGCCGGTCTGCCAAGTCAGTATCAACCACGTTACAGATCCTCCTTTGTATTTTGTCAAGAAGCCCAAGGAGAGCAGCAGGGGCACCCGACCAGATATGGCAGCAATATTCAATACACAGGCGGATGGTAGATTTGTATATGTGCAGAATAGTTTCAGGTGGGAAAAATTTCCGGGCTCTGCACAGGGAGCCCACTTTCATAGCAGCAGATTTGGCAATGGATTCAATATAGTCATTCCATTTCTTGGCTGTGAAAATGTCTTTAGCAGAAGCTATAAAATTATACCTGTTCATATAATGGTATATTTTTTTCATTTGAAAGTAGAAATATATTTCTTTGTATACACGCTCTATAAAATAAAATAAAAAAGATTTAAATAAGGTAAGATAAAAAAGGATTAAATTAATGATTATATTGAAAAGTGGAAGCACATACCGACTTCTTTAATCTACGTAAAGCAGAACGGATTATTGAATTCATATCCTTTAAATATAATATCATTTGCTTTAATCTAAGTCATCCGCTAAACAAACATTAAGAAACTGGAGAATGACGTCAGTTGCAGATCTTATATTTGTCATCCTATTGAGACGAGTGTTTTGCTTGCTCAAACTCGACATTATTTTTATAAACAAGCTTGCACGTGAATACACATTTATCAAGTTTCTATGATTAAAATCTAATTCTCCATACAAGTAACCGTTATGAATACAAATCCATTTATCTATCTCTTTATCTGTTAATACTTAATGGCCTCAGTGGTATTATGGATAGGTTTTATCAAACGATTAACTTTCATTCTCTCTAATGCTTATATATATGAAGAAGAGCTGAAAAGATCTATGCCTAACCAACTAGCAAAAGTTATTACTTTATATATAAAACAAATGGATCGTGTATGCTGCCCTCTGGGAATACATGTTAAATCCATACTTAAAGAATTTAAGTGGTGTCTATCTACAACCAAAATCGGTGTAACTTACAAATAAACAAATATTTCAAATTTCAGAAGTTTTATTTTTCAATTTACTAATGATCTAATTCGATACTACTTATGAAAAGGCGTTTGACAAAATACGCCAAAAGGATTGAAGGAGATGTTTGGAGGTCCTAGACATATTTGGGAAAGACCAAACAGTAATCAAGAATCTCTATAGACAGCAAAACGCCTGCATACGGACAGGTAACGAATTCAGCAGATATAAAAGTTTGAAAGGGGCGTAAGACAAAGATGTGTCTTTTCACCGGATCTATTCAATTTGTACAGCGAGACTATTCTGAAAACCCTAAAAGTCACTGACAGCATCGTCCATCGATAGCCACTACTTTTTTCCAACTTTCTGGCAGCATTTGAATTCCATGTCGGAACAAAACGACACGTTTTTTGAGGATAACCAGTTTTTTGGCATAATCATAAGAATGAAAGTTCAGCTTAGCCATGTGACATCGATCGGAACAAGTGATAATCGGACGGGGCAATATTTGGTGAATACACGGGTGGGGTAGGACTTCGTATTTAAATGTTTCTAAGCAGGTTTTCCTCCATGTATCCTGACGTTGTAACTGTCGTGTCTCTGCTCGTATAAAAGCCATTTTTCTTCAATATTCAGCTCAAACGCATCAATTGTAGTCGTTAGTGATTTTCCTTGATGGCTTCAGTGGGTTTGAGCAACTGATCCCACAAAATGCAGAGCAGAATCTTCGGTTTTACCACCGATGTTAATGCACGGCCGGGTTACCCCACGACCATCTATGCTTAGGGTTATCGTAGTATGTCTAAATTTCATCGCCGGTCACGAAACGATGTAAAAGACCTTCCTTTTCTGCCACTGAAGAAGCTATTTACACGTGACAAGACATCGTTCGACGTATCTCTGTTTCAGCTCGTATAGGACGTAATGTTTTTGCTTTTAAATCCTGTCTAATGCTTTCAAACGTTTCAAAACTATTGTTTGATCAACTCTTAATGACTCCACAAGTTCAGCTTGCGCCTGATATGAGTCTTCATAAAGTAATGCCAAGTTTTCGTCTTCAACCTTTTTTGATGCACCGGAGAGTTCATTATCTTCAACATCAAAATCATTATTTTTGAAGAGTCTAAAGCAATCTTTGCGTGTTTTTTTTTCGGCAGATCATGGCTGTTGTAAGTCTCAACAAGATTTCTGTGTGCGTCAGTTTCAGATTTCTTTATGATAAAGTAGGACAGTAAAGTTTCCCTCAAATACAGATTCTTTGGCACGAACTTCCATATGTTTAACATTATGAAAATCAAAGTTTTTCACACTTCAGCGAAATAACATACACTGAATTTCAAGCTTACTTATAGTAGTTCTTCATAGATGCGTTACCATATGAAACTACATGCACGCAGTGCTGGTAACGCCATCTATTCAAAAACAGCGAGAGCATATTCAAGTTTCTAATAGTTTATTACTTGGCTTTTTATTTTACTATACTGATTCTTTACTTTACACAGATTGTTAGTGAGTATACGTTTGCATATATATATATATATATGTGTGTGTGTGTGTGTGTGTGTGTGTGTGTGTGTGTGTGTGTGTGTGTTTCGTTTAAAATGATCAACAAGAAAGATTTTGTTAACTTTGATTTAATTTTTCAAGCATATGTTTCGTTTTTGCTGGAGATGAAGAATGTAAAAATGTACCATTCATTTCGATTTTCCAAGCACTTTGTTAATTTTGGGGAGATCATATATGTGATGGATCTTATTGTAACGTTGAGATAACTGCGTGTAAGTCTCAGGCCTTGAAATGATACTTGTTCTTAATTAGGACATTTATTATTTAATATTAACACTAATATTATAATATGAGTTCTGGTGAAAAATAAAAAAGGTTTACTGAGACATTAAATTCATAAGCCCCCAAAATTCATACACCGATGTCCTCAAGGACACATATACCAGTTGTTAAAGCGTTGGTCGGATTCAATGACCTGGTCCAAAGTGTTGAGTGTTCAATACCTGCCTAGAGCAGTGGCGAAAAAAATCACTTCGAGAGAGTAGTTAATGAAGGTAATCTAGAAATTATTCATGGAACAAAAACAATCAATCCCAGTCATAGAAATAAAGGGTTCGTTTCAAAATTCCTGTCATCTTGAGAAGGCCAGAGCTTAAACGGCAGAAACGTGAATATGACAACAAAGATGTAGACAACAGTCCAAACAATGTAAATGGTATATATATATATATATATATATATATATATATATATATATATATATATATATATATTGTGTAGTGATAAGCTCGGACTTTTCTTGAGTTTAGCCTTCATTTTTGCCATGTGAAGAGTTTATGGCAGTGCTGCACCAACCTTAGAAAGAACCAGAATGATTATGTTATCCATGAACGCTTTGGAAGGAGGAAGAACCATTTGTTCCTTAGCCATCATTCTCTTTGTTGCGTCCGCTCCACCTAGCAATATAAGTTCCACGAATATAATGAAGAAAAGTCGTGAAATCACACGCTCCATCATGGTGCCGACCTCGAGGTCTTGCCACTTGGTGAACTGCATAAACATTGATCTTACCAACGGTGAAATGCATGAACATTGTTCTGAAATAACATCACTCAACAAATTCCGGACTTAACTAATAAAACAAAAACTTTTAGGCAAAATTCGACTTTATCTTTTGTGGTCTGCAAACAGCCAGCAGTCACTGAGGACCAGATCTAGAAAATAGGGTCGATACAAAGTGCAATTCCTGTAGTTTTACCATCAAATTGTGACACAGTGCGTTGTCTTTGTAAAAGATCGCTTTTTTCTTTTTCATTGGTGGCCTTTTTTTTCTTCGAGTCTTCCTTCAGACGCATCAGCAATGATAGATATATTTGCTATTAATGGTTCTTCCTTTCTCAAGGTAATAGATGAAGAAAATACCTTGCGCATCCCAAAATAAGAGGCCAAAACATTGCTTGCTGATGTTTGCGTCGTGGGTCGATTTTGACAACTTTCACCTGTTGCTGTCCATTCAGCTGAATGCCGATTTAACTCCGGAGTGAAGTGGTGGATCCATGTTTGTTACATATTTACGCAAAAACTCTTTTTTGTTGCGTTGAAAGAGTTGCAAACAATCCGATGAATCGTCGACGCGTTGTTGTTTTTTATCGACTGTTAGGAAACGCAGCACCCACTTGGCAAATGTTCATGCAAAATGGTGAATTCTCTGTTTTCTGATATGTTTAACCTCTTTGCTATATCACAGAATTTCAATTTACAATCGGCTAAAACGTGTTTGTAGATTTATTTGGTGTTTTCCGGGACAACTACCGATTTTGAACGACCAGAGCATTCAGCATCATTTGTGTCTGTACGTGTAAAATCAGCATACCACTTCCTAACCGTTGTTTCCGACGGAGCAGTCCGAATAACACTTATGAAGCCATTGCTTTGCTTGAACAGTATTTTTCTATCAGATAGCAATGCTTTATGAAAAAACAAAATTCAGATTTTTCCATTGTTTTGAAAATTTGCAACAGTAGCTTTATTTAAATAACTAATTAGTAAACTAATAATCCGATTGTGTCCACATTTTGTCACGTGACATTTGAAAGTTAGTATTCCATAAAAATCATATTATTGTTCTTATTAGTGGCGCCATGTAAATGTCAGGCCTGAGACATTTTGAGTGATAAGTTATTCCATTGGAATTTCCTAAACTTACTAGGAAAACTAAAAAAATTAAGGTACATTCCAATTAGCTCATGAGAAACTGATTCATATGCATTAGCGAGATCAAGGTTAATTACAGTTTTATTTTGTTTGGCAATAGAATTGTGTTCCAAATAATGTTCCAAATAATAAAATACAGACGGCCGGTGAAGCTAGATATGCAGACCTTCTGAACAGCTGTGCTTACGTAATGGTTACTTAGTAGGACGTTCGTAAAAAATTAAACAAAATATTTCCCCTCTACATTCAAGATGGGGCGGAAATAAGTGATGTATAAGTACCCAAATACCATCCACCAACTACCATTTTTGCGGAACAATATCTTGTTACTACGTCCTCTGGAGAAGAATGGTGAATTGGTTAAGGATAATTCTTGTAGGATAGTCTATTTATTCCAGGTGCAAAATCAGCACGGAATTTACAGACGAATTTCTGAATCTCCCTCGGGTTTAGTCCACTTTTATTAAAGAAGACCTTCGGAAGATGAGGCCTAGGAAAGTCATACATAGGAAGGATTGGAATCTCTTTCAAAGTATCAGAATAAGTTCTACTCATGTGGTTATCGCGGTACATCGAAGTTTTTTGTCTTAATAATCAACGTTTTGGCAAAATTGTAAGGATTACTGTAAAATGATCTTCGAGACGGTCGCTTTTTCTTCCGACTTTTTCTTTTGTTCTAAACTCTAGAGATTGCTAATATTCTTTATTTGGTAGTCTTAAACAGCCTAATAAGGCATGCCATCTCAAGAACTGAGTCGGCGCTACACGACACTCTGCCTTGCTCTTAGTTTACAGTCCTGAATCAGTCGCTTCTCTTCTTTCCTATGCACTCATGCAGTTGCAACACCAAACTACTCAAGACACACTTTGTGCACAAATCTACAGAAAGATCTAATCTGCTGGCTTATGAGACCCTTTAGATGGTTCGTGAGTATTTATGAGATTTCCTGGTAGAGATTCGAACAAGTACGCCCCTGATTGTCCTTAGGCCACTGGATTCTTGGCTTGCTTGGATTTTCTCCAGGGTGCTGATCCTCAGTAAAGTAATCCTTGACACTATGGATGTAATCCGTATTCATAATCCCATCATTAGATTTACATTCTCTAAAAGTGAATTGCGTTACCATCGTGCCTTTTGCACACACACACACACACACACACACACACACATATATATATATATATATATATATATATATATAAAATTAAAATTAGTATTATATTATGAAAAAATACAAAATTACTAATTTAATTATCAACAATAACTCCTACTCACCAACTGATGTGTGACGTAAAACCAACATTATATATCAATTCAAATGTTTCTTGAACGAATGTATCTCCGACAAAAAACAAATATATATGTTGAATTTACAACAACTAAATGAACAATACGTCTTACATTACACATCTTACCAATAGTCTATTTCTAGATATCAACAACAACATTTTCTCTACATTTACAATATAAAAAATAATGATCAGTTACACAACTATCCTACACCAAGAACACAACAAAAGCAAACTACAGATTCTCGATGTAATAGTCATAAAAACTGAAGCTGTCAATGAATACAGTCAGCTATGAATACTGTAGTAATGTTCTAAAATGTTTGTTAAAAGGCAGTTTTTCATACTTTAACACGTGCATGACAATGACATTACAACATAAAAAAAGATCAATATTGCATAATTTTCACGTTCTAATAAACACGAAGCAATTTGTCAATCATTTGACTATGCAGGTTCGATTCCTGCCAGAAGATTGATATTTTCTGAACGATTTCTTACACGACTAAGGCTAGTGAAAATTAGATTGTACTGTTTCACTATATATATAAAATAAAGATACTACTTAAATATGAGTATACTAGCAGTATAGCCCGGCGTTGCTCGGGTGTAATGAAAGCTTTGAAACTAATCTATGGTCCTGGAGCTCAGACTTTTTGGACGTTGGCACGAAATACTAAAAAGCAATAGTTGTTTCCACTTAAAGCGAAACCTAGACTGAAAGAAAAATGAATGGATATAAATCAAATTTTGATTTCCTTGTATCGATATCAAATAAGTTTTTTTCGTCGTAAACTGGATTTTGAATTCTAAATAAGTCTTTTGAGTAAATGGTATCATGGCTGAGACTAAGAACTACAATTATACCTACTTAGAGCCAAACCCGAAGCAAAAACAAAAATAAAAGGGCTGAAAAAAATACAGACATACAGGCAGATAAACAGACACACACAAACATTTTGCCTTTTTTATAAATATATATATTATCGATTTTATGCACTATTGTAAGAACTGCAACCTTGAAACTTCTGAATATCGTTTCTTATGTCTTTGTCTATGAGTGTATGAAATTTGATTAAAATCGGACCACTCCTTCTATAACCCGATTTTTTCGATTATCGATTTTCGAGATTTATCTGGGATACCTCGACACTATACATAGCTAACAAAACTCGGTTCAGCTGTTTCGGAGTCTATAGGTAACGGACACACACACAGACACACACACAAAGTTCCATTTATAAATAAGTTTATATATATATATATATATATATATATATATATATATATATATATATGTATGTATTAATAAATTCAGTAAAAGAGTAAATAATTCCAATGAATCATAGTAATATTAGGTTAAATATTAAACCACATGGTTGATCTGCCTTGTCTACAAGAGATGTCTTCATAGCAAAAACCAACACCTCCGTTACATGAACCATCTTCAGAGAAGTTACAGGGACGTTAACATAAAGACATCCACCAACAAATATGATATTAACTTGTGTTTACATAAAACCAAGTTTACGACCTTCGTCTGCTATTCGGTGAAAGTTATCGTCGCATATATACATACATACACAGCCATACAGTTATTTTGTACTATGAAATCTCTGTACTTCCTTGCATAAAGAGTATGCAGTAATTAAGTGCATTGACAAGATAAGAAACTAAATCAAACTGTTTTCAACATTGGACTACGAACATTACTGCGCATATATATTTTGTTGTGGAAATATTATCGAATTTATTTTATGAACAAAACCTTGTCTTATTACTTGTTTTTATTTTCATTTGTAGTTGCCTTGTTTGACATTTGATAGACACCCAATTTCAATTCCTTTTTTATCCTTTATGTCCTTTTTTGTTATTCTGTAATAGTAAAACGCATCTCTGTTGAAATATATGGGCTGATGTAGATATGCCAATGCGTCTACGCTTGCGCATTTGAATCATGTTTGTGATTGGTCAGAATTTAAACAACAAAAATGACGTAAAATGCTTCGGGATATCTCTCGTGTTATTTGCTTTCTTTTGAAATCATTGTTTCTTTTGAAATCTCGTTTCTTTTGTGGCTTTCAGTAATTGTATACAAACTTTTATTGATACTACATTTGGAGACTAATGCAGCCAACTGCATAAAAATGAACTTGATAAGATTCGTATTTCTCGGGTCACCTGAGTCAATGTTTTATAACCAACCGAATGTTATTTTTATAATACTCGAATTTCCCTTTTTGTTTATTAAGCTTAAAAATTTTCAACTACAAAGCACTACAGGGCACCTGCTGCAGTGCAGTATTTTGAAAGCACACTGTGTACACATTTTAAAGGGAGTTCAAAATATTCTCTATAATTACATATTTAATTATCAGTAAGTCAGTTAACTGACATACGTTATACATGCTTAGGCGATCATGTCTTTTTCGAGACATGATTGACTAAGCAGAAGATTTTCTGGCAGTAGGTTACCATTACTTTCTGTGATAGACCGGTTGCTAACCAAGGCTACAGACCCCAATCTGTCCTGCGAGTCAAAACATAGCTGGAGGGAGAAGTGATGGATTAATACCGTTCGCAAGGGTATTTGGGCAATTAAACGAATTCAACTGCAGTTCGAACTCTGTTTTCGTTCGAAGTCAATACACCACAATGCACATATAATACAATGAAGATATGCTGAAAATTTATGAATGAATAAATAGTGATATGGGTTTTTTATATATATATATATATATATATATATATATATATATTGCAAACATTGTGTCTACTTATTTTTAATAAAACCGTTCGTACTCACTGATAATCTTTTGCGTATTGTCATTGAAAGCTGTAAGAAAGACGCTGAAACTTTGATAGACGATTTTATTATCCGTTTCTCGATGTTCCCAAGTACTTTCAATCCCCTTCTTAAATCTTTCAATTATAACACGCGAAAAATTATCCGTGAGTACGAACAGATTTTATTAAAAATAAATAGATACAATTTTGGCAGTTTATTTAATCTGACATGCTTAAAATAAAATCTGCTGCCTAAATTCACACCCACACACACACACACACACACACACACACACACACATATATATATATATATATATACCAAGACTATAAACAACGCTCGCATCTGCTATTTTGGAGATTACATAGGCAATGTATTTTTTCTCCGCGAATGAAATGTAGAGAGGAAAGAATAATACAGCAATCAAATCATTATATTTTGCTGTCGAAAAACCCACCTGAAAAATATCTACAATTTCAATGACACTGTCTTCCCTCGTCTATCCCGTTTGCACCTACCAAAATTATAATCAAGTTCAACAAATTCTTCCCATTATTTGTCTGAGATGAGGTAGTATTTACATTATTTACATTGTTCGGACTGCTGATGAGTACTGAAAAGTGAATATAGGCGTTGGTTAGTTTCAGTAAGTTGACCCAAAGTATTGTGAGTTCAATACCAGGCTACAGTAGTGGTGAACAAATAACTTAGAGAGTTAAGTTAAATGGAGATAACTACATGATTACCGGAAATGACATCGCACATGGATAAAAAATAATATATCCCAGTAATCGACACAAAGAGTTTGGTCTGAAATTCCTAGCACCTGAAGAAACCTGGAACTTAAAACGGCCAAAATGTCGTAAAGTTGGCAATAAAGACGAAGTCAACAGTCCGAACAATGTAAATCATGTAAGCTCCTCATATATGCAAATATATGCAAATATTAAAGACAGCTTAAACTATCCAGAATTGAATGGGAAAAACGAAATGAAGATAATTTTCGAAATTTTCTTAACTTTTTTCTGTCAGTCAGCCTGCAACTGGTAAGTTTTAGCTAGTCTGATCTTATTTTGCTGTATTTTTTGAATTTTTTAAAAATTCTTTTTGGTTCTTATCTTTTTTTTCTATAATTTTTGTTCTTGTTTTGTTACTAATCTAAGTTCTCTACTAGTCGCTCTTGTAATGCACTGCGGCTATGATTGTGTAAATTGTTTTTAATTATCAAATTTAGTTTTGGTATATAGGGTTTCGGTTATATGTAGGGATTCTGAGTAGTTAAAGTATTACAATACGTCTCGGAACGACAAATCAGGGAGCCGAGTTCGAATTCCATTTGAATTCCTGGTATTCACTTACGTGCAAATACCCTTGGGAAACCGTCTCTTCCCTTCACGTATGGTTTAAATAACAGGACAGATTGGGTTCCATAGCATTGGTGGGCAACCAGTCTACCGCAGAAAGCAATGGCAGCCTACTGCTGGATAATCCTCTGCTCAGTCAGTCATGTCTCTTTCGAGACATGATCGCCTAAAGCGTGTATCACGTACGGCACGTAACTCACTGATATTAGTCTATATTGGTCTATTATATATATATATATATATATATATATATATATTGTTACTCAGCTTTCACATCTTGTTCGACGCAACGAAATCATTGAAGCTCAATTTTGAACTTGCTACCTTTGAGATCATTCTCTCAACCTATGATGTTTAGTGTAAGACATAGTTCGGTATCTCTTCTTGTGAACTCAGAACATACTGGATCAAATGCTGTTAAAGCAAAGTCCTGATAAACATTAAATTCGTTTCAAGCATCCGTTATTTCCTGGATTTGATCAAATACTACAGTAGCCGCACTAAGCGTTGTTTAGGAAAAATAGCCTAGTAAAGAGACCGTAACTCTTCAGATAGATTTTGTGTTTAAAATGGCGTTCAAATATAGTTACCTCACTAAAGAGTCCAGTCTCACCTTTTTCCATGGGCAGAGAATTCAATGATTACCTACTAGTAGACTGGTTGTCTCCACTCCGAAGAAAGAAAGAAAGAAAGAAAGAAAGAAAGAAAGAAAGAAAGAAAGAAAGAAAGAATGAAAAAAGAAAAGAAAATAATTGAACTAAACAAAAGGAAGGAAGGAAGGAAGGAAGGAATGGACGACAGAGATAGAAAAGAGAGACAGACAGATAGACAGATAGTAAAAGTTATCAAGTCAAAGATAGTACAGAGGAAAGAAAGTGTAATTAAGAAAGGAAGGAAAAAGAGACAAAGAAGAATAAGGTTGTAAGATAAAAGGCAGAAGAAAGTATGGCAACAGAATAGATAGATAGATAGATAGATAGATAGATAGATAGATAGATAGATAGATAAGTATATACATAGATAGATAGATAGATAGATAGATAGATAGATAGATAGATAGATAGATAGATAGATAGATAGATAGATAGATAGATAGATAGATAGATAGATAGATAGATAGATAGATAGATAGATAGATAGATAAGTGACTCAGATAGATAGATAGATAGATAGATAGATAGATAGATAGATAAGTGCCTCAGATAGATAGATAGATAGATAGATAGATAGATAGATAAGTGACTCAGATAGATAGATAGATAGATAGATAGATAGATAGATAAGTGACTCAGATAGATAGATAGATTGATAGATAGATAGATAGATAGATAGATAGATAGATAGATAGATAGATAGATAGATAGATAAGTGACTCAGATAGATAGATAGATAGATAGATAGATAGATAGATAGATAGATAGATAGATAAGTAAGTGCCTCAGATAGATAGATAGATAGATAGATAGATAGATAGATAGATAGATAGATAGATAGATAGATAGATAGATAGATAGATAGATAGATAGATAGATAGATAGATAGATAGATAAGTGACTCAGATAGATAGATAGATAGATAGATAGATAGATAGATAGATAGATAGATAGATAAGTGCCTCAGATAGATAGATAGATAGATAGATAGATAGATAGATAAGTGACTCAGATAGATAGATAGATAGATAGATAGATAGATAGATAGATAGATAGATAGATAGATAGATAGATAGATAGATAGATAGATAGATAGATAGATAGATAAGTGCCTCAGATAGATAGATAGATAGATAGATAGAGATAGATAGAAGATAGATAGATAGATAAAGTACTTATAGATAGATAGATAGATAGATAGATAGATAGATAGATAGATAGATAGATAGATAGATAGATAGATAAGTGACTCAGATAGATAGATAGATAGATAGATAGATAGATAGATAGATAGATAGATAGATAGATAGATAGATAGATAAGTGACTCCAGATAGATAGATAGATAGATAGATAGATAGATAGATAGATAGATAGATAGATAGATAGATAGATAGATAGATAGATAGATAGATAGATAGATAGATAGATAGATAGATAAAGAAAAAAGAAACAAAAATGAAAGAAAATATGAAATAAGCAGTGATAAATAAAAAATTAGAATAAGTAAGGCAAAATAGATAAAGGAAGAAGGAAGGATTGAGGCTAAAGTGTGTGTGTGTGTGTGTGTGTGTGTGAGAGAGAGAGAGAGAGAGAGTAAAATGTAACAAATAAAAGAAACTTAAATAAATAAATAAATAAGTAAATAAATAAATAGAAAGAAAGAAAGAAAGAAAGAAAGAAAGAAAGAAAGAAAGCGGTAAGGAGAAATAAAGTTGGAAGATGTAAAGAAAAATGAACAAAGGAAGGAAGGCCAGCGACCATAAAATGTCGTGCGACAGAAAATAATTCCTGGAAAGTAAAAGAAAAGATAAAAAAAAAGGAATGTCGAAAGAATATAATGTTAAAAAACACACCTTTAATAAAATATTCTATTTTTAATACTTACATATTTTTACAGAAAATTAATATTATATGCTGTTTTTTCAGCTATCAAAGATATTTAGTTGTTACAACTGTAGGATGCAGACTTAAACTATCTTCAATCAATTTGATATCTGCTAATATAGAAATAGTCATTGGGATTACTTCCCTTGTTTACATACGGATCACTCTTTGAAAGCCTCGAGTAATTCCATCCATCTTCAAAGATCAGTCTGTCAGGAGACACCAGAGCCAATATGTCAGGTTTAGCTACATAAATCCCACTATAGTTTATTCATCATTCTTAACTATAAGTTGCAAGATAAAGATCGGTGGTCCTCATCTTTGTTGCTATGTTTACGATGTTTGGCCGTTATACGCCCCGGCTTTCTTCATTTGCTAGGAATTTCGAACCGAACCCTTTGTTACGATCACGACCGGGCAGAAGATTTTCCCGCAGTAGGTTACCTTTGCTTTCTGCAGTAGACTGGTTACTAACAAAGATGGACAAACAAATTTGTCCTGCTGTTTAACCCATAGCAGGGGGAGAAGAGACAGATTAATAATTTTCCTAAGGGTATTTACGCGTAAGTTAACACCACGAATACAACTTGAATTCTAACTCTTGTTGCCACTTCCAAACTCTACTCTGCCATCTATTTGCTCAAACCCGTCAAGTTATTTCTGTCCCTCTTCCCTCTATCTATCCTGTGAGTATCAGATTCGCCAAACCATTTTTACATGTTCTAGAATATTCAACTGTCTTTTCTTGGTGTTATGTTTAATTTTTCTTTGTTTTTTATGCTCTCCAAAAACTCGTCGTTACTCACATGCTCTGTCCATGTTATCCTCAACATCCTTCTGTAGAATTGCATTTCGGTTGCTCAAAGTCTTTTCTTTATATCTGATAAAATAATCCAGCATTTGCTGCCATATTGAAGGATAGATATCACATAACAATCCAATATTATTTTCTCTGTTTGCAATGAAATTTTCATATCTCTCATTATTCTGCTTAATTTTGGAATGCATCATTGGCCATACCAATACGCTTTTGCATCCCAATGTCGCACCTTTCGTCATCTGATAGAACACTTCACAGGTATTAAAATTTCTAGTTGTCTATAATAGCAAATGATTTTATTTAGCTAGATACCAACAAAACATATTCATTAATGACAAAGTATGCTGCATAACAACACATTGTTACAGGTGTCCTGTTTTGATCGCTTTTGTCACCCTTCTGCCAAAGAAAATAACATCCTTTAAAACGTAAATACTGAGTGCATTACTCCTCAGAAATGCATAACGTAATGGTAAGACATTAGTGCCAATGACGTCTTCATCTAGCTAATATCTTATTCTTATATGAGGGCTATTTCTAGGAGATATATGTAGCAGGTATTTCTGGGAGTTATTTAGGCCGTATTCTTTATAAAGAAAAGCGCAACCTTCCGGGCTATGTGTTTGTGCAAATAGAGACAGCAGACACACGCTTGTGATTCCGAAGTAAGAAAGGCAAGCAAGGAGATAAAAAGAAAACAAAAAGAAACCCCCCTGATGAGTTCTAAGTAATAAATTCATAAAACGACAGTAGCCATTTGCTTAAAGATTTAACAAAGACTCTTTTTTTGGTTGATTTTATTTCACTGTTAACCTTCCTGTTTGTTGCGACCTACGCCTCTTTAGAACAGTGAATATGCCGCTGGTTAAATTTCTTTGTTCGTTCTTCCTCTTGCCGAGCAATATGAGTTGAGTTTTCTTTCACTTTTTTTTGTCGATGGCGGCTATTGTTCTATTTCTATGAAGAAGAAGAAAAAATCTGTCCAATGGTTTCATTTTTCCTGAGTAACAAACAAAAATGAAATTCTTTCAAATGTCATTCTCTTTCTCTCATTCTAGCCTTGTCAGTCTGTCGGGTTAAATGTCAATCTAAAAAATGTCTAAGTGATTTTAGCTTTCATTTATTTATAATAGAATCCCCTGAAGTATTATAACAATTGTGATATAAAGAGAGAATAACACAAGGGAATTATTTTCAGCAAAGAAGCTTTACATAAAAAAAATACCAACTTGTAAAATCCTAATATTTATAAAAACTTACATTCCGATGATTGTCCTCATCTTTTTTGTTGTTATCAAAAGTGACCGTACGTTGTGCTCACTGGCACATAGAATTCACAGATCGACCAACACTTAATAAAGTATTGGTCGATCTGGGAATTCCAAGGATTTAACAAATAGGTACCAAAAAGAGATTTACTTAATCTCGGCAATTAGTGAGTACTTGTTCCACTGTCCATGTATAAGGGTATTTTGTATACTTACTGCCTAGTTATTATTTACACCTTTACCAGTGGGTTCAATTACACACTGCCCGTGTCAGAGATCGAACTTAGAATTAATATATCAACAAATTAACGAATCAACGATTTAATATACTAGGCAGTGGAAACAAGATGAGCATTAAAAGAATAGTAATAAATAAGATTTATACTTTACTCGGTTGGACAAACAGCTGGAAAAGACGGTGGAAAAACTTTGCGTTATATATATGTATTTTTCTAAACATATACTGTCAAATATAAGAGACAATGAATGTCTATAAAACATAAGTTTAATCATGAGCCGTTCTAAACATCGTATTTTGGCTTTAATTTCAGGTGAAAATAAAGACAAAAATTCTCCAGCATTTGGAAAAATTTTTAAGTTGCTTCTAAGCTTTCGTCTTACATGAGCCATCTTTAGAGAGGTTACAAGAACGTTAGCATAAAAACATCCACCATCAGCGACGATTTTATCTTGTGTTGACATAAAACATTGCTAAGTCAACAATACAATAACCCACACTCATACACACAGTAAAAACAACCTTCAGATATTGGAGGTCATCTACATTAAATCCAAACAACCCACACTTAATAAAATCACGTTTAAATCTGGTCATAACGCATTACATTGCATTTAAATATATGGTTATGTTAACATTTCGGGATCTTGCGGTGTGACGTCATAGAACCGCATTACAAATTTACGAAATGCTTTTGCTATTTTTGGTAACTGTTATTGTTGCTTAACAAAGTCTTATGTCAACACAAGATAAAATCGGCTATGATAGTGGATGTTGGTTCTGAAAATGATTTACATTTAAATACAAAATAATCGGTTTGCTATTTATGTGAGTGGGAAGATATAAAATTTATCTGTGTGTTCCTTTTAACTAATCAGATAAAAAATTCGCATTGGAATTTGGCCAGTAGTTTTAAGAAAACATACTTTTTTCCTTACTTTTTCCTTTCCCTTCCTTTTTCTTTTCCCTCCCTTTCCGATGATTTTGTATTTAATTTGTATTTTCTCAACCAACATCCAACATTGCCTGATGAAGGGAATCTATCTCGAAACATATAAATTGCTGTCGCAATGTACAATTAATTTATAATTATATGATTATATTAAACTCTATAATATTTATTATATTGAGCACTGTTTATAATAAAATAAATTCCGGGGTACTCAACATAGCAAAACCTTGAGTCCTCTTTACCTGGATATATATATATATATATATATATATATATATATATATATATATATATATGTGTGTGTGTGTGTGTGTGTGTGTGTGTATTTGGGCAGCAATCTTTCTTTTAAACATGCCCGTTAAAAACAAAGATTTTTGAATCATTTATTTAAATTTTTTAATGTTTAACATTGACTGTAGTTTCATATCTTTGATTTAGTAATAAGTCACTATTAAGAAACTTAATAATTTACGTTTTCTTTTGCAGACAGAGGAAACGTGGTTCGTTCACGTAATTTTTGTGTTTTTGCAAAAGAAATTATAGCTGAAAATCGTGTGAGTGTTTGTCTATTAAAAACAACTTTGAACACTCCGTAAGGTTGAGGGTAGAAGAGAATTGTTTCCTATATACTGCCTTTTCTATAGGGAGGTACCTACGATAATGTGATTTAGATAGTATATTAGTAATTCAAACAAAATTGTTTAAATGGTTCTTCTAAATTATGGGTTGATATATGTTCTTTATTGCATTATTATTAATAGATAGGTGGCATGTTAGGCGTCTACTCAGAGAAGTGGCAGGATGGCCAATATAGGAACGCAGTCTTGTACAGGGCATTGAATTTCATACACTATATTAATAACAATATAACAAAAATAACAACATCAACAAAATAACTAAAAATAAAATATACGAACAATAAGACAACAACATAAAAATAAAAAATAACATTAAAAAATAATAAAACTAAAAACATCAATAAAATAACAAAAATAATAACATCGGCAAAATATCAACTTTGAAAAAATCCATGACAATGGCAAGCGAACTGTCGGAAAGCGCTTGGAAATTCTCATCAGGTAGTTAGCAATGATTGTAGTAAACAATTTGTTTAAAATTTATTTTAAGAAGCATCAATTTCAGTTACCGTTTTGGGGAAAAATTTCGTACAAGACAAAAGACTTAATAAAGAAAGAAGAAAAAATAGAATAGAAAAGCAAAGAAAAAAATCATGAAGAGGAAAAGAAAAAGGGGAGGAAAGAAGGTCAGAAAGATATTAGAAATAGTATATAGAAAATTGAGAGAGAAATATATGAAAAATTTACAACGAGACAATGGAAGTAGAAAGAAAAAAAAACAAGATGTTGAGAGTGAAATATATATATATATATATATTTCAATACATATATAAATACACACACACACATATATATATATATATATTATATATATTATCTTTACATAAGCATATTTTATATTTTGTCATATCTCATGACATTTGTTCTGCCACTTATTTAAGCCAATAAAAAACAATGCTAAAGATTAGATTACAAATTTGAACGGAAATAAAGTATAATATTAAGTTAAAATGTTGCAATTCAAATCTTATGGTATTTTTTAATGAAAACACAAACTCAAACAAAATTATTCTCATAGAATTCTATAAATACTTTCACGGCTTCTGCTCCGATGAACTTAGATCACTAGTGCCCCCTAAATACGAATTTGCACGAGATACTAGATTAGCAACTAGATCCCACCCTTTTACAGTGAAACCGATAAAATGCAGCCGTAACTTCTACTCCAACAGTTTCTTTCCTCGCACTTCCCGACTGTGGAATTCTCTTCCAAACGATTGCTTCCCCGACGGCTACAATCTCCAGGAGTTTAAATGTAAGGTCAATACACACCTCCTAACACACTAACCTGCTCCCATTCTATCAAGCACTCTTCCCATCTGCCCGACCCTCATCCTCGCTATCCTTACTCATCTGTCACCTTTCTCCTGACATTCCCTATGTCTATCCACTCCTTCTCTTTACCTTCCCCTATGTAGCCCCATGCGCAATAGTGGCAGTGGAATGCCTTGCTTGGGGTGAGATGATTAAAAAAAAAAAAAAAAAGAACATAAAATGAAGGAGAGGAAATATAAGACCAAATTAAACCGACTTAATATTATAAATTAAAATAAAAAATAAAATAAAAACAAAAAACAAAAAATTAAACTATATATATATATATATATATATATATATATATATATATATATATATATAAAGCATTAAATTAGAACTACTATCAGAATATTAAGAGAAAAATAATACATATGAATAGCTAATACAAGGCTAAACTTATTATCAGTCATTATTGAAAACAGTGCAATACCTGGAAATGGTAATATTGTTTAAATAAAAAAATAATATAACATAAGGATAAAGATTATGAGTTGGAGTATTTTAGTAAAATTGTTAAGTTAATACTTCAATATGTTTGCAATTTATTGTTGTTTCATATCTTTGATTTAGTAATAAGCAACTATTAATAAACTTAATAATTTGCGTTTTCTCTTGCAGACAATAGAAGCATAGTTCGTTTACCAATCAAGAGATTCCATCTTGTTTGGGAGCTTTCCGTTTAACATTAGATGTGTCATTCTCCTCTTTTAACTTCTGAAATATTTAGAATTTAAAGTCATATTTCGTTTGTTCGTATCAGCGAAGAATACATTTTTCTCTTTATTTTCTCATAAGTTTTCTTTTTCTTTTTACTTTCTTTTCTCTGCTCTTTCATTGCTTTCTTTTCATTTCGTATTTTCTTTACTTTTCTTTTTTCTTTTTTCTTCTTTCTTTATTAAAACTTTTGCCTTGTACGAAAAATTTCCAAAGAACGGAAAGTGAAGGTGATGCTACATAAAATAAATTTTAAATAAAGCGTCTATTACCATCATTACAAACTACCTGATGAGACATTGTTTTTTCAATGTTGAAACAAAATCTACAATTTTGAAGAAGATGTTTGTATGTTCTAATTTAAATATTAAAGAATAAATATTTATTGCGATATTTTCATATTGAGTTCTATTTTATTGTTTTGAACGTCGAAAATATTCTTTGTTCATTTACATTAGAATACATACATACATATATAATTTAAACTATATTAATTTTAAATATATATATATATATATATATATATATATATATATATATATATATATATATATTGACTCTAGTCAAATAATATTAAATGTTCGCACCGGAAAGAAATTCCGCATCCCGCAACATATAATCTATGTTTTCACATTTCAAAGTCGACCTTCATTCTGATTAGTTAAATTAAATACATCCGTAATATATATTTTTTCTGTCTTCCTCCTCCATATTATTCATTAAATAGCGAACGTCTTGTTTTCTAAATTCCAATGTAAATCATTTTTACCATAGTTATTTTAACATTGCCTGATGACGGGATAAATCACAAAACAAAAATTTCCGTGTAAATTTAATTGATTTAAAAAAACAAATTTATATATATATATATATATATATATATATATATATATATATGAATATATATATATATATATATGAATACACACACACACACACACATATATATGTATATATATATATTATATATATTGTCTTTACAGAAGTATATTTTATATTTTTTCATATCTCATGACATTTGTTCTGCCACTTATTTATACAGTCTTCCCTCTTAAGTTCTGCATTGTTTTCTATGTCCTTATCGTCTTAAATCCTTATGCGAATATATATCATATATCTCAAACTAGCTTTCATTATGTGACCTACAAATTACAATTCTCTTTCTCTGTTGTTAAGCGTAAGTGTTTATTTTGCTTAAAATTTTCCTTTAAAATTTTCTTATTACACGTATTTTCAATTCATATTATTATCAGCAGTAGAACCATATTTCTGTTGCTTCAATTCACTTCTTCGTCTATGAAGAAATTTTCTATCATTTAGAGCAATACAAAAGAACTATTATTACGTAGCAGTTCAGTACTAGAATATGGAAGTATATCGCTTTTCTCTTGTAATATATTTCTGTGACACGAGAGAAATATGATTGGCAGCAAAAGCAGAGACCGAGAAAAGGCAGAAAACATAAACAGGACAGACAAATGTATGATTAATATCAAAGCCAGAAAATATAAACAAGGAACGACAAAAGTGTTATTATATCAAAGTAGCCGGTTTCAGAGGCGATAGCCGGTGAAAATGATTGACTGATGTATCTGGCTATAGATGACACAATTAAGCCAAAATCCGAGAATGCAAAAATGCGTGAAAATTTCAGCTTATATAAGTTCGGGGTTTTCGGCCCAAAACCGAGAGAACGCAGTGTGAACGCAGAAAAGAGAGAAGAAAAGACAACTTTTGCAAGCCAACGGCTACCGACAACTTATGTGTGTGATTCTCTTTGGCAATATGCACTTCCATGAAACCCTCACTGACAAAGAATAAAAATATAACTCTGGATTTTTATACATGTGTTTTCTCTATTTGTTTGTTGACAAAGTGATCGTTGTTTGCAAAGAACCAGGCATTATACTTCAATCTTGAACAAACATTTAAAATGCATCCAGTCCTATTTTCTTGATCAGATTAATTTCAGATAGCGTAATGAAATAATTATTAAACGCTCCTTCATTATCGTTTATTACTATTTGAGGATTCGGAAATCGAAGTGTATGAGTCACATCACGAAAATTAATACCATCACAGAACTGATGAAATTAATGTAAAGGTAAAATTGAGGCAATTCCAATTAAGCTGTTAAAGATCTGATCATCATTTATCATAAATGATTTTCCATGAGATTGATGCAATAAAAAATAAAAAGATATGAATAATAAATATGAAATAATAATAATACTGATAATGATCAAATAAATAATAAGCAATATAATAATACGATTAATAAACAATAATGATAAACAGTATAAACAAATATTAATAAATAATAATAAACAAATAAATATTAATAATAATGATATGAAATAAATGATAATAAACAATTAAATATTAGTAATAATGATAAACAAATAGTAAATATTAATTATCCATGAGAAATTAATAGTAATAATATAGTAGTAATAACTAATAATAGTAGTAATAAATAAGTAATAATAATAATACCAATAATAATAAATAAATAGTCAATAATATCAATAATAATATATAGTGATAAATAACAATAATAATAAATAAATAAAAATAATAACAATAAACAAATAAATTAATAATAATAATAATAAGCAATAAATAATAATATATCAGCGATGCTGGTTGCTTGCCTCGTTGCTTAGCGGAATATCAACACATTATGGGTCATTTAATTCCAAAATATTATTCTCTTTAAACGTATTGCTTGTAACATTTTGGCACAAATTATATTATTGCTAATTTATGCTATGAAATTATATTGTTAGTGCCTTGGCCGGGTGTGGTTTAAGGAAAATGTTTCCTTATAGGGAAACGGCCAAGATTATCATTTCTTCATAGTTTTCTGAACAGTTTTTGAAAAACTGAAAAAATTATTTTAGGTTTATGAATGGTCTAGTAATAATTGAAAATAAGTTATAAATAAATAAATAAATAAATAAATAATAATAATAATATTAACCCTCTCTTTTATAATATAGACGTTATTCATTTCTTTTACAAACGGTTATGAAAGATCTTGCTTTGCAGTTTAACAGGGGTTTATTATTTTCTTGTTTGCAATAATTATGTCGTCGATGTCGTTTGAAGCATATATATATATTTCCCGTCTGAATCCATCCTGCACATATATAAATCTACCATCCGCCCGTGTATTGAATATTGCTGTCACATCTTGTCAGGTGCCCCTGCTTTTCACCTCAGAATTCTTTTACAAAATCCAACATAGAATCTGCAATGTGATGCCGACTTAGTAGCTCAGTTGCAGTCATTTCTCACAAGCTTAAAAAGAGAGATCTTTATATATGTGCAGGATGGATTCAGACGGGAAATATTTCCTGTCCCTACAAAGTGAACCGACCTTCTTAGCAGCACATATATATTGTTACGAGGATGCATTTATATATAAAAAATAATATTAATTGTGTCTAAAAAGGTTAAAATCTATAGTAAGGGATTATACTGAGTCCTACTCGTTATTACAAAAAATGTTAATTCATGAAGTAGTTGTTAAGTAGAGAAAAACTGCCTTGCTTGGGATTAAATTATATATATATATATATATATATATATATATATATATATATATATATATATATATATTAATTTAATCCCAAGCAAGGCAGTTTTTCTGCCACCAGGGATGCTCAGAGGGTTACATAAGAGGAGAGTGATGAAGACGAACAAGTTATAGGGGGTGTCAGAGAATTGGTAAGATAAGGATAAGATAAGGACGAGAACACTGGTGTGAAGAGAGCTGCATAAGAGTAGAGTGAAAAGGGGAAAAGAACACGAGGAAAAAGATGCGTGTCAGAGAGAGAAGCAATGGAAATCGGACTTACATTTAAATTCTTGGAGATTGTAGCTGTCGGGGAAGCAAGTATACATAAAGGAATTCTACCGGCAGGAATGCAAGAAAAGAGGTAGAAGTTGCGGTTAATTTATTGGTTGCACTGTAAAAAGATGGGACCTAGTTGCCAGTCTAGTATTACGATTAAATTCATGCGGAGGGGGCACCACGGAGTTGAGCTCGTCGGAGTAGAAGCCCTGAAAATATTTGTAGAAGAGGCAGAGGGAGGCTCATTAAGCAGGTGAGAAATGACTGCAGCTGAGCTACTAAGTCGGCATCACATTGCAGATTCTATGTTGGATTTTGTAAAAGAATTCTGAGGTGAAAAGCAGGGGCACCCGACAAGATGTGACAGCAATATTCAATACACGGGCGGATGGTAGATTTATATATGTGCAGGATGGATTCAGACGGTAAATATTTCCTGTCCCTACAAAGTGAACCGACCTTCTTAGCAGCAGATATATATTGTTACGAGGATGCATTTATATATAAAAAATAATATTAATAATGTCTAAAAAGATTAAAATCTATAGTAAGGGATTATACTGAGTCCTACTTGTTATTACAAAAAAATTTAATTCATGAAGTAGTTGTTAAGTAGAGAAATTAGAAATAGAACGTTTGGAAGATCCTTCAATATCCAAGAAATACCTAGAAGATTCGAGATGATTCGAGAACTATGCAAATTAGGTGTTAGCCCCTATAGAAATAGGTGTTGGGAAGAGAGTAGTTAGTCGTTAAAAGGATTTTCTGACATTATCAACTCCAGTTCAATTCAGGATTTGTATATACAGCCGAAAGAATCTCTACTAAAAGTTGCCAACCTAAAAATCTAAAACATAACCTCATAGAACTAAATCGGTAAATAGAATTTTTGACTGTTTCATTGACCAAACTAAGAACTACTGTTTATATGCACATTTGAGATTTCCAAAATTATAGCACTTAGAATAAACGCTAGCCTAAAATGTAAAAACTACTTTACCCACTCCTTACCTCTTTCTTCGTAACACTTCACCTGCCAGTAGTAAACTCAATGTTTTCTATTTGAGTGAAAATATTGTATATTTGTAAATATTTTTATTTTGTGATTTTTGTAAATTAAATATTTGTCTGTGATTTAGTTCTGTGTTTTGGTCAATCATTTTGTTTCTTTTGTTACAATTTATAACATGTAACAATATATATATATATATATATATATATATATAGGCAGAGATCTCTCTTTTATGCAGGTTTTCATTAAAAATGACAGATACGGTAAGTTTTAATGTAATTTTTCATGTGATTTTATGAACATATGATTATATAATTTATGTCCTGAAAAGAAAAACGTCATAAGATCACATGAAAAATTACATAAAAAGCCTAAACATAATAATTTTTCTGTCATTTTTAATAAAACCTGCACACACATACACATACACACACACTCATACCACTGTGCAATAGTGGCAGTGGAATACCTTGCTTGGGGTGAAATGATTAATATATATATATATATATATATATATATATATATATATATATATATATATATTTTATTCAGATACTTTAATCCAAGCGGAAAAAGCAGGAAGGTAAATTCCAAAAACCCGATCCTAATTAATATTAAAAATTTTATTTTAATATTAAAAAATGATACAGGAAGAGAACTCCATGTAATAAAATATTACACAGCAAATATAAATTAAAATAGGATTAATTCAAGGATGTTGAATGACCATTTCGATGTGAAAATCCCCACGGGGGATAGCACATCACCTCAGCAACAAAAAAATCCTTTCAGAAACTGGAGATAAATCAGTCTAATTTTCCTTTTTAAATAGATTTGCAAAGAAATTAAAAAAAGAAAAAGAAAATGATAAAACAAAATAAAATCAAATAAACAAGAAAAGAAAAATTGGCATCGTCTGGGTTCGCAAAAAAGGAAAAAGAATTGTAACTTAAAAAGAACGGACGGCGTGTTGAATTGATATAAGGTTAAGCAAAACGGAAAAAAGGTGGGAGATAAGAGAGATAAATGAAGGAAGGGAGGGAAAAAAGAAAAGAAAGAAAATTTTTTTTATATATTACAGACGCTGGACATATTCAAAAACCTAACTTCCCAAAAACGTTGAAGTATTAGAAAAAAGCCTTTACTTAAAAAGGTATAATTATTTTTAAAGGGAATAAAAAGATATAGGATTTAAAATAAATTTAAAAAAAAATTAGGTCATTTAATTTAAACTAAATAAAGACACAGCTAGGTATAAAAAAAACCCCAAAAACTTTCATTTACAATTATACATACATATAGAAGTACACACATACATACATACACATACACACACAATTCTTCACTTATGAATACATATATACATACATACATACACACACATTCAATTCCATACACACTTATATACGTATATAAACATACATGCGCATACACACATTATGTACACACATATACAAAAAATCTACACACACAATATATATGTACACACACATATGTATACATACACAGACACTCACACACACACATATATATATATATATACATTATACATATGCACACACACATACATATAAAAATTATATAAATTTAATGAATATTATAAAAAGAGCATTTAAATCGCTAAAAAAACTTTTTACACACATAAATACATATATACACACATACCTATATACATATATACATATATACACGCATATATACAAATATATACATACACACACAAACATACACATATACATAAAATTATAAAAAGAAAAATTAAAAATTAAAAATTAAAAATTAAAAAATTTGAAAAATTAAAATTTAAAATTCAAAATTTAAAATCCGCCCTATGACAGCACTTATTAATGAATTCCTTTCTAAGATTCAAAAGTAAGTTCTGATGAGGATACTTCAAAATCAGAATCTTCTCCAATAAACATAAACAGCACCTATCACGAAAATTTTTAGGGGTACAGGCTGAGCCTATTAGTTTCCAGCTGATTATAGGGTCCTGCCCTTCCTCCTTTATTTTCCAGAATCTACATGATAGTGCCGTCTGGAATCTTTGGTTAGGGTGCGAAAACGAGTATCTGTGGTTGTAAAGTCTCTGTTTGAAAGGGCCCGCGGACATACTAATATAAGTCCGGTAATTGTCTTTGTTGTTAGATGGAGAAATACGGGCTTCATAAATTACTTGGGTGGATTTACATTTGCCCTGCACCAGGCAGGTATCCACAGAATTACAATTACATTTATCAACAATTCCAGATTTAACGTCAGTATTATTTAAGTTCATTAAAATATGCCTATTATGGGAATTAATCATATCATCTATATTTGAGGTGCAAGAGTAACTGATTTTTAGGGTAAATTTATTAAAAATTTTATTTAAGGGATTATTATTATTATTATTATTATTATTATTATTATTATTATTATTATTATTAAAATGTTTATCGATTAATCTGAGAAAATACTTACCAATATTTATATTAGTTAGTTTACAATAAGGAGGGTTAAACCAAATTATTTTCCTTTTTCTACATTTTCGGGTGTTTTTAGTTTTAGATGATTCTGGGTTCATATCGAAATGGTCATTCAACATCCTTAAATTAATCCTATTTTAATTTATATATATATATATATATATATATATATATATATATATATATATATAATTTGTACATGTTCTACAGTATAATTTATAATATTTATTCATTGGTCTATTTTTATATTGAGCACTGTTTTAAATTAATATTTTGAACGTTGCAAATATTTTTTTCGTTGCTTATTTAGTTATATATATATATATATATATATATATATATTAATCATTTCACCCCAAGCAAGGTATTCCACTGCCACTATTGCACAGGGGGTTACATAGGGGAAGCTGATGAGAAAGGATGGTTAGATATGGAAAATGTCAGAAGGAGGGTGATAGACGGGTAAGAATGAGGGTTTGGCAGATGGGAAGAGTGTTTGAGAGAATGGATGCGAGTGAGTTATATATATATATATTAATTTATTTCATCTGTAAATTCAGACCACATTTATGGGGATGGCTTTTTAAATATATGTTAGAGATATGCTTTCTCATCTCCAGTCGACCGTATGATAAAAAATGTATTTACAGATGAAATAAATAGATATCTACTCTGTATATTAAATTTACATTGAAGTCTTTGTTGGATCAATTTAATATTTAATCAATATTACTAGGATCCTTTGGGAGTATTTGCCAATCTTCTCTTGGATTTTTATCTCTCTTATAAACATATTTGAGTTCTCTCAGATTTAATCCTTTGTGAATTCAAGTTTTCCCTCACTGAACTCTCATAAATAGATTCTGTCGGAGCACTTCCTGAAAGATTTTCTTTACCCCAGTCTGCATTCATTCAGCATTTTCTCACAGATAGAAGATCGATGTTCGGAAGAGATTGCATTGGAAAGCTCACTTCTTCCTATTCCCCTCTGACACACATGACCACAACGTAGATACCTACAATCTGAAGTATCAGAAAACGCCACCTCTTAGCAAATTTCTGGATCCATTTGAGAAAGACCTGTTTAATATTGTGTCTAAGATGAAATTCAAAAACACATTTGAACTCTTTCCAAATGATGTTAAAGAAATAAACGAAATCTATTAAGTACTCTAAAAACATTTGGGTTAAACCGAAAAATCTAAAAATATCTACAAATATAACACCTCTCACTACCTTGAACTTCTGACTAATAAGATTACTAGCACATATAAACGAGACAAACAGGAGAATATAATTACTGAAATTGCTTGTGATACCGCTAAATTTGCTAGCAAGCTAAAGATAGAGTTGTGAAGGTCATTACTAGAAACGCTTACCTTTTTTTTAAAGATCATAAACCCAACTTTGAGAAAAGTGTGCTGTATTGAGTTATAAATTCAACCAAAAGTGAATTAGGGTTAATCACCAAAAACGTTATCAAAAATATAACCGTTAAACTTTAACTTACCCTCTGCCCGAACCTCTGGAAAGATTCTTCTGATACTATCTATTGGTTTAGCAATATCGCTGATAAAGCTATAATCACATTTCTTAAATTTGATATTGCGGCTCTATATGTAGAGACCTCCTAGTAAACAGTATTAATTTCACTAGAAACTATGTGGAAATCACAGACAAAGAAGCTAATATTATTCTAGCAGCTAGGAAATCCCTCCTTACTCTTAACGATTCTACTTGGACTAAAAGTCTCAACAGTGAATTTGACGTTCCCGTGGAATTACATGATTCAGCCCAAGTTGCCGATTTAATAGGCTTATATATCCTAGGCAGTCTTAGAAGAAACCTAAGCAAATATACCGAGCCTATACCGAGATGATGTTCATCCCGAATAGTAATAGCCCTCTGACTATGAAAATCTAGAAGAAAATCATTAGCGCTAGAATTTAAAATAGATATTGTATTCAACTTAAATTTTGAATTACCTGGGCATTACTCTCAACCTCAATGATAATTATTTTAAATCGTGCCATAAGAAAAATAAAATTCCTAGCGACATCAACATTACTTCTAACCCCCTAACGCCATTATGAAACAAATACCGAGGACTGTCATTACTAAAATTAGCCGATTATCTTTTAACCTTAGGATCTTTAACGATAACAAAAAAAGAAAATAAAAACTATATGAAAAAGCCCTCTATAATAGTGGATATACAGATTAATTAACCTATTTAACACCCACTAGCAACTCTAAATCGTAGAAGGCTAAAGTTAAACATAGGAAAAGGAAGATTATGTGGTCCAACCTCCACTTCTATAGATTATCAACCGTTAAGATCAGAAAGTATTTTCTTAAATTAATAAGTAAGCATTTTCACAACGTAAGTAAAATATTCAATACAAAAACGATTAAAAATATTTATTCCTGTACTAGTAACAAGGTTTTAATGAATTTCAGTGAAACTTATACTAAACCCGGAATAGGACCCTCCTGCAATTGCAGTTCCATAGAAAACTGTCCAGTGGAATGTAAATGTGGATTTACAAATGTGATCAACCAAACTACCATCTTCCTTAAAGAGAACAAGAAAAAATATAACGTGTATATCGGAAGTTCGACTGGGACTTGGAAAGAAAGATTTTATACGCATAGCCACTTCTTTACTAACGGTAATTTAAAATTTTAGAAAGCCATATCCCGAAAATATTGGACATTGAAGGAAAAAAGCCTAAACAACCAGATACAGTGAAAACTAATAGGCTCGGCACGTACTCCTAATAGTCTAGGTGACAAATGTAATTTGTGTTTAGTAGAAAACATAAGGATTTAAAAATATCAAGGTCAGAATCTATTTCTTAATCAACGTAATGAATTAATTAGCAAGTATCGTAACCGAAACAGATTTAAACTCCACGCATAATCTTCCATTTATTCATAATATGTTTGCTTGATACAAAGATAAGAATTTAAATTTTGAGAATCTGAAGTTTTTTTCCTACCTACTACTCAATGGACAAATTACCAACGCTCCTAATGGTTGATCGAATTCCTGTTCGCTGAAAAGGTATACCTTCTTTGCCTTGAAGACATTTAATTTCAACATGTCTCTGTTTCTTAATGCGAAATTTTGACCCATTAAGATATTTTGTTTGGTTAATAACAAACTATATCTTGCTTCTCTGTGAAAATTCGACCCGTTCACTAGTCAACGTGTTGTACCAGTGCACTCTCATCGAGAAGATGACAACTCTTCTAGGATTCATGGCCCTATTACGAGTAGCTGTTAACATGGCTTTCTCCTGTTACTCTTTCCAAATCTTGCTCTGCTATCCACTTGCTGAAACTCATTAAGTATGTTATGCGTTGATTTTCCATGACTCTTTTCCCCTCTATATGACCGGTGTGTATCAGAATCTCCAAGCGTCTTTCCTCGTTACATATCCCAGGAATTTCAGCTGTCTTTTCCTGATGTTAATTATTAGTTTTCTTCACGTTTCATCCTTTCCAAAATCTCGTCATTGCTCACGTGTTCGGTCCATGATATCCTCAGTATCCTTCTGTAGAACCATATTTCTGTTGCCTTAATATTTTCGTTTATCTTTGGAGAGTTTGTCCGGCACTGGCTGCCACACTGAATAACAGGTATCAAATAAAAATTCAGTCGTCTCTTCTTTGTTTCCAGTGAAATTTTTCTGCCTCTGAGTACTCTACTCAGTTTCTGGAATGCATCCTTGTCCCTGCCAATTCACCTTCGGGCCTCAGTGTAGCACTTTACATCCTCTGTTAGAACACTTGCCAGGTATTTAAATTTCTGGACCTGCTTGATTTTACTATCCCCAGTCTGTAATTGGTATTTTGGACTAATCTTTTCTGATAACCATTCATTCATCTTTCTTGTAGATTATACTTAGTCCTTTATTTTCGCTTTCTTCATCTACATCCTGTAGGAAGTATTGTAATTCCCTTTCCGTGTTTGTTATCAACATTGTATCATTTGCTTATATCATATTGTTCAGATTGTGGCTGCATATGACGTATCCGGGCATGAATTTTAGGGGACACAGAATTGTCTCGCCGTTTAAGTCGAATGTGCGTTGTGGTATAGTGGATATCGGCTCGGAACGAGAAGCCGGGGAGCCGAGTTCGAATTCCAGTTGAATCCATTGTATTCACTTACGCGCAAATACCCTTGGGAAAGGTATTAATCCGTCTCTTCTCTCTCCAGTTATGGGTTAAATAGCAGGACAGATTGGGTTCTATAGCCTTGGTCGGCAACCAGTCTACCGCAGAAAGCAATGGCAACCTACTGCGGGATAATCTTCTGCCCAGTCAGTCATGTCTCTTTCGAGACATGATCGCCCAAGCGTGTATCACGTATGGCACTTAACTGACTGATAAGTCGAATAGATCAAATGATAAGATCTTGCAAAACATAAGTCTACGTACTTTTCGTGTCAAGATATCAACATTTCTTTTTAATCATTTTACCCCAAGAAAGGCATTCTACTGCCACTATTGCGCAGGAGGTTACATAAGGGAAATTGATGAGAAAGAATGGTTAATTATAGGAAATGTCAGGAGGAGAGTAATAGACGGATGATGATACCGAGGATGGGGGTGGGGTAGATGAGAAAAGAGTTTGAGAAAATAGATGCGAGTTAGTGTGATAAGAGGTGTCTGTTAACCTTAAATTTAAATTCCTGGAGATTGTAGCTGTCGAAAAAGCAAGTATATGGAAGAGAATTCCACAGGCGGGAAGTGCGAGAAAAGAACGTATAGCGTAGAAATTGCGGTTACATTTTATCGGATTCACTGTAAAAGGGTGGGACCTAGTTGTAAATCTAGTAGCACATTAGTAAATTCATACCTAGGGGGCACCAGTGATCTAAGCATGTGAAAATATTTATACAAGAGGCACAGAGAAATCACGTCACGCCGGTGAGAGAGTGACTGCAACCGGGCTGCCAAGTCGGTATCAATCACATTACAGATTCTCCGTTGGATCTTCTCAAGAACCCCGAGGAAAATAGCAGGGGTACCCGACCAGATGTGGCAGCAGTATTTTGAATTCATGATATCCTCATTGAGAATATAAATTAGCTTTTCAGAACAAATGATAAGATCTACTAATTAAGTATAATAAAAATCAATGCCCCTGATTAAAGAAATTTTATTTGGTTTTTAGGGCTTATCTACCCTTTGCAAGTTATTTAAAGCCAGGTAGTTTTAGATTGTAGAAATTTTAAGAAGATAATAATGGTCAACTGATGCATGTTCTACTAATTAACCCATAGCTTTGAGGAGAAGAGTGGAATTCATATCTTTTCCAAGGGTATTTACGTGCAAGTGAATATAACGAACCCAGGTGGAATTGAAACTAATTTCTCCGATTTCCAAGTTCGAACCGCTCTCCTTTGCACCAGTCGCATTTTCAAGCTTAAAACGCCTAGTATTCCCAATAAATTACCCATCTAAATATTGACCAGGTTCAAAGATGCTTAAATTTGAAATCATACGAGAAGCGTTATTTTTATTTATCATTTTACCGCAAGCAAAGCGGTACCACAACTAGTACACAGGTGATTATAGTCAGAGAAATAACTGGGTACACGTGTATTGAAGAACGGATAACTGGGTACACGTGTATTGAAGAACGGATAACTGGGTACACGTGTATTGAAGAACGGATAACTGGGTACACGTGTATTGAAGAACGGATAACTGGGTACACGTGTATTGAAGAACGGATAACTGGGTACACGTGTATTGAAGAACGGATAACTGGGTACACGTGTATTGAAGAACGGATAACTGGGTACACGTGTAGAAGAACGGATAACTGGGCACACGTGTATTGAAAGAACGGATAACTGGGTACATGTGTATTGAAGAACGGGTAACTGGGTACACGTGTATTGAAGAACGGATAACTGGGTACACGTGTATTGAAGAACGGATAACTGGGTACACGTGTATTGAAGAAAGGATAACTGGGTACACGTGTATTGAAGAACGGATAACTGGGTACAACGTGTATTGAAGAACGGATAACTGGGTACGCGTGTATTGAAGAACGGGTAACTGGGTACACGTGTATTGAAGAACGGATAACTGGGTACACGTGTATTGAAGAACGGATAACTGGGTACACGTGTATTGAAGAAGGGTAACTGGGTACACGTGTATTGAAGAACGGGTAACTGGGTACACGTGTATTGAAGAACGGATAACTGGGTACACGTGTATTGAAGAACGGATAACTGGGTACGCGTGTATTGAAGAACGGATAACTGGGTACACGTGTATTGAAGAACGGATAACTGGGCACACGTGTATTGAAGAACGGATAACTGGGTACACGTGTATTGAAGAACGGATAACTGGGCACACGTGTATTGAAGAACGGATAACTGGGCACACGTGTATTGAAGAACGGATAACTGGGTACACGTGTATTGAAGAACGGATAACTGGGTACACGTGTATTGAAGAACGGATAACTGGGCACACGTGTATTGAAGAACGGATAACTGGGCACACGTGTATTGAAGAACGGATAACTGGGTATACGTGTATTGAAGAACGGATAACTGGGTACACGTGTATTGAAGAACGGATAACTGGGTACACGTGTATTGAAGAACGGGTAACTGGGTACACGTGTATTGAAGAACGGGTAACTGGGTACACGTGTATTGAAGAACGGATAACTGGGTACACGTGTATTGAAGAACGGATAACTGGGTACACGTGTACTGAAGAACGGATAACTGGGTACACGTGTATTGAAGAACGGATAACTGGGTACACGTGTATTGAAGAACGGATAAAAAAGATGGCAATTGATGTTGCATTTAAATTTTTGCAGATTGTAGGTTCGCGAAGCAAATGCAGAGAAGGTTTTTTCACGGGCGGGGATTACGAGAAAAGAAACATTTCAGGTAGAAGTGGCGGTTACATTTAACTATTTCAACACTTAACAGGTAGGAATATAGTAAAAGTTTTAATTCAAGTGATCGGGTACCAAGAAAAAGGTCGTCAAAGCAGTTGCCATGGAAATATATGTAGAAAAGACAAAGGGAAACCACGCCCCGTTGGTAAAAAAAATGACTGTAATCGAGATGCAAGGTCATGTTCGATTACATTACATAACCTTCTTTCGGGCTTGTCGAGAACCTACAGATGAATAGCAGGACTAAATATGGTAAATGTATATCAATGTATTATCCTTGTTAGCCCAGTAAAGAAAATATGTGAACTGGATGATCGTGCAATATGATATTTCATGCTATACACGATGCCTAATGTTTTAATAACTATAGCTGCATTAATAAGTGCCATACGTGATACACGCTTTGGGCGATCATGTCTCGTTCGAGACATGACTGACTGCGCAGAAGATTATCCGGCAGTAGATTGCCATTACTTTCTGCGGTAGACTGGTTGCCAGCCATGGCTATAGAACCCAATCTGTCCTATTATTTGAACCATAAATAAAAGAACAAAAGGCGGATTAATACCTTTCTCAAGGGTATTTGTGCGTAAGTGAATGCAAGGAATTCAACTGGAATTTGAAATCGGTTCTCCGATTTCTCGTTCCGAACCGATATCCACTGCACCACAACGCATGTCCGTTGACAGTAACTCGCTTCGTATGCTTTTCTTTTTTTTGTATTTCTTCACCCTGGAACACGGTCGTGATCATGTGAGACAAAATGCGTCGGTATCAGATACCCCACAACCGTGTTACAGGGTTAACACCCCGGAGTCCTTTTTGCGATAGATTAGGACCTTGAATAAGTTCTCACTGATTTTTTATGAATAGTAATAGTTTATTTACGAAAATTAGTAGGAAACATTTCACCGAAATTATTATTCATCGCTAGCCACTACTTTTTCCCATTTTCTGGCTGCATTTGAATCCCGTGTAGCAAAAAAGACACGTCTCTTGAAGTTAACCATAAGTCGATCTAGTTTTAGGCATTTTCATGAAGATATACGTGCTGCTCAGCCAGGCCATGTATCATCGATCGGAGCACGTGATAATCAGACGGGACAATGTCAGGTAAATACGACGGGTGAGGGAGAACTTCCCATTTAAGCGTTTCCAAGTAGGTTTTCACGCGTTTTGCAACATGTGGCCTAGCGTTGTTATGTTGCAGCACCACTTTGTCGTCTCTCTGCTAGTATAGCAGCCATTTTTTTCTTCAATTCTCGGCTCAGACGAATTAACTGTAGTCGATAATAATCTTCCCTGATGGTTTCGGTCGGCTTGAGTAGTTCATAGTAAACTACACGCAAATTTGGTTCAAGCAAATGTAGAGCAGAGGTTTTGAACCATGGATATTCTGGTTTGCGCTGATGTTGATACATGACCAGGCTTACCCCATGATCTTCTAAGCGTAGAGTTATCGTAGTGTATCAACTTTTTATCACCGGTCACGAGACGATGCAAAAAGTACTTTCTTTTTAACCGTTGAAGTAGTTGTTCACACGTGATAAGATTACGTTTGACTTCTCTCGGCTTCAACTTGTAAGGCACCCAATGTCCTTGCTTTTGAATCAATCTTGATGATTTCAAACGCTTAATTATTCTGCAAGTTCAGTTTGCGTCTGTCATGAGTCATCAGAAAGTAATGCTTCAAATTTTTGTCTTCAATTTTTTTCGGTACATCAGAGCGTTCATTATCTTCAACATCAAAATCATTATTTTTGAAGTGTGGAAACCAATTCTCTGCATGTTGTTTCCGCTAGAGCATGGTCGCCGTAAGTCTCAACGAGAATTCTGTGTGCCTCAGCTGCAGATTTCTTTCTTATAAAATAGCGCAGTAAAATTCCCCGCAAACAAAATTTCTTTGGTACAAAATCCGACATGTTTAGCACTATGAAAAGCAAAGTTGTTCACACTTCGGCGAAATGACATACACTAATTTTCAAGCTTGTTTTTGCACTTCCTTATCGATGCGTTACCATATGAAACGACATCCACGCAGTTTTGGGAACGTCATCTTTTGGAAAACCACGAGGACTTACTGAAGGTCCAAATAATATACTTGAATAAATATGCAAACATTCGAGTAATTAAGTTTTGAGAATTTCAGTTTGTATAAAAATCAACAAATAACCGTCGTGAATGTTTCACAGAAATAAGTGAGAAACAAATTTACTGACTTAACATCACATATGTTTAAAAAAAAGTTAGATTTAAATTATAAAAGTTAGATTTTACTAAGATCCAAGTTCATTGGTTAAATATATTTCCCAATTTTTAAATATCTATTTTAAGAAAGGAAAATATTGTTGATCATTTTCTGTAGTAAGCATTCAAATTTCCGTCGCAGACGATAAACATTGTTTGAGAATTAAAATGAAATTTCATATGACGTCGCTGATTGGTTTTTATATATGAATGTGGGAATTCAAATCGGAGCCTACATTTTGCACCAAAATGTGTAAAATATATTGCAAGAGCTAGTGTTTGTGTAGAATTAGGGTTTTTAGTGATATCATTTACATTCATTTCATTTCCTACAGTCCTCTAACGGGGTTCCATGAGTCTATCATGAAGAATTTTTAAAAGAAAGATTTTATAAAATTCATCCCTCAGTAGAACTGACTGCTAGGTTAAAGAAACCAAAATGTTTCTTTCTAGGGAAACGACCAATATAACTATTACCATTTCTTTGCATTTTTCTGAAGATTTTTTGAAAAATGTGAAAACATTTTTTTTACTTTTATGATAGTGGTCCAATATACTAAGATCGTAAGTCCAATTTCTTAAACTTTACGTTTTATTCTCAAACATTCGTAGTAAAAGAAATCCAGATTAAAATTTAAGAAGAAAACAAAAATAATGGAGCAAATTTAATAAAGCATAGTAAAATATTAATTACTTTCAAAAGCTTACAATTCTCATTCATAAATATTTTACAATATATTGTGACGTGGTAATATACTCTTTATCGTTACATTCACAGTGTAAGCTATTCGAAATCGTCAATATATACGGAACAGCTTGTCGTTGTGGCTACAATGGCGTAGGCAGTAAAACGTTATTTACCTTATAATGACGAAGATTTTCTGAGCGTATAAGCTCTGAAAGTAATGGTACGTGTCGGAGTCACTGTTCTTCAGTCATAAAAATCGAAAAGGGAAAACTGCCTGTCTGTGACCAGAATGATAACAAAGACTTAAAACATTTTTGAGCAGATGAGAATCATTGATCCTATTACTTGGAAAGCTTTTGCCAATCTTAATGGTTATAATTCATTGTTTGCAACGACATTATTTTCGATTTCTCACAGGAAATAGAAATGTGGAAACAATGAGGGGCCTGTTTAGGAAAACTATTGATGAAAAAAAAAATATAAGCAAAAAATAAAATTTTGTATTAAAGTTCAGCCTTACGTTCGTCGAGAGAAACATACTTATTAACTACAATTCGATCTGAAAGTTTCAATATATAATACTGTACATTTTTGACTGAAATATTTTCATGTTGTTGTATCGCCGAGGTGGATACGATACATAGAGAAAGTGTGCTGCAGTATTATTCAGTATTATACGGTGTTAAACGGATATAAACTTCTCTCGGCTTCAACTTGTAAGGCACCCAATGTCCTTGCTTTTGAATCAATCTTGACGATTTCAAACGCTTAATTATTCTGAAAGTTCAGCTTGTGTCTGTCATGAGTCATCGGGAAGTAATGCTTCAAATTTTTGTCTTCAATTTTTTTCGGTACATCAGAGCGTTCATTATCTTCAACATCAAAATCATTATTTTTGAAGTGTCGAAACCATTTTTCCTAGTTGGCACCTCTTTGAAATTGTCACTTATTGTAACAATAGTTACAATAAGTGACAAAGAATTTACAACACAAAGTGAAGGGGTTTAGGTTGCAATAATCATCCAAGTAATCATTCTGAATATTAGTCGAATGACACCCTATATTACGCCTCGAATGCTAGTATTCTTTACTTAACCCTGGAACATTAAACATCAATTAAAATTAAACCACTACTAACCATGCGTATCTCATACCCGATTTGAAATATCAAAAATATTAAATATAAATCTTTATTTAAAATATTTTACATGCAGGCACTTCAAACTTTGTACTTTGGGCTAACATTAATAGGAACTGAAAAAACATATTATTTAGGTGAGAAAATCAGTTACTGAAATTGTAATTAAATTGTAATTAAAATGGCGTCATTTTCACTGGGTACTATATACCCATGGTTAGTATTTACGCCATTGAGAATGCTGCAAGGGTGTCAGTCACTCTACAACACATGGCAATTATTCTTATGAACTCTTTCGTCTTTGGTACCACGACTGGCGATTAGGTATCACCATATTTTCTTTGTTTGAGTCGCTAGATTTTCGCTAAATTATAGTCTGATAGTTTCTATTCTTTCATGTCTTACCTGTGACATTGTTTCCCTACAATTAAGTTAAGTTGAAATACAACACTAATTACCATCTTTCTAGCTACTGTCTTTTATTGTCTTTTCTTCTAACTAAATCTTTATCTGCCTATTTTTTGTCGGCAACCACTGGCATCTTAGTGGCGTTATTGCCTTTCAAATGTTCGAGTGATTTAAAAAGAAATGAGCATAGAATTAAATACAACACAAATGAACAATGTTAATTCAGAAGATTAGCTAATAACAGCACCATTTTTTTGTTAGAATCGCTTGATCTACGTTGAGATATATTCTAATAATTTCTTTTCTCGAATTTTTCGCCTGTGGCGTACTTTTCCGGTTTATTGTTACCCTACAATCTAAGTTCTTCAAAAATTAAAATATAACGTCAGTTACCATTTCCCTACCTACCTTCAACTTCTTTTATTGTCCTTTCTTCCCAGCAAAATCTTTTGTGTGTCTCTTTTTTCTCCCGCTAACCCATGCGTCTTATCGCGTTTTATGGGGTCAACTGATTTAAGAAAAATGGGCATAGACTTAATGCAGCTAAAAGGAAGAATATTAATGCAAAAATATCGATTATGTTTGTGCACAATTAATATTCAGTAAACTCCTGTACAGAGTTATCACTCTAATCCAAGGATTCTTAACATTTTTCCTATTTGGCACCTCTTTGAAATAACTAACCAGTTCTGACACCCGCTTCCAGAAATTGGTTAAAAATGATATTTCTCTCAAGTATAAATATCAAAACCAATTCTGTTTCTTAAATCTTTTTTTCACAAACCTGACAACAAAATAGTCAATCAGTTAATTGCTATACGTGATAAACGCTTTAGCGCACATGCCTTTTTTGAGACATGACTAACTATACAGAAAATTTTATCGCCGTAGGTTGCGATTACGTTCTGCGGTAGCTTGGTTGCAACCTGCTGTGGATCTTCTTTGCCAATTTCTTGTGGAGTTGTGGCGAAACTTAGCAGCAAAGTTGGAGTGACCGGTTTTTGCCGGAAGAAAAACACGGAACAAGAAGGTAGAGTCAAAAACAGTGTATTAGTATAACAAGAAACAAGATATTCAAAGGAAGTGTTAATAATAAGTAATATAGAAATAAGTAAATCCGAAGGTTTTATTACGCTGCTTATTGCCTGACTAGTTAACTGCTCCTGTTCACCTCCCTCCGGAAGTGAAGCAGGTAATCATATATAACAAGAGGAAGAGTCCATTTCTCGTAGAAGGGTACCATAACACAACCAAAGCTATAGAAAAGAATCTATCCTGCTATTTAACTCGTAGCTGGAGGGAGAAGAGATGGATTATTACTTTTCCCAAATGTATTTGTGCGTAAGTGGATGAAATGTATTCTACTGGAATTGGGACGCGACTCTCCGATTTCTCATTTCAAGCCGATATCCTTTACTCCAAAACGCATATATGAATAATGCGTGAAGAAAAACCGAGATTATTTTCATATTAGCAAAAAAAAAAGGTAATCTTCTTATGTCGATTCCAAAGTTAGCATCTATGCAGATGACACCAGCATTTACTCCCGTCTCAGTAGGAAATCTGGCAAAGGCTGACAAAGTAAACATGCTTGCATCTTTTAAGAGGGAGCTCCAATCTGTGATAAACTGGCGTAGGAAATGACACGTGAATTGTAATGCCTAAAAAACAAAAAAACAAAAACAAACTACTCTCCTTTAAACACTAAAGAGAAGCTTTCTTACCTACGATCAGAATAAATGACGTTCAGGTTCTTTTTATTTATATGAAGATCCATATAAATAAAAGAAACAACAGATTGAAAAAGCCCTGAGGATTGACATCGTGCATTCACAAAACTTTCCAAAGTCTGAATGACTCTGCTCAGGTAAGTAACAAACTTCTCCACATTAATTCAAATAACGCTATCTCTATTTCTATATCGAGTACTTTACAAAAAACCCGGATTGCCAAAATAACTTCTTAAACCATTGAAAAAAACAAAAATCTTGGCACTAGGCATTATCACAACTCAACATGCTCTTATTACGATTGAGCTCTTTAGAGAGGAAAATTTAAATAAAAACAGTTAACACTGCTGCGATTTATGAATAACACTTCTGCAATGAATTGAGTTCTTTTAGTTACTGGCGTGTGTATACCTCGCTCATATACAAAACGCTAAAATCTCCCCTCTTTTATTCCATGCGCCAATGGCTTATGGGTTAGCGACTCCGACTAACTCGAAATCGGCCTAGTTTCGATCGCGGCCAGAAGCAAGTGTATGTCTAACAACACTGATGAGCTGTGATACAGTGAAACAATCTTGTATGTGAATGACGAATATAAATAATATTGTTGTTATTATTATATATTTAAAATGTTGAGAGATCACAGGCAACAAGACTTTCAACATTGGTTTTATAATTTTGAAACTCGAGTTGCCTCTGGATTCCTAATATTTTCTATTTAAAAATAGACTTTAACTAGCTGTAAAATTCTTTTGGTTTGAGAGATCTGAAATGTTCAACGGAGCAGTGTTTACCGCCAATGTTTAATAGGCTCCCTCAGCTAGGAAGGCGTTTCTGTTCAAGTGTGTGGGCATCTCCGTTGCGCAAAAACGTCCGTTAAAATTAAATTAAAGCAAAAAGTACCTAAAAAAATATTTTATCAGACTTTGGGAAATCCTACATAAATTTAATGACTACTAATACTGATCCTGTCTATTATAATAAAGACCGTTTTGTATAATATATATATCTTGTTCTGCTCGAGGAGAGTCCGACATTAGTTAGGCAGCGTCAACTTATTTCATTAGATAGACACTAGCGAGACAGCGTCGGATCAGTTGATTCTTTTTACAACCAGTTATTAAACTTTACTATCAGTTATGAAAGTTCTTGTCGCGTCTTGCGCTTTAACAGTGTCAAATTATTTTTTTGCAATTATTATATGGTCGAGTAGTGAAGAATATATATATATATATATATTTAGTATATCGAGGCAGCAAGTAATTTTCTAAACATATGCTATTGATCCATCTTCAGATTGGTTGTATAAACTGAAATATTATATTACTTAAGAACTGCGTTTATGATTTTTGGTAACTATTGCCGTTGCCAAGCGGAGTTTTATGTCAACACAAAATAAAATCGTCGGTGATGGTGGATTTTATAATATTTCAGTTTAAACAACCTCTCTGAAGATGGCTCATGTGAGCCGAAAGCTTAGAAGTAAACCAATAAATAATTATCCAAATGTTGGAGAATTTTTGTCCTTTATTTTCAACTGAAATTAAAGCAAAAATACGACGTTTAGAACGGTTCATGATTAAACATAATAGACATTCATTGTCTCTTATATTTAATAGCATATATATATATATATATATATATATATATATATATATTTAATTTGTAAACTAGTTATTACGCCAATCTACATTTATACTATTTTCTGTCATCAGGCGATTTGTACTAACTGATTTTACCGTTTTTTGTATTTTGTTTTAAGATTGCTCACGTACCTGGGATTCTTTTATGAACGTGCAATTTTCAAAATTAGAAGCTATAAGGTTTTCATTCATGGTTGTATGAACCTAATAGGTATTTTTGGTATAGTTTTTTTTTTAATCGTATCACTCCGAGCAAGGCGGTAACGCAACTGATGTGCAGGGGGCTACGTAATAGTGAAAAGATTGGAAAAGAGAAAGCCGGAAACCACATCCTAAACAGGGAACAAGGGATGAGCCTCTTAACCTGTTCAATAGACTTGGGTGGAGTGTGAACCGAGTGATATGAAAGAACAGAAATTATACCACACCAAAAATACTTATTAGCGTCATACAACCATATAATTTTAATAGCAAAATATTGCAATAAAAATAATAAATATAAAGTTCTCTCTTTACGTCGCTAATATCATTCCTCTTTGCTTGTATTTATTTTCTGATATGTTTACAGATTGCTTGTCTCTCTTCTGCTCGTAATCGTTCTCGTCTTCTTCTCTGCCGTTCCCTTGCTGCCTCTCTTTGTTGTCTTACTCTTTCTTCCATTACAATGATTATTCCGGTAATATAATGCATTTATAAATACATTTAATTTCAATTCATTGCGGCAAATGCGTGACACACGTAGGTACCTAGGTAAGTATTACTGTATGGTAATATAAAAACTACAACTTGCCATGTTGTTCACAGAAAGAAATGAAGGTCTGATTGGATAAAATAAATAAAACTAAACGGATAAAAGTATTTTCCCTTCTTGACGAAAACTCAAGATGAGGACAGCAAAGGATGACTTGAAATTATTTAAAGAACAAAAACGCTATAAGTAGAATAATACCCTTTCTCCCCCTCTCTTTCTCTTTATTCAGTCAGTTAAGTGCCATACGTGAAACGCGCTTAGGCGATCATGTCTCGAAAGAGACATGACTGACTGGGCAGAGGATTATCCCGCAGTAGCTTGCCATTGCTTTCTCTGGTAGACTGTTTACCAGCCAAGGCTATAGAACCCAATCTATCCTGTTATTTGACCCATAACTGGAAGGAATACACTGATTAATAACTTTCCCAAGGGTATTTGCGCGTAAGTGAATGAAATGAATTCAACTGGAATTCGAAGATGATATATTTTTTTACAGAAAGTCTTTTCTCGTTTTATATATAAATATTTATATTTATGTTTCATTTATCATTCTTGTTTGTGTGTATGTCGTCCGGTGTTGTGTGTGTGTGTGTGTGTTCATATCTCTTTCTACAGCGTGAGACACGTGGGTAGTACGGTATTAATATTACTCGTGCATTGAAAGATATTTATGTTAACTTCATATTCGTATGCAAGAGGAATAAATGTTAGCATAGAAATTACGGTTAGTCATTTAAACTGGAACATGATGAGACCTTAACGCCAGTCTAGTTTTGCGCGTCAATTCATAAATCTAGTTAAAAAAAAGAGGAGAGTTAATCAGAAGAATTTATTCATTGTAAAGGCATAAGAAACCTTGGTTTTGGCGGAAAGAAAAAATTCTAGAAACGAAATGCTAAGGGAGGAATAATAACAGTACATACATCTATTTAGATATTGTCAAGAATAATGAGATATGTGGTTGAAGAACTAGACCAGAGTAGATGTGGCGACAATATTCAATGCAAGAACAGATAGAGTTTAGCGAGAAAAAATGTTTGGCAGAAACCAAACCCTCAATATAGCGGGCTTAGCAAATAATTCTAATATAATAATTTCAATTCATGTCAGTAGAAAACGTTAAACGAGATGATGATATGATTTGCATTTTTTGATGCTAACATTAACCATTTTGAAGGCGAAAATTTTCATTTTGGAGGAATGTAAATTCACATGTTTTTCTTGCCTTAGTTAACAAGTGATTGAAGTTTACATTATTTACATTATTCAGACTGTTGTCCTAATCGGAATTGCCATATTCTCGACATTTCGGCCGTTGAACGATTCGGTCTTCTTCAAGTCCTAGAGATTTCGAACCTAACCCTTTATTTCAATCACTGGGTTATATCATTCTCATTTTATGTACGATGTCTCAACCGGAAACCATAATAATGCAAACATCACCTCATTACAGAAATATAGACAAATACTGGTTGAAATTCATTCTCGAAAACGGCTGCCAGTTTTACTTAATCGAACGAATGAATTCAGTTTTAACCCATTATTTTTTAAGTTTCATTTGTTTTTATATGTAATTAATTCAAATTTAAATTAATTTTTTTTTCAATTATCTTTTCACTTTGTCATTCATTTTTAGGACGATCATTTTCTGTTTGCTATCATCTAACTTAAGTTTTTAAAGCCAAAAAAATCACATAATTTAAAGATTTTATGGAAATTTTCGGAAAAAATATAATTATTTTAAAAGTTTTCTTCCGTTTATTAAAATTCAAAGCTGAATATTTTTTATTTCATATTTTAATTCATTTTTTGCTTCAACTTCTGCTTTTGATTTCCCTTCCTTCGTTTTCTGAAATTTATTTTTGTAATTACAATTTTTGTTTCTTTTCCTGATATACGAACAGACTATGCTATTGGCTTCATTAATTAGAACCAGAAGCAGTTGTATAAAATGACGCTCCTTTCGATAGCAACAGGCTGCAGGGGTTCAGTTTTTACGTTTCAACTCACCATTACTGATTGCCACTTACCTGAGGTTCAACGTGCTAGCTATGAAATCCCCCGCCCAAAAAAAAATGTATCCCAGCGTCATTCGAACCCCCAGCCTTCGGCACCACAGCTTATCACGTTACATCTATTACTGGAATAGATGTAACGTGATAAGCTGTTATTTAATTTTTCATTTTCTTTTAATTATTGATTTGAATTCTCAATTTGAATTATTTGTTATTGGAGATATTATTATTTTTGTATCTTTGTGTGTAATGAGTTTGCGTGTTCTAAGAAAAGAGAAAACACATTTCCGAAGGTTTTCTGTGAAAGTTTTTCATAAATGTTGTCATACTGCTTTTTACCACTGGAGATAAATGAGATATTTATTTAGAATTAAATTTAGATTAAATTTAGATACATTCAGCATAAAACTTATATTTAGATATTCAACGTCTCTCTATGTTTTACAACGTACGGGACTTATCCCAGATTATGACGGAGTAAACATTTCCCTTGGTGTCCATCTGTGAACTGGTTCACCAGTTCTCTAATAGACACCATGGGAACTGCTTAGTCACCTGGTGCAGATCCATGCTTCACCTGATGTTAGTGTATGACTGACATTGTAAACTAATGATGGTTTAGCTAGCCTTAGTAAGTGCACACGTGGGAAAACCATATGACAGACAAAAATATAAACACCTATCCCAGAAGAGTAAAAGAGAAAATCCATACGAAAATGTAGGGTACTGATAATAGTAATATGAGCCGTTTCTCTACAAGGCAGCATTTGGCATTCATTAAACGAGCAGCCAGTACCATGATCCCTGGAAATTTTTAAATTTCTTCTCTTAAAAAAATTTTCGAGGAAAATAGAAAATTCTCAAGTCCTGTAGTTGCTGTTTAAAATCTTCTTTTCTCCATGCTTTTAAATGTTATCTCTCTTTTAAGGATTGATGGGAATGCCTTTCCTAACTTGTATTTGAAGTAGTGTGCAATTGGATGTGCATTGTGGTTCATTAAATATCGGCTCGGAACGAGAAATCGGGAATCCGAGTTCGAATTCCAGCCGAAATCATTGCATTCACTTACGCGCAAATACCCTTGGGAAAGATATTAATCCGTCTATTCCTTCCAGTTACGTGTTAAATAACAGGACAGATTGGGTTCTATAGCCTTGGTCGGCAACCAGTCTACCGCAGAAGACAATGGCAAGCTACTGCGGGAATAATCTTCTGCCCAGTCAGTCATGTCTCCTTCGAAACATGTTCTCCCAAGCGTGTATCACGTATGGCACTTAACTGAGTGTGCCAATATTAACATCTTGATTATATCATTATTTTCTCTCCTCAAGTCCAGTAGCACTTTCCAGTACTGATGGGGATTTTCTTCTCAAACTTTTATTTGAAGTAGTGTGAAATCTCAACATCTTATGTCATTATTTTTCTTTTCAAAAATTGGGATTTCTTTCTTAAAAAATTTATTCGAAATAAAATGGAATGTCCAAATGTTTATTATACTATCAGTTTCTTTTCGAGTAACATGTGCTGTTCATTTTAGTTGTTGCTGTGGCTGGTATTCCTAAAGTTTAATGGTTTCTGCTAATTGGGACAGTTCTTTGTGATCCTGTAGCGTTATTCAACGATGCTCAAAAGAAGATGGTCTTCGATGAGCCCCTTAGGCGCCACCAATTCAAAATCATGGCATCTCTTTAGGTAAATAAGATGCACTATGATCGAGGAAGGATGTAGTTTCGTATTGTCATTAGAAATGTATGACGAAAACGTTAAAATAGCCGACGTTTAATTTCTTTTCATTTCTTTTTGTATATACGATTGCCACCTGTTTTCAGAACAGTAGATAGGAAAACCGAAGAAATGATTAAACAAAAACAACATGAAAACTGAATGCATGGTCATCAGTAAAAAGAGACGCCCAAAATGCCAATTACAGGTCGAGCATACTAAAATCAAGAAGGTACAGAAATTTAAATACCTGGAAAGTGTTCTAACAAAGGACGGAGAGTGCAACACTGAGTTCTGAAGTTGTATTGGCCTGGACAGGACACACTTCAAAAGCGGAGTAGAGTATTGAGGGACACTAACATTTCGTTTGAAACAAAGAAAAGTGTACTGGACTGTTATGTGATATATGTCTTCATGCTGGAAAAAATTTTCAAAGATGAAAAAAAGACTCAAAGCATCAGAAATTTTGTTCTACAGAAGGATGCTGAGAATACCATAGACCGCACGAGGTTTTTTGGGAGAATGAAAACAAAAAGGAAACTTATACTTAACATCTGGAGGAGACAGTTGAAGATTTTGTGACAGGTAATGAGTCTTGGAAAATCGGATCGCACAGGGCAGATAGAGGGAAAGAGATATACTTGATGGGTTTAAGCAAATGGATGGCAGAGGCGATAGCAAGGCATTATGTATTAAGAGCTAAAACGGGCATGAAGATGTGGAGTGCCATGTTCATCGAAGGCTGCAAAGGACCCGGTGCAAAAAAGAAGAATCCTCAGGTCTGACCTATTTGTTCCGTATTTCCCAAATTGTGGTCAAAGCGAGATATCCCTAATATATCTCATTATACAAATGATAGTGCCTAATTGATTTTTGAGAGATTATAACAGGAATATGAATTCAACTCTTTACAGGGAAAATCTGAAACTGTTCATCATTATTTCAGTTAGTTCATTTCTCTTTCTTTTTCATATCAATGACTTTATATATATATATATATATATATATATATATATATATATATATATATATCGATTTGCATCTGTCTATGTGTTTATAAATTTTCTATCTATATATGTATCTATCTATGTCTACTTCAGTACATCTATCTATCTATCTATCTATCTATCAATCTATCTATCTATCTATCTATCACTGATTTATATCTATTCACACGATATGTATGTATGTATGTATGTACCTATCAATCTATGTCTGTTTATATCTATCTGTTAAAATCTTGTTCTATCTATCTATCTATCTATCTATCTATCTATCTATCTATCTATCACTTCATATGTCCCTCTATCTCTTTCGTTATTTTTTTTAATCGTATCACCCCGAGCAAGGCGGTAACGCCACTGATGTGCAAGGGGCTACATAAGAGTGAAAAGAGTAAGTAGAAGAGAGTGAAGAGAATAACGAACCAGTTAGGAAGGAGCAAGAGAAGGATGAGTATACAGGTATGATGACAGTTGCAAAGGTGGAGAGAAAGGAAAGGATATACAGGGTGTTGTAGAAAGAACTAGAATCAAGTGGTTAAGAGATGAGTATTGACATTGCATTTAAATTCCTGGAGGGTGTAGCCGTCAGGAAAGCAAGAATAAGGAAGCGAGTTCTACAGGCGGGAAGTGCGAGAGAAGAAGCTTTAGGAGTCGAATTGTCGCCTGCATTTGGTTAATCTAACTGTGAATGGGTGGGACCCAGTTACCAATCTGGTTGTGCGAGTAAACACTTCTTGCAGAGGCACCAGTGACTTAAGTTCGTTGGGGCAGAAGCCATGAAAGTATTTATAGAACAAAGGGGGGGGGGTGGGCACACCTCGTCGGTGGGGAAATGGCTGTAGGCGATCCAAGTCGGTACCTATCACATTACTGATTCTCTGAATCCTGTCAAGAACACTGAGGTGAACAGCAAGGGCGCCTGACCATATATGGCAGCAGTATTCCATGCACGGACGAATGGTTGATTTGTATATATGCAGGATGATTTCAGGCGGGAAAAACATCCTGGCCCGACACAGTGACCCAACCTTCTTAGCAGTGGATTTAGCTATGGACTCAGTGTAATGGTTCCATTTGAGATCAGAAGAGAGGGTAAGGCCAAGGAGGCGCAGTGTATTGCTCTCAGGGAGACTCGCTTGGTCCATGCTTATGGGAGGCAGGAGATGTTGCCTGTGATGATTGCCAGACAGCCGCTTGGCCTTAGACACATTGCAAATTGACAAGCCACTTCTTACCGCAATTCACCACAGAATGTAGATCCCTCTCAAGGTCAGCAGCGAGATTATGTTTGTCCGGCGCGCCAGGTTTCTTACTGATGCGAGTGTAAATTGTGGTGTCATCTGCGTACATGCCTACTTGGCCTATTGATCTCGTTTGAGAGGTCATTTATGAAAATAAGGAAGAGCGTCGAGCCCTGAGGTACACCAGCGTTTGTACTGTAGGATGTAGAGTCATGTCCCATTCAAAATGACCTTCATTTTGCGGTTATTTAAAAAAGATTGAATCTGATCAAGCAAGCGTCCCGGTAATACCGTAACCCCGTAGCTTGCATAGAAGGCCAGAGTGCCAAACCCTGTCAAAAACCTTGGAGATGTCCTGAGCAACAGCACGAGCCTCGCTGGACTCCTCACGGAACATGTACTCCGCAACGGTCGTTAGCATGTCGGCCCGTGGACCTGGCAAAGCCGAAGCCACACTGCCCGTCAGAGAAGAGTTTATGGGCAGTAAGATGTTGAAGTATTTCAGCATTAATAATGGCCTCGAACACTTTCCCGAAAATTGGTAGAAGGATGATAGGGCGGTAATTGTTCTTAAATACAGGAACGACAGAAGAGAACTTCCAGCATGCAGGAAAACAGGAAGCAGAAAGGCAGTAGTTATACAGTTTAGAGAGTAGAGGGGTGAGTTCAGGGGCACATTTCTTAAGGACACACATATTTCTATAAATCTGTTTAATTTTTTTCTATTTCTCTCTCTCTCTCTATATATATATGTATATATATGAATGTGTTATTACATGTGTAACTGAAGAGAAAAAACATTTGAATAGAATTGGCAAATTTAAATCTATTTTAAATTGACAGTTATTTCTGAATCTCGCCTGTTTGATGTCTAGTGTTCGTGCATAGTTGGACCTTGATTCTCTGCAGCGGCCGCTTTTTAAGAAAGGAACAAAAACTTTTAAAATTCTAAAATTTTAAAATTGGAACCAAACTTCATATAGACGTCATTAAACTTTACACATCCAAATGATCAGCATTTCTTTTGTTTTCTCACCTGTAGTTCCACAATATTCATCTGTTGTATGTTGTATGCATATTAGTGCAAATTATTTGTTACTTTAACTGAGCAAGTTCATGCCGACTTTGAAGTTTGGTGGGAAGGCACTGCTATTATGATCTTACTCGTCATTTTAAGCGACAAATAAACACACATAAAGCCCAAAAATACATAAGAACACTATGACATAAAAAGAAAACCCATTAAGCTGTCAAACACTCCAACATAGCGAGATAAAATTCAAGCCAATGAAAAGGAAAAACAGTTAACTTAAATGACTCAAACAAATCAACTAAGAAAGCAAAGTAACTTATCTCAGTCAGTTAAGTGCCATACGTGATACACGCTTGGGCGATCATGTCTCAGAAGAAGATTATCCTGTAGTAGGTTACTATTACTTTCTGCGAAAAACTGGTTGCTGACCAAGTCTATAGGACTCAATTCGTCCTGTTATTTAACCCATAACTGGAGAGAAGAGATGTATTAAAACCTTTCCCAAGGGTATTTGCGCATAAGGGATATTTTTATACCTATTCAGTATAAAACAATTAAGCGGGAATCCAGTCACGTGTACATAACATAAGCGATAAAAAAGGCATTTAAATGAAATCAAACACATGCAAAATAAAAATAAAATCCAACCAAACACAAACCAGACCAGCCCTACAAAATATCAAATCACATTGAACTTCCTATAAATATGGGGAAAAAATGGACTCAACAACAAAATAAATAAATAAATATAACCCAGCCCAATTTATAAGTACATCATAGCAGTGTCCTCACGAAACTTTGAAGTCGGCATGAACCTGCTCTATCAAAATGACAATTTTTGCGCACTAAAACTATGAACAATTTCTCTCAATCCCGATAGTGAGCACTTATAAAACATAAAAAAATCTGCTCTTCAAAATATCTTTTATCAGTTAAACTACTGAACCATAATATTGGCACCAAATATTATCAAAATTCAACACTATATATATATAAATCTACCATCCGCCCGTGCATTGAATACTGCTGCCATATCTGGTCGGGTGCCCCTGCTATTCTCCTCGAGCTTCTCGATAAGGTTCAGAGGAGGGTCTGTAATGTGATAGATACCGACTTGGCAGACCGCCTGCAGTCTCTCTCTCACCGGCGCGACGTGGCTTCCCTGTGTGTCTTCTATAAATACTTTCACGGCTTCAGCTCCGATGAACTTAGATCACTGGTGCCCCCAAATACGAATTTGAACGAGATACTAGATTAGCAACTAGATCCCACCCTTTTACAATGAAGTCGATAAAATGCAACCTTAACTTCTACTCCAACAGTTTCTTTCCTCGCACTTCTCGACTGTAGAATTCCCTTCCACACGATTGCTTCCCCGACGGCTACAATCTCCAGGAGTTTAAATGTAAGGTCAATAGACACCTCCTAACACACTAACCTGCTCCCATTCTATCAAACACTCTTCCCATCTGCCCAACCCTCATCCTCGCTATCCTTAGTCATCTGTCACCTTCCTCCTGACATTCCCTATGTCTAACCACTCCTTCTCTTTACCTTCCCCTATGTAGCCCCATGCGCAATAGTGGCAGTGGAATGCCTTGCTTGGGGTGAAATGATTAAAAAAAATATAGTGTATTTGGGCAGCAATCTTTTTTTATACAAGTTTCATTAAGAAAATGCTATTAAGCTTTTTATTCAATTGTTATTTCTGTTTGAAAAAGTATTTTCATTATGGACAAAAATATTTGAAAAACTGTCTCAAAAATAATTTTAAAAATCATCCTTGATAATTAGAAGTACATTACGACACGAAAACTTCTATGTTTCGAGGTAGAATTTCGTCATCAGGCAATGTTGGATGTTGGTTGTGAAAATGATTTTAAAAATCATCCTTGATAATTAGAAGTACATTACGACACGAAAACTTGTATGTTTCGAGGTAGAATTTCGTCATCAGGCAATGTTGGATGTTGGTTGTGAAAATGATTTACATTTAAATAAAAAAAAAACATGGTTTGCTTTTTATGTATGTAAGAAGATATAAAAATTATGTGTGTGTTTCTTTTTACTTATCAGAATAAAGATTTACTTTGATATTTGGCCAGCAGTTTCTATTTTTAGGGAATACCTGCTTTTTTATTTTTTGTTTTTTTGTTTTTTGTTTTTTCTTTTATCCCTAACGGACAAAGTGTCAACCTACTTTTAACCTAATATGTTTTTCTCTTTCGTTTTCTTTTTATTGCTTCTCACTATATCGTATTACCTTTGATGTATCCACTTTTGTACCAAAAATGTACTTTCAGCTTTCTCTATATGTTGGCCTCTTCTAATAGAAAACAAGAAAAAGATAAAGAAAGAAAATTTTTTTTCATATTTTTGTTCAAACTTAAAGTGATTTTTGGGGAAATTTACTCTTCTTATCAGTACTTATTTAATTTAAAATTTTTCAAAACCTTTAATTTATAAATAACGTTTTCATTTTTTTATTTTAATTATTTTTTGTGTTTTATTCTAATTTACATTCTGCTATTATTATCTTATCTTTCGAATTATTATAAAAAAATTATATACCAATTTACTTATTTTATTTTAATATCTCGTCAGTTATTATTTTCCTTAAGCAAATTATTGGGTATATGCATGTTAATTAATATAAAGTTTTTATTTTATTTTTATTGTTTTTTTATCTATATTCTAAGGTGAACATTTTGCAATGTCTACATATGACATTTATTTCATTACGTTTATTTAATAGTTTTTTATTCTTAAGTGATAATATATAATTTTTCGTATAGACACAAATAGCATGGGTCGTTTAAAAACTTACATGTTTTAGCTTCTTTTAGAATTTTTCACTTTAATGTGGGTGTTTTTGTTTTCTTTAGATACCAATGATATATCAATAGGGATGTTTTATTTCTGTACTTATTCTTATTAAATGAACACGTGTGTTGATAAATTCGTTTTTTAGAGAGTTCTTAATACTACCTAGATAAATCTTTACATTACTAGGCTTCTCCTCTGAAGATATTTCATATCGATAGACAATTGATTCCGTTTGGCACCTGTTTTCTAACGGGCAATCTATAGGTTTTCTGCAATTACTTTTCTTGTCTAAATTGTTATTTTTCGTTATTAGGTTGTTTTTATTAATTTTGTTTTTTAAATTATTATTATTTTTTTAAAATTATTATTATTGTGATTTTTTATGATTTTTTCAGATTGTTCATACAGCTGTAACTGAATGTGATAGTATTTTTATTGAATACCTTACTTAATGGATTATTTTCCAGAAAGTGTTTCTTAATTAACGCCAGGGATTTCTTCCCCAATTTAGTACTGGTCATTTGATTGAAAGGGGGTGTCTACCAAATAATATTTCTATTCCTATTTTTTTTCGGGGGTTGCTTTTCGATTTTACATATTTAATATTTAGGTTTTTATATCCACTATTTTTTAAGGCAGTGTTATAAAAATTTCTAGGCTTATTAAATATTTCTTCATTTGCCGAATTTCTACACATTCTGTATTCTATTGATGAGGGTACATGTTTAATAACAGATGCAGGGTGGTTAGATTTCGGGTGGATATATAATGGATTGGTATTTGTTTTTTTATATGGTTGGTATATATCCCTTCTCCAGATCTAAGTTTACATCGAGGAAATCTACTTTTATTATATTTGTTTTAATAGTTACTTTTAAATTAAATTTTTTTGTATATCATCTTTCTAATTTTATAATATTTTAAAATTTGTGTCATTATCCCTATATAGCCCAAGGTCTTCGGTATCTACTTCCTTAAAACCTCTGGATAAGGCAGTAGCGACTCCGACTGGCAGCAAATTGGTCGAGTTTCAATCTCGGCCAGAAGCAAGTGGATGTCTAGCCACCAAACTGATGAGCGATAGTACAAGAAAACAGCTTTGTATGTGGATGACTAATATATATATATATATATATATATATATGTAACTCCGTTTCAGAATTGTATAAAAATGCCAGAGATTACTTAAACTCAGAAATTAACTCATCTTTCGCATGTGTAACGGTCACAAATATCTTAATTTTTCTATTCATATATATTAACCAACCATCGACGTCATATCTATTCATCTATTTATCTATCTATGTCTACTTCAATTTGTTGGTCAATCTATCTATCTATTTATCTCTGTGTGTCTACTTTAATATGTTCATATCTATCTATCTATCTATCTATCTATCTATCTATCTATCTATCTATCTACGTGCGATTTTCTTTGAATTTGCAGATGATTAATATTTGTTCTGAGCTACGAAACTTTGGAGGATCACTTCAGAATATAATCAATGATATTTTCCTTCGTTAAAATGAATATTTAAAAATTGGGAAAATATTTATTTGCCAATAAATCAGTTTTATGTGTTTTTTTCTGGTGCCGATGTTTCGTTATCAAAGCAATCAATTTTAGTTCCCTAGTTTAGATTTTTCAGACAACCTTTGAACAGGGGATTGGCATACAAAACTGAAATTCTCACACCTAATTATTTACTAAAATTTTTCGTATATTTATTAGAGTATATAACATTATAAAACGGTTAGCGATGTTGAGAGATATAAAAATTTACATGTAGACTAAGTTTGTTTACGAGCATCAAGAGTAACAAGGTGTTTTCTTGCTTATTTTACGCATCCGACTGAATAGAATATCTTAAATCAATGTTACATATATTATCACGCCAATTCGCATTTCTTCTATACGAACGCAATTTATTCGGTTGTACTGTAAAAAGAGATACACAAAATATTTTTATGACGTTATGACGTTGACGTTATGATCTTTATAATCCATTTATTTAAATTTAACAGTAGAATAATACTAAAAAATAATACTCATATATATATATATATATATATATATATATATATATATATATATATATATAACTTTACTTATACATATATATATATATATATATATATATATATATTATTTATTTATTTACTTATTCTGCTCTGCTTAAATATTGAGCGTTTTTTGTTATTGATTACTCGTCTCGGGTTTTTTTGGGGGCTTCATACTGACTCAGTCCAAATCGTTTTGCCTAAAGCTCATGTGTTTAGCTCTTTCTTTTTTTTACAAGGTGTCTTCCTTTATATATATATATATATATATATATATATATATATATATCGAATAAATAAGCGAATAAATAAGCAAATTATATTTATATATATATATATGTAAAGTCCGTGAATGGTGAGAGTCATCCAACAAGATCAACTTAATCCTACCCGGAATAAATATTTCCTTTAAAATGAAATGGAAAATAATTAACATGATTTTAAAACAAAGACCTTAGCATTATCTCCGTTGGGGTCTCTATTTTGTTTACATTTCATTTTAAAGAAATGCTTATTCCGAGAAAATATTTATACCGAATGAAACGAATATAGTGTGATCTGAATTAAATGAGCTAATTTTGCTCATAGAAATAAATTATACTTTATAACCAATCTAAATGATGTGTTGAGTTTTCCTTTATAAAAATCATATTGCTCATATTTCATCTATTGAGCTCTTTATACAGATATAACACTTAATATTTTATATTAATTAGATCTTGTTGGATTACCTTCGCCGTTCACGGACTTGACATCTATAATTTATATTATGTTGTATAAAATCTTAGTACATATATATATATATATATATATATATATATATATATATATATGTATGTATGTATGTATGTATATATATATTACATCTATTATTCCCCAAACGTAATTTCATGAAATTTCTATAAGTTAATTCTATTCTTTAACTTTGATTATTTGGACAATGTAATTTTTTTTTTTGAAACAGTTGCCATTTTTCCGAAAATTTGCTCCGAATATTAAAACAAAAATCAATAAAACTATAACAGTATTTAACTAGATCACTTTTTAATTGCTTTTATAAATAATATATTAAGGATGTAATTGTCTGAAGAAAATGTTTTGCAATGAATAATGAATTCACACAAGAAACGTTTTCATCGTTTTTTCTTTCATGAACACAGAAGTGGCATATTATTAAAGACACAAAACGCATTGGCTTTTCACAAAACTGACCATAACTTTTGGTATAAGAATGCTACACTAATTCAAAGCGAATATCATTAATATATACATTTGTACATTCATGTGCATGTGTAGTCATAACAACGTCAACATACATAATCAGATGAAATCCTAACAGTTGAAACGCGTCGCAAGTGAACTTTTTCCGATTTTGTCTGACAATTTCTTCAATATTGCTCCTGATATATATATATATATATATATATATATATATATATATATACAGGAACCATATTGAAGAATTTGTAATGTCAAATGGAACATCCTCAAACAAGTGAGAACAGCAAAATCTATAAAAGAACCATGTTTTCTTTGCCTTCAGGAAAAAATAGAGATCCTTAAATATATAAATAGTAACAAGCTGTTAAATTAGAGGCACGAAACCACAGTAAACTGCAAGCACATTAGGGACCTAACCCTACAATCATGCTAAGAAATACTAGGAGTTTGATTAGATATTCTTATTATAAAAGATTAAAAATGCTGTAGAAAAATCTATCCAAGAAATCCCTAAAGGAAGGTCTAATACCCACAAAAACACCTAAATAAATAAAACGTAAAATTAAAGAAATAAACAAGCTTCCGAACTATTACTAAAGTCTACAGCAATAACCTTACTTACCACAATAACCTTACTTAAATACAAAAAATATTTCGTACTGGAAAAATCAAAATTAAACGGAAAAACAATGGCTCCCAAACTCGAAAAAGAATAAAAATTCCTTATATTCAAAATTAAGATTAAATATACTATTTCAGAGTATATCATACACATAAATAAACTGTAAGCACATTGAAGATCTAACCATACAATCATGCTAAAAATACTCGAAATTTGTGTAGATATTTTTATTATAAAAGATAAAAAATTCTATAGAAAAACTCGATCTAATAAATCCTTAAAGTAAGATCTAATACCCACAAAAATATCTAAATAAATAAAATATGTAAAAAATTAAAAGAAATAAATAGGATTCCAAACGTTAATTTATAGAAAAAATAAAAAAATTAAAAGAAAACCCGATCCTCTAAACTCAAAATTAACATTAAATATACAACTTTATATAAAAAAAACTGATAAAATACAAATTTGCATTTACTTTCCTAAAAAATACAAGTTTAGATTTCTTGAAATATCTTCGCCTAAATACAATAATACTTCAAACTTGAATATAAAATAAAAAATAGGAAAAAACTCTGTCCCGCTAAAATAAAAATAGAAAAAACAAAAATAAAATAAAAAAAAAATATTCCGTGCCGGAAAAATCAAAATTAAAAAGAAAAAACACCCCAACCTTATAACCTCTAAGAAACCTCAAAGGGAGAACCTAGCCACAAGATCAAAGTGAATACATAAAATAGGTCTGCTAACAACAGACATAAATTAATTAAACGCTAGCCAAACATAGAGCCGTCCTAAAACTTAAATTAATTATCAATAATCCCAACCAACCCCACAACAACAACGAACCAAATATAAACAGAGGATGATTCCAACTCTTGCTATTTCCTCCTGATGAAATGTTGGGACCCAACATTGAAACAAACATATGATTGTAGAGAAGAGGACATATATAGAAAAAATTATGTACATGTTCTAAAACATAATTTATAATATATATATATATATATATATATATATATATATATATATATATCGTTATCTTATATATGTTATGACCGAAGGGCCATAGAAAGCTAACACGCACTCCCACTCAGAGTTAATAGCTATATTATAAAGGTGTGAAAGAGTCCATTTGCAGGTAGGTTCCCACAATATATATATATATATATATATATATATATATATATATATATATATAACATTATCTTTTAGACATGTCAGATTAAATAAATTCTATGTGTTACGTGAAACCAATATTATATATTAATTCAAATGTCCCTTCGGAGAATGTATCTCCAACACAAAACAAATATATATGTTGGATTTACAACAACTATATTAACGAGACGTCTTACATTACACATGTCTGACCATTCATTCATTTCTAGACATGTGCAACAACGTTTCTATCTACATTCACAATATAAGAAATAATGATCGATAACACAACTATTTTACACTAAGAAAACAACATACGCAAGCTACAAATTCCTCGTAGCTATATTCATAAAAATTAAGCCATCTATTAATAGAATAAGCTATGAATACTGTCGTAATGTTTTAAAATAACAGTTTTTGTCATGCTTTAACACGTGCATTACCATGATATTACAACATAAAAAAAAATTCATTTTAGATAATTTTCACGTTTTAATGAACGTTAAGCAACTGTTTAACTGTTATATTTGAAGCAAGAAGAACATTTGCAGTAACTTTTAGCAACACAGTTTTGTGGTTATTTTTTTTTATCACAACTAACAGTTCTGAAGATAATCTCAGAAGGAGGTTGAAAGTACTTGGAAACATTAAGAAATGAATGATAATAACATCTGTCAAAGTTACAGCTCATTTCTGACATCTTTCAATTATAGTCCACGAAAGATTATCCGTGAGTATGGACAGATTTTATTGACAATAAGCAGACACAATGTTTGCAATTTATTTAATTACACACACACACACACACACACACACACACACATATATATATATATATATATATATATATAGATAGATAGATAGATAGATAGTTAGTTTTCACTGTTTTTTAACAGAGAGTCGTTCCCAGAACTGTGTGCATGTAGTTTTAAATAATAACCTATCCATAAGCAAGCTTGAAATTCATTGTATGTCATTTCGCCGACGTGTAAACAACCTTGTCTTTCATAGCGTGAAAAACCTCGGATTTCGTGCCAAAGAAAGTGTATTTGCGGGGAATCTTACTGCATTCACTTCATTCAAAAAAATTTGCCGTTGAAACACATAGAATTCATGTTGAGACTTTCGGCGACAAATGCGCTCTTGGAAACAACATGCAGAGATTGGTTTACACACTTCAAAAATAATGATTTTGATGTTGAAGATAAAGAACGCTCTGGCGCACCCAAAAAGTTTGAAGATGAAGAACTGGAGACATTATTTTCTGAAGACTCATGTCAGGCGCAAGCTGAACTTGCAGAATTATTAGGTGTTGATAAAAAAAAACAGTTTTGAAACGTCTGAAAGCATTAGGAAAAGATTTAAAATCAAGGGCATTAGGTGCCATACAAGTTGAAACCGGGAGACGTCGAACGGTGTCTTGTCACGCGTGAATTGCACGCGGCAGAAAAAAAGGGGTTTTGCATCGTATCGTGAACGGCGAGAAAAATGGATACACTACGATAACCATCAGCGTATATCATCATTTTAACACAAGCAAGGGAATAAAACCACTAAGACGCTGCAAGAATTTTCTGCGTATATATATATGAGAAAATCACTAAGGATAGTGAGCGTTGAAAGAGCTGTAATTAAAGAGACATAACCATGATTTACATCGTATTCAAAATTTCTAAGAATCAAATTTGACTGCAATTATGTTCCATATGCGGAAAGTGCGAGAGAAGAAATTGTTAGCCTAGAACTTACGGTTACATCTAGAGATACATACGTATTTATTATTGCTGACTTTGTTTTTGCCGCAAAGAGCCCGTGTTTTGCTTTGAATTTCAAAGTATATCATTTTCCAATATCGAATATTTGCAGTCATTCCTAATCATCAATCCCCTTATTGTGTGAATATCGTCTGTGTTTAATTAATTCAAACAAAAAACTCTAATTGTAATGCCTTAAGCGAGAACCAGTTTTGTGAGCAGTAGCTTCCTAGATTAACCCTTTAGCTATAACTGAACGCTCAACAAGTAACTGCTAAATATCGATCTACTTGGACATAAATATTAATATATGCTAGAGTGTAAAGTGAAGTAAAGTGCGTATTAAGACCGAATTGAATGGATGCTGAGGTCTGCATAAACTTCATCGCATTTTCTTGCACAAATGAGATTTCTGCCCAAATGTCTTGACATTAATGATTTCTTTTATTTATTTTCATTCTTCCTACCTTTTTAAAATTCCACTGCATTTCGTAAATGCAACCATGCATTACTTACTCAAATCCATTATTTCTGACAACTGCGTAGCAAACCTCGAAAAATATGCATAAAATGCTTCTTTTAGTCTTTTTGCATATTTGCCTGCATGTGTATGCAGGTGTGTGCATCTGTATATTATCAATGCATAAATACAATATATATATATATATATATATATGGGGGGGGGGGGGGGGTGGGGGGGGGGTATTAATGATTATACATATAGGCATACACACGTAAATATTATTCAGGTGTTAAGAAAACAGTGCACAATATAGTATGAACAGAGCTATTAATTATATATATATATATATATATATATATATATATATATATATATATATTGAGAGAGAGAGAGAGAGAGAGAAAGAGAGTGATATATATATATATATATATATATATATCACTCTCTCTCTCTCTCTCTCTCTCTCTCTAATATATATATATATATATATATATATATATATATTTCTGCAGGAGAATTTAAACAACAATACTACTCTCACAAACACTCCTTTTTTAACTTCAACTAACGATTCCAGACATTCCTTTCCCCAAAATTTTAGGAAATGGAAGAACGACTAAACGCCATAGTATATTAGAGACTCATAGGTTCAGCACGCACCCCAAATAAGTTTTACGATAGATGCAATTCCTGTTTAGTTGAAAAAATCCAAATAATAAAGTATCCTTAACAAAATCTGCTTTTAAACTTACGTAGGGAATTCATAAAGAGAAATATCGTCATTAATACAAATTGTTAAATAGTAATATAAACCCTCTATATGTAATTCAAAATCAATTTCCCTTCGGTAAATGCTTCCTCTCCTTCTTCTTAATTCACTATAGTATTAATTACAACAACTATATAGTTCAACATCTTTTATCCTATATCTTGTATGGCACTATCATTTGACAAGTATCTCACCCTAAATTATCAATTTTATTTTTTTATTAATCTCTAATTCACTTCCCCTAATATAAAATTTTAAATTTTTTCTTCTTATTTGCTATCCACTATTTAATACCTCCTGATTCTCAGAGCCTCTTTATATATTTTTAAGCTTTTCTTCCTAGTTATTTATTTATTAATTAATCAATTTCTTTATCTATCTATCTATCTATCTATCTATCTATCTATCTATCTATCTATCTATCTATCTATCTATCTATCTATCTATCTATCTATCTATGAGGTTACTTGAATGCACATGTGTGTATGTACGTGAAAATATATACTTGTGAGCAAATATATACACTACCGGCTATAATTATTAGGCCACGCCATTGTTTAAAAAAATGATATATTTGTTACTATTTTTTAGTATAAATAACATGTGCATCAAATGAATTTATAAATATTTAATAATTATCTATATTGCAGGTTCATCAATGAAAGAATGAAGAAACTTTATGGTGATTCGGACGAGTTCATCTTTGCTTTCCTTGCCTTGTAAAATTTTGCAAAGTAATAATAAACAAAAAAAACATTCTATTTTCATTTGGCAATAAATACTAAAAAAAAAAAATGAAATACATAATAATTATGACCAGTAGTGTATATATAAAATAAAAATAACCTGAACAAATTTATAGATCCATTGGTGATAATTTAATCATGAACAATTTAAAATATTTTTTCTACTTATCAGACTGAAAGATTTTACATACATATGAATATCAAAATGAATGAGTCAGATTTATCCAGACGATAAGATGACCTTATAAATATAATCTTTTTGGTTTCGTGATGAATTGAATATTCATGAAATAATGGATTTATGAATTTTTCCAGTTTATTTTCATTATAATACTCTGTTAAGTTCTAACATTGAGTTCTCATCGGATTACGATCCCCCATAGAATTAATTTAGAAATTACCACGGATACTGCTTATATATATATATATATACCTACTTCTATTGTTACACATACGTAAAGTTACATATACTAACGCATTCCTACATTTATTATTTAATTATAGTTAAAATGTTAATATTAATTATAATTCCTTAAATTGATAAATTAATATTTTTTCCAAATTCCTTTGTCAAAGATCCTTATATTTTTATAAGCAATAATGTTTTAAGTTTGTGTATTTCTATATATATATATTTATGGGTACGTGACTGGTGGATTTATATGAGTGTATATATATATATATATATGTGTGTGTATAGGTGTATATATATATATATATATATATATATATATATACACAAAAATCTAGAGTGAGCCAAAACCTACCGCGGTTTCACACTACGGATCGTCAGGGCATATATATATATGTGTGTGTATATATATATATATATATATATATATATATATATATATGTTTATGTATGTATGTATGTATTTTTAGTGCTATTAATATAAATTTTAATCTATTTTTATTCTAATTTGTTTTGCTTTATATTTTTATATATTGTATATTTTTATTTTTTAGATAATTTTATTTCAATTGTATGTTTATATTTATATGTATTTTTCATTTCTCTTATTAATTTTTGAACTTTTAAAAAATACCTTCTTAAAATAATTTTAAATTATATATATATAGTTTTAAAAAGTTGTTCTTTAATTAATTCACTCATATCATATGCTTTACTGATGTTTAGGTGCCTCTTAAAGTAACTATAATCTACCTTAGAACTATATTTTTATGATTCCCTAAAACGGTTGATTTCTCGGTCTTAGGTATATTTTTCTTTTTCATATATGTTTTACATATTAAAAAAATTTCTGTATCTTTACCAATATCATCTTTCTTCTTCCGCCCTTCCTTTTTATTCCTGTGGTAAATTTTCTCTATTTTTCCTTTTCTCTTTTTTATTATTCCTTTCTCCTGTAAATTATCTCTTCTTTTTCTTTTCTTTTCCTTCATTTCTGTTTTCCTTTTCCTTATTTCCTTTCCTGTGACAAGCTTATTTTTAGTTTCTTTACACGCACATACATAATTTTTGAATGTCCCTTTTACGGATTGATTTGAATACATTTCGCAATCTCTGTCTTCTCTCTCTTTTCTCATACACTGAAACAGCGTTTGGAAGACTGCTTTCCAGCATACACTTCACTCTCTCTCTCTTCTTTAATTCTTTTCCCTCCCAATTGTCTTTCTTATTTCTTTAGATTTCTTCTTTTTAAGTGAACTTTCGATGTATTTAAAACTTTTGAATTTTCCCGAATGAAAAGCGAAGTGAAGCGGATTTGCATGTTGCAAAGGCTGCATTTATGCTTTGTTTCTGGTCTGTCGGAGCTGTCAATTTGCTTCCTTGCAAACCCGCCTCTTCATGGCGACTTGTGTCAGTTGCCCCTCCCTTGATTGAGTTGGTGGGTCAGGGCTCCTCTCCATTTGGACTGCTATGCTTTCCCGTGACTCAGTGTTGATGCCCACATCTTCCATCTTCCTTCATACAGGAGGGTCTTTTGGAATGCAACCGTCTGGAATATGATGGACATGGCCTATCCATCGGAGTCTGCGCTGTATAAGAAGTGTGAACAAAGTAGGCTGACCGGCACGAGACAGGATCTCAGGGTTGAGCACTTTGTCTTGCCATGCGATTCCCAAGATACATCGGATACTTCTCACGTGGAAGGTTGTTCAGACTCCTCTCTTGCCTGGTGTACGTGGTTCATGTCTTACTGCCATATAACAGTGTACTGATGACACAGGCGTTGTACACTGCCATTTTGTATCTTCACTGTCAACCTTGGAGTTCGTTCAAATACCAGTTGTGAGGCGCGCAAGGGTTGTGGCTTGCCTTCTCGATTCTCTTGTCGAGCTCTATGTCCAGGGGGAGGTTGCCAGTGATGGTAAAGCTAAAGTAGATAAACTGATGGACCAAATCCAGCTCATGGTCATTGATGGAGATAACCGGTGGTGCTGCGGTACCCTGACCCAGGACGCTTGTATTTTTTTCAAACTAATTGTCAGCCCAAAGTCTTTGCATACCTGAAAGAAATATTAACGGATGATAATATTTTTACCAGCGTTTACTATGGATAATATAATATTACGGAACTCATTTTTTCCCAGTGAAAACACATTAATTTGGAAATTCTTGCAAAAATCATATTATTGTCTGATTTTAATGATATTTTAAGGAATTATTCACAAACAAATGAGATACTTTTTTAAAGTTATTATTATTTTAGAAAATCTTCGAAAAATTTCTTAAAACCTTTTAACCTTCTCTCCACGTCATTTTATAAAATTTCGAGAAATTAAACTCTGTTCCGTAATTTTGTTTTATTAGTTAAACGCAGGACTCCTTGGGGAATGTAAATGATCATCTTTTTTTAAACAATTAGCCTTTTTGCTAAAAATCTGGTCCGAACGTTAAAATAAAAAATATAATAAAACTATATACATTATTCAGTTAGATAAGATTTAAATTTCTTTTACACACACACACACACACACACACACACACACACATATATATATATATATATATATATATAAAGGCCATTTAATCCGAAGAAAAAAGCTTTTCGATGAGTGATGGGTTTTTTTCAAGAATTGTTTTCAATTTTTGTTTTTTCAATTATATTAATTTATGATGTTTGTACACTTTATAAAATTGCTTCAAACCATTTGGCAATTAGGTTATTAAGTGAAGATTATATTTTATTCGGTTAAGTGTCATGACAATTATGTTTTGAAAGAGATATGACTGACTGGGCAGAAGTTTATCCCGCTGATCCCTTTTTTTCTGCGGTAGACTGGTAGCCAGTAAAGACTATAAAATCCAAACTGTTTTGCTATTTAAACCATGACTGGTAAAAAGAGACGGATTAATACTTTTCCCAAGGTATTTGCGCATAAGTGAATTCAAAGAATTCAACTGGAATTCGAGCTCGGCTCCACGATTTATTGCTACAATCACCGGCTTTTGCCGATAGGAGCTTTCCATTTCCTAACTGCATACACTGAATTGTCTCCCATAATAAGCTCATCCACCATTTGCCATCGCTTTCTATGATGCTTTGAATTTGTATGTTTCCTAGACTGGTTGGCAACCAAGGCTAGAAAGCACTGTCTCTTTTGCTATTTTCACAAAATTGAGGATAGCTGATAAGTGCATAAAATCCCCAAGGAAATTTATGCGAAAATATAATTAACGAAAACGGGTCTCTAATTTCTTATTCTGAGGTGGTTACTCATGTAACTGACTTGACTCAACTTTGCTGACCTTTGGTGATCAGTCGAGAACCTGTGTTTCAACGTGATGTGTCGGTAAATACACACAACATGTAAGCAGAAGTTTCATTAAATTGACAGACAAGGTATTGTAATACGTTTTCATGCAATTTTTCATGTGATTTTATGATTTTTGCTATTCAACACATAAAAATAAAGTTTCTAAATAGAATCCATAGATAAATCCGCTGCTAAGAAAGTCGGTTCTCTGTTTAGGGCCAGGAAATATTTCCCGTCTGAAACAATTATAAATCTACCATCCGCCCGTGCATTGAATACTGCTGCCATATCTGGTCGGGTGCTCCAGCTAATCCACCTAGGTGTGCTTGACAAAATCCAACGGAGAATCTGTAATGTGATCAATCCCAAGTTGGCAGCTCAGATACAGTCACTTTCTCACCGGCGTAATGTGGCTTCCTTGTGTCTCTTCTACAAATACTTTCACGGCTTCTTCTCCGATGAACTTTGCTCACTGATGCCTCCTATATATGAATTTACTCGAGCCACAAGATTAGCAACTAGGTCCCATCCTTTTACTGTAAAACCAATAAAATGTAAACGCAACTCTTACTCTCTCAGGATGTGCGTTGTGGAGCATTGGATATCGGCTCGGAACGAGAAATCGGGGAGCCGAGTTCGAATTCCAGCCGAATTCATTGCATTCACTTACGCGCAAATACCCTTGGGAAAGGTATTAATCCGTCTCTTCCTTCCAGTTATGGGTTAAATAACAGGACAGATTGGGTTCTATAGCCTTGGTCGGCAACCGGTCTACCGCAGAAAGCAATGGCAACCTACTGCGGGATAATCTTCTGCCCAGTCAGTCATGTCTCTTTCGAGACATGATCGCCCAAGCGTGTATCACGTATGGCACTTAAACTGACTGACTCTCTCAGCTTCTTTTCTTGCACTTCCCTCCTGTGGAACTCCCTTCTATTTACTTGCTTTCCTGACAGCTACAATCTCCAATAATTTAAATGTAAAGTCAGTAGTCATCTCCTATCTCTCTAACCTGCATCCTCTCTCTCTCTCTCTCTCTCTCATGTTTCTTTCTCCGTCCGCTCCACTTTCATTAGTATTCTCATCCTTCTCTTACCCACTTCCTGACACCAACTTGTCACTTCTTCCTATGTAAACCCCCTGCAAAAGAGTGGCTGTAAAATGCCTTGCTTGAGGAGATATGATTATAAAAACAAATCTCAATTAAAAAAAAAAGAAATCAATAGGAATTCAGTCAAATTAAGTTATAACTGTACTAGCAATTAAGGAAATTACATAAAAAACAAAACGTCAGGAACCTAAAAAATAATGTACAACATAATATCACTGATAAAGAATGTAACTGGAGGGACAAAAAAAAACGAATTCTCACTTGACGGATTCGTAAAACAGAAGGGGATATTTACAATGCAGATTTACATGATGCAAATGGACATGGAAAAACATATTTGAGGTCTACAAAAGGAATTAAAAAGAAAAGATGGAATGATCACAGATTTTTAAATTACTCTAAATTGACTATTAATTAAGGTAAATATATAAATTTTGATGGTCGAAAGTTGAGTGGGGCGCGGCTTGTCAATACTTTCTATCCTAGACCGAGATAACCAGATTCACAGCCCAATCTCTCATTACAATCTGCTTATTTACCACAAGAACTCGTCCCTCAGCTTACAATCATACATATACCATGATACCACATATTCGTAAGAGCATCTAAAATAGGGGAAAAAAGGAAAAAACCCATGACATAAAAATGTTTTATATACAATCCTTTTTTACAAAAATATATCTAAAAATATATAATATGAAAATTAGAAGGGGAGGGGATGAATACACAAAACAAACCAAAAATGCAAGAGAAAAGAGAATTATCAATTTAGATTTGGGTCTTCCAATTTATATGATAAAATGAGAAAGAAATAAATCAGCATGTATACTGATTGCTGATTGGATAATGGGAGTGAGTAAATATTAACCGTTTGTGATCTGGCAAGGATATTTGAATAGGATCAGCTGGAAAGTTTATTCTCTCAGTTTATATTCGAATAAATGATTTTACTTTATGTTTTATTCCAACGAGCGCTGGAACGAGTAAAAAAAAAAAAAACAAAAACAAAAAAACGAAAAAAAAACCCCCCCAAAAAACCGACCAAACCAAACCAAAAGATGGAAAAGGATTAATAGTATTGTGAATGAAATATATAGTTATAGATGTATTGTTATATCGTTTCTTTCTTTAATTCGAGAGGAAGAAGATAATACAAAAATGGAATGAGCTCGGAGTTTTAAAACACGAAAAAAAAAACCCCGCTTTCTCCCACAAATAAAAGAAGAAAAATAAGTCAGAAAGAAAAAGAAATAAATTATGAAAAAAAAAAAAAGAAAAAAAAAAAAAAGAGAACAAAAAAGAGACCGTAACACAATGACAAATATTTAAAGAAAACTGGAGAAAAATAACTGGGAAAGTAAACGATTGTCGCTACAAAGACATCCGCCCTGTGTTTAAAGCTTTTAATGCTATAAACAGTAACGTATATTACAAATGTAGATTTATGGCACTTCATATCCTCTTTTTCTCATATATATAAGAAAAAGAGAATTTGATGTGTGCGTGTATATAGGTTTTTATGCTCTTTTAAAAAATGTCTATGCATTTTTCACTTCCATGGTATTGATATATTGATATACCTACGTATTCCAAGCAGACTTTGGTGAAGGATATTTTTATTTTCGTCGAACTAACAGCAGCATTCGACGATGAAGAGAAAACTCTAAAGTATTTGCTATAAAAAATGCAACTCCGAAATCCAAAGAAACGTTGGACTATGGATAGGGATATTTAAAAATAAAAAAAACTAAGTAAAGGGAATACAAAAACAAAAGAAAATCATTAGGAACAAAGAAAAGAAAAAAAAGAATGCTTCACTTGCTATGTTATACCTATTCTTTTATATGACAGTGAATGCTGTACAATATCCAGACGGGTATGAAAATAAAAATTGGAAACAACAGAAATAGGGTCATGGAGAGGGTACAACGGGTGGAACGTGTAAGTAAGGAGAACGCTACTCAACTAAAATGGTAGCAAAAAAAAAACAAAACAAAAAAAACAGTTACTTTATGCTTTCCTACAGAGCGTACACAAAAAATAATCAAAATTCTTTTTAAAATATTGGTGTTAGATGATTTGTAATAAGCTTTTACATATAAGATTAAAAAATATTTTACAGAAATTAATAAGATTTTAAAAGATTTAAAATTTAATAAATTATTTTAATTAAGATTTAAAAAATGAAAACAATTCTTTATTCATCGAAAAAAAATTTCTCATGGAATAGTATTCTTGACATATCCTATTTATACAGGCAATTAAAATCTTTTCTAATTAAATGTTAGTTTTATTGTATTTTTATTTTATGATTCAGAGCGGATTTTTGGCAAATGGTGTTTCTGTATAACTAAAAAAATATTCATATTTTTCAAAGAGTTCTACGTTCACAAAATATAAATAAAAAGAGTGAAAATTTTATTTCTCGAAATTTAATAAAAGTAACTAAGTTGGGGTAACAGATGTAAGAAAAGACTAAACTAAGATTTTCTAAAAGAAAAAACGAATAATACCCTTCATTTGTGAATAAGTCAATAAAATTTCATTAAAATCCAACAGATATTTGATTTTTGTAAAATCTTCCAAATATTTTTTACTGTAATAAAAGACGTTAAAATTCCCCATTCTAACTTTTGCCCGTCTCCACCACTGTTGCATTAGTGATAGTCCATCTTCTATCTTAAAGCAAGAATTTTAAACAAAATGTTAAACGTGCTAGAAAGGACTAAAGCATTAAAAAGAATTATTAAAATATTTTGTCTTCTTAATAATAATAAACATTTTGACGATAAAACTTTGTTCTTATAATGTTTTGGACTTTTTTCATTATGGTCGGCTCATTTTTCAGTGAATTAGTAAAGGTACGTAATTTAAATCTACCAAATTTTGTTTTACACAAGTTATTTGTTTTCTTAGTCTAACTGGTGCCTGAGTATCCAAATGGTATGAATCTATTTCTTTTCTATGGGTTAATTAACCGGGCTCGCTTGTCTTGAAATGAAAATCAGTTTAATAGAAGTAAAACGGAATTCCAAATCACCTTGATGAAGATTTGAAGCCATCGAGATAGCATTTTCTAGATATACTAATGCTGCTACAACTGCAGTGCAGGATAGGGCTATGACGACCCTAATAGCTATTGGGGCTGGATTTAAAAAGTGGTACTAGTTTTGATGCAAGGATGGTTGATATTAACATTTTTACTTATTAAATTCTATTCATTTAAATGACAAATAATTACAGAAAAATCTAGATACTTTTCGTGATAGCTGATAAGCACCTTTCGAAAAGCTCGGATTTACCGGTGATACTGATTTGAGATACATAACGATACAATCACGAAGTCTCGACAAATCAATTATGGTGAATTTTTTACAGTAAAGTTCACCCTGCACAATGCGTGTGAGTTAGAGGTAGGTAGGGAGTTAGGTTAAAGGTTAGGTTATAGGTGGGAGAGTTAACGGTTGACAGTAACGTAAACAGGTTCAGATTGTAATGATCGGGGAAACATCCTTTTGGACAGAGTAGTGGTTTAGTGAGAAGGTGTTTGAGTAGAATCTACTTCTCACCAATCAATATAGCGTGAATGTGGGCGATTTGCTACAATGTAAATAGCATGACGGTTCCTAGGAGAGAAGGTTAAACATGGCAGAACCAAGGAATTGTATTTTCCATGGAAGAAACGACAGAGCAGGTGAAGGCTCAAAACATCCGACCTGTGAGAGAGAGGTTCGAAGGTGGAAAATAATTCTTCAAGCCCTTCTTCCTCATTACATGTCCCAGGAACTTCAGCTGTCTTTTCCTGATGTTAAGTATTAGTTTCCTTTTCATTTCCATCCTCTATCTGACCTGTGAGTATCAGATTCTCCAAACCCTTCTTCCTCATTACATGTCCCAGGAACTTCAGCTGTCTTTTCCTGATGTTAAGTATTAGTTTTCTTTTCGTTTCCATCCTCCATCTGACCTGTGAGTGTCAGATTCTTCAAGCCCTTCTTCCTCATTACATGTCCCAGGAACTTCAGCTGTCTTTTCCTGATGTTAAGTATTAGTTTCCTTTTCGTTTCCATCCTCTATCTGACCTGTGAGTGTCAGATTCTCCAAGCCCGTCTTCCTCATTACATGTCCCAGGAACTTCAGCTGTCTTTTCCTGATGTTAAGTATTAGTTTCCTTTTCGTTTCCATCCTCCATCTGACCTGTGAGTGTCAGATTCTTCAAGCCCTTCTTCCTCATTACATATCCCAGAAACTTCAGCTGTCTTTTCCTGATGTTAAGTATAAGTTTTCTTTTCGCTTCCTCTCCAAAATGATAACATATTCGATCCATGGTATCCTCAGTATCTTGCTGTAGAACCACATTTCAGTTTCTTCAATTCTTTCCTTCATCATTGATGAGATTGTTCTGAATTCTCTGCCATATTAAAGAATAGACATCACATAATAGTACAGTACTCTATTCTTTGTTTTCAATGGAATTTTCCTGTCTCTCAATATTCTACTCAATGTTTGAAATGCATGGTTAGCCATACCAATACGCTTTTGAATTTTGAATCTCAGTGTTGCACTTTCCCTCCTCAAACAGAACACTTCCCAGGTATTTAAATTTATGTGCCTGCTTGATTCCCTTTCTTCTTAAAAATTTATAGAAATAAAATTGTTCTTGATATATAAATAACTATATATCGTTTTTCCATAATTGTATCTATCTATATAACAAGCTTAAAATAAATGATATAGAAACGGATGAGTAACGGTTAACGTTTCGGGTTAAAGAATCGAAGTGCTGAATTTGAATTCTTATTGAGATCTTGGGAAAGGCATGAATCCATCTCTTTTTTTGTTTTTACGATAAGCTTTACCCTATACAAGGCCCGGAAGCCACTCGAGGTAGAATACGTTAAGGCGTTTTTTATACGGATAAGAGGAAAAGATAATGATTAACTCTAGACTTGAACAAATTAAGATTGCAGTTATCGGGAAAACATTCTCTTAAGAGTCTGTTCCACAGAGTAGTGGTTTTGGGGATAAAGCTATTTAAATGGAACTTACTTCTCACAGATTAAATAAGGAGGGATTGTTAGTGGTTTGCTAAAAATGTAAATGGAATGGCGGGTCTCAGTCGTGAAGGTTAAACATGGCCGTACCAAGGATTGTAGTTCGTCCGAACACTTTTTTGGGAGACTGTTCTACAGAGCGGTGGTTCTGGAAAGAAGCTGTTTCAGTGAAACTTACTTCTCACAGATTGAATGGGGAGGAATGTAAGAGAAAATAATTTGTAAAAGTAAGTTGAATTGCGGTGTTTGGTATTACGAAATCTTATGATACTAATCATATAGAATAATACGAAACAAAATCTATCTTTTATTTGCAGTCAAAGCACAAGGAGCATATTGCATGGATGCATAAATTAGGAAGTTTGTTTATTCGGTCTGATAAAGTAGCTTGTTTCAGTGTTAATTTAAACGTGTTAACGCTAATCTTGTTTGATACAAGTCGCTTTCTCTCCATTTTAATCGGATTAAGATGATTTAGTAATTGCTTGAGTAATTGATTGATCCAAAAACGCTGAAAGAAAGGTGTCTGTAGATTACATTCACTTCACTATTTCAAAATTCCCGAGACCAGATTGAATTTCGATTTGAATCCTGCTCATTAACTCTTACAATAACCAGTTTGCTTCAGGCCTTGTTGCTTTCAAAAGACTTTTTCGTAGCAAGGCAATATTGCCTGTTTTTCTTATTCCAGTTCAGTCAGTACAAAACCAAAGTGTCGCCGAATGATTTTACTTATACGAACATAAGAGGAAATGAGAAGTGAAGATGGGGAGAAAATAGAAAAAAAAACTTTGATCCTAAACGTGAAGTTAAGATTGTTGTGCCCAAGGAAGCATCCATACGGGGGTCTTTCGCAAAGTATCGGTTCCTGGGAATAATCAATCAGAGTGGAAGACCCCCTCTTATCAAAGCAATACGTAGGGAATGAGGGTGATTCCACCCTGTGGATGTAGCATGTCGGATCTCAGCTGTAAAGATCTGAGATGGTAGCTCTAAATAATGGGGGTTCTCGGAACATTTCTATGGAAATAGGAATAGACTTGCGACGTTGCTTCTGTTGTAAGGATTTTAAGGCAGAAAATAAGATATCGCGTACAACGTCGCGTAAACGATACTGAATTCTTTCAAAGCTAGAAAGTGATGATTGCGTAGCTTCAGAAAAGTAACTAATGGCCATTGGCGTTGTATTTAAGTTTTTTTCAAGATTCTAATTGGCAGAGAAGCAAGAAAACGGAAGAGAATTCTACAAGTGAGAAGTAAAAGATAATAAACCATTAGAAAAGAATTTACATTTACATAGAGCTATTTCCACATAAAAATGGCGAAACACATACTAATCTAGTCAGTCACTAAATTGCATTACGTGATACATGCTTGGGCGATCATGTCTCTTTAGAGATATGACTGATTAGGCAAAAGGTTTTTCCGTAGTAGGTTGCCATTTTTTTCTGTGGTAGACTGTTAACCAGGGCTATAAAACTTAATCTGCCTGCTATTCAATCCATGTCTGGAGGATGAAGAGATGGCTTATTTCTTTTCCTAAGGGTATTCGTGCGTAAGTGAATTAAACGAATTCGACTGGAATTCGAACTTGGCTATTAGATCTCTACTTCTTTGTCGTTTTCTGTTACATCATTTTCACTTCTAAGCTTACATGACTTTATATTTTCAAGCAGGAAACGTTGAAAACTGCATGAGAACCCGTGTTTTTACATAATATTGTCGTAAGCCCTTTTTATTTTAAATCCAATTCAATTATCCACCAAATTTTGTAAATAATTATAATGGCCATACAACCACGAAACTGACGCGAAGACATACACTGCATCTCTCAGGACAGAGTTTAATTCGATCTCATTTAAACACACACTGAGAACTACTAAACTCGATCCGTAAATGCTTATTGACAACACAAATATCATAACATGATAAATAAAATAAAAATAAAAATAATGAAAGCATTATTAATAAAAAAGAAAAATCCAACACTAAGTAATATCAACTACGAACACGCTAACAACGTGCTAACCGTGTTCGGAACATAAAACATACACACTACTCTACAAGCATACATAACACTACGTACATACTGTTATAGGTAAAATAAAACCCATCCCTGATAATGTCCATAAGTGTAACCGAAAGCGCTCAGATATTTGGACATTTTTATAATTTATGTCCATAAAAGAAAAAATGTAATAAGATCACATGAAATATTACATAAAAAAATTGACCATATTACCTTTTCTGTTATTTTTAATGAAACTTGCATAAAAGAGAGATTGCTGCCCAAATACACAATTTTTAAATTACAGTAAAGAATACATATCATTTAGTAATACCCAGATCGAAAAGGTAAATATGATAGTCATTAAAAAAAATCGAGAAAAAACAATTTAGATAAATTTATCACTATTTTTTCTGTTACTGATCCTAGGATATTTAATTAATTTTATTTTTCATTCATAAAAATGTTGTTTGATCTTATTTCCTTAATAGAATTCGTATTTCCTTTTCCAATATTTACCAGTGTTCATTCCAGGCAATCTAGGATCAGGTATTGATTTGTGTTTTAAAATCGATAGCCTGTAGTAAACCTAACTTTCTTTTACGATCTGATGCGAAAACATTTTGCAATATCTATTTCGACTTAATAACACAATTATTGGCTATTTGAACAACTTTTACTGGTCCATGTGAAAGACAGATTAGTGCATAATTTGTATTAATGACAGGTAGCAATGAAAAGTCTGATTCTGACAAAGAATTCAGTCGACTCAATATGACGTGCGGTGTCAGGATACCTCGATGTAGTGAACTGGTTAGCAAGTCTGGCTCTCCAGAACACTTATGAATGAGTAGTGAGTTCGAATCTCACTGGGTGTCTCATACCTTTGTTTGAAAATTAATAATATTAAGAGCGGTGGCTTTCAGAAAAAGACATGAAACATTTTTATTGCTCATGTTCACTTAATAAATTTTTGATCAGTAAGTTAAGTGCTATACGTGATACACGCTTTGGCGATCATGTCTCTTTCGAGTCTGTTGTATTGTGGAATGAAGAAGAAATGTCGCTAAACTACTTTATTAACAGAGTGGTACAACCAAGCTGTATATACAATATTTACAGTCTCTCGCAGTAGTAGGTGTAACTTCCAGATGTCCGTGATAATGACAACACCCCCCAGTGCTAAGCACATTATTTTTTATTCATCCAGGCGACCAGATGTCACATGGTACGAGCCATGACACAACATCATCCCGCCTCTCAAAGTTTTGCATGTCTCTCAGACATCCTATTTCTGTCTTTTGGGATTTATCTCTATAGTTCCCTTCGGGGTACGTTTTCGTTTGCTCGTACGGTTTTGTCGTATTGGAGAGGCCCTGGGTACATCAGACATGTCCTAATGACATAAGTTCTTCTCGTCGTTCATTTATGTCTGGGGTATACCTTTTTTTATTTGGTTAATATGTCTTCGTGCCTTCCATTTTTGGATGTTTTATGATGTACATCATATTACCAACTCTTTTTTCAATAATGCCCTCCATCCAGTTTGCTTTTCCTAAATAATAATTTAAGAAATACATTTTCTTACATGAACTAGAAATTTTATTCAAGATATTATGTTTTCCTTGGTTTTCTTTTTTGACAGAATCAATTTATCAAACACTGAGCGAATCTTTCTAGCGAACATTAGTTCAGCAGGTGACATGTTCGCTTTAGTATTTCCATTAGGCGTTATTCGATAAATAGATAAGAATTTTTGTAATTCTTCATTTTCCGCTTCTACACCATTTACATTTTTGATCGCTCTTTTGAACGCGTCGATAAATCTTACCACCAATCCATTTGATCTTGGATAATACGGCGCAGATTATAGATGGCTTATCAAGAGTATTTTACAGAAATTTTCGAATTCTTTTGACGAAAATTACGTGCCGTTATCCGATACAATAGTTTCAGGCACATCGAATCTTGCAAACAGTTCCTGTAAGATGTTTATTGTGTTTTTACTTGTCAACGTTTTGCATTTGAAAACTTCTGGCCATTTAGTAAAGCTGTCTACTATGACGAAAAAATATGTTCCTTTTATCGGCCCAGGCATAGTCAAATATGTAGACAATACTACAGTTTGTCTGTCTTAGGCCATGGACTGAATTTTGTGAGAGGTGCTTTTGCTACCGACGCACAACTTTTGCACGTATTCACCATATTTTCTATATCTTTATCCCTACCCGGCCAGTATGCGTAATTCCGCATAAGTGCCTTCATTCTGCACATTCCCCGGATGCCCGGTATGAAAATCTCTTAAAATTTTCTTTGTTAGCACTGTGGGTACAACCACCCGGTCTCCGTAAATCAATATTCCATTGCGCACAGAAAATATATTGTTTGCTTTATTTTTCTGATACATTAATTCGTTTTTTCTACGATTAATAAACTTATCCAGTTTTGCTTTCAATTTTATCTCCTCTAGAGTAACTGGAAGTTCTTTTACTGTATTGTATAAAATATATTTTACATCCATCTCGGACCTTAAGGAAGCAATGACCGTCTCCTCTAGTGTTTTTTTTAATCATATCACCCCAAGCAAGGCATTTTACTGCCACTGTTTTGCAAGGGGTTACATAGGATGAAAGTTATGAGAAAGAGTGACAGGTTTTAGGGGGTGTCAGGAAGTGGGTAAAAGAAGAAGGATGAGAATACTGATGAGAGTGGACTGGATGGAAAAAGGAGTATGAGAGAGAGAGAGAGAGAGAGAGAGAGAGAGAGAGAGAGTATGCAAGTTAGTGAGATAGGAGATGACTATTGACTTTAGATTTAAATTCTTGGAGATTGTAGCTGTCGTTGAAGCAAGTAAATGGAAACGAATTCCACAGGAGGGAAGTGCGAGAAAAGAAGATGTTGGAGTAGAATTTGCGTTTACATTTTATTGGTTTCACAGTAGACGGGTGGGAACCTAGTTGCTAATCTTATGGCTCGAGTAAATAAATTTATATAGGAGGAACCAGTGAACTAAGCTCATCGGAGCAGAAAGTATTTGTAGAAGAGACACAAGGAAGCCACATTGTGCAGGTGAGAAAGTGACTATATCTGAGCTGCTAAGTCGGGATCTGTCACATTATAGATTTTCCATCGAATTTTGTCAAGGACACCTAGGTGGATTAGCTGGAGCACCCGACCAGATATGGCAGCAGTATTCAATGCACGGGCGGATGTTAGATGTTAGATATGTGCAGGATTGTTTCAGGCGGGGAAAAAAAAACTTCCTGTCCCTACACAGAAAACCGACTTTCTTAGCAGAAGATTTAGCTATGGATTCTATATATTTATTCCACTTGAGGTCTGTTGTGAGAGTTAAGCCTGAGGAGGCGCATTGTTTTGCTTTCAGGGAGACTAGCCTGATCCATGGTAATGGTGGGTAGGAACGATTGTCTGTGATGGTTAATAGATAGCAGCTTCGTTTTGGAAGCATTAAAATTCACGAGCCAATTCTTACCTCAGTCCGCCACTGATCGGAGGTCTTTTTCAAGATCGGCAGCGAGGTGTTCTTTGTCAGCCTCAGCAGATTTTTGATCGATGCGAGAGTAAACTGTTGTGTCACTAGTTTTTGGAAATTAATCTAGATAATCCATCCGCATGTGCGATATCTGTTGACGGTAAGAATTCCATTTTGAATGAATAATTTAGCAGCATCGTTGCCCACATATCTGTAAGCGGTTTGCCGTACGCCTTGATATTCATTTTTTCAAACCAAATATTGCTAACAATGGACGATGATCCGTTTATAATACGAATTCACTCCCGTGCAAGTATTTATAAAAATTTTTATCGGAAAAATTATAGCTTCCTTCTCTATTTGCAAATAGTGTCTTTTCGCCGGAAGCAGCGTCCCCAAAACATGGTGAATCGGTTTTAGTTTGCCATCTCCTTCCTTTGTGTAATAAAACTGCTCTCAAGCCAAAATTACTTGCGTCACTCGCAACATACATTTGCTTATTCGGGTTGTAATGCGTCAAAGTAAGTTTTGATCTTAACGCAGATTGTAATTTCCTGAACGCTTTTTTAAGTAAATGATTCAACGTGGCTGTTAATATATGCATATTTAGTATATAGCTATTGTAGTTAGTTAGCTAGACCCAAAAATGATTGTAATGATGCTACGTTAGTCGGTGCGTGCATGTATTTTATCGCATCCGCTCGATTAGGATCAGGAGTTCTGCCGTTTTCATTAATTACTTGTCCCAAATATTTGATTTTCGGCATAAAAAATTCACATTTTCCATACTCAGTTTAGGACCACATTCTTTTCTTTTGAACACTTCCATTACATGTTTCCGCCTGCTCTTGATTTTTAGTTTTTTATTAGAATGTCATCCAAATGCGATATTTTGAAATCCAGATCCTCTAACATTGTGTCCATTAGTCGCTGGAAGATGATGGGGGCTACCTTTATATCATATTGTAGCCTCTTGATTTTAAATAACCCTCTGTGCGTGTTAATGGTTAATAATTCTGCACACTTTTCTTACACTGGGATTTGCAGATACGCTCCTGACAAATCTAACTTAGAAAATATTCGTCCACCGTTTAAATTTGCAAAAATTTCTTCCGCTCTTTGGAAGGGGAAATTCATTTTTTTTAAACAATCATTAAGACTAATCGAATAATAAGCACAGATTCTATTTTTTTTTTCTTTTTTCGTGACATATATTGTTGGAGCTGTCCGCGGGCTGAAGTCCATTTTTTATTACACCCAGTTCTAGTCGCTCTAGTTCTTTGTCGATAATTTCTACCGACGCATAGGGTCTAGTTTTTTTTTTTTAGGTTGGAAGACTGGCATTACGTGTTCTTTTAATTCGAACTTTGCCTTAGCTTTGGAACAAAATCCAAGTCCCTATGAAAATATTTCTGGAAATTTTTTCTTTAGTTCATTTATAAGTTTTTTGAATTTGACGTAGTACCATCTATTTTATTGTAGAAATTATTTATTGGGACGTTAAAATAGACCGAATTCTTCCATCTAATCCGTTCCAAATAAATTTTGAGAATTACGCATGAAGAATGCATTTAATTTTCTTTCTTTTCCATTGAAGCAAACATTTATAAAGGTTTTACCCATAAATTTTAACCTTTCTCTAGTAACACCGTTTGCTATTTTTTCGAGTTAAACATAGTTGGGCATTTTGTTTTTTTCCATGTTTCAGTATTAATGATGGCTAAATCAGACCCAGTATCTATCTGAAATTGTGTTTCTTTATTTCTTTATTATTGAGACAGATATTGACATATTCCCTTTGTACTTTCACAGTTATTGCCTGTTCAGTGGTGTATTGTACAATGTTTTTATTTTTATTTTATTTTTTCCTCAAAGCATTTATTTTTTTTTAGTTTGCGTCTACAGTGTATGTCCTCTGAATATTTTTGGGATTTTTGTGGTTAAATGGGCAGTCTTTACATAAATACAATTCTCCACACCCGTAACACGGAATAATTTTAAAGTAAGGTTTATTTTTTTACCTTCTGCTTTGTTCTTTATCGCTTGAATGTTTGCTATATCCCGTTCTTCAATTTTTGCGTTGTCCGCTCTTAAATTTAAAAGACATTGACATAATTTCCAAAGTAATTTTTTGTTCAAGTTCCAATTTGGCTAATGACGTGGTACGCTTTTCTTTTTCAGACGGTGACGTTAACCCCTGAGTGAAAACTAAACATTTAAACATGTCGGGCATTAATTCATTTAATCGAAACGTTTTACAATATCTATTCTTTTTTTTTTTAATCATTTCATCCCGAGCAAGGCAGAAACGCCACTGATGTGCAGGGGGTTACATAAATGTAAAAAGATTAATTAGAAAAGAGTGAGGAGTACAAACTAGTTAGAAAGGAACAATAGAAAGCTGAGAAAGCAGGTGCGATGACAAATACATAGGTGGAGAGAAAGTGAAGATTATACAGTGGAGCGGAGAGAGCTAGAGTCCAGTGGTTAGTAGATGAGTATTAACTTTGCATTTAAATTTCTGGAGGTTGTAGCCGTCAGGAAAGCAAGAATACGGGAGTGAGTTCCACAGGCGGGAAGTGCGAGAGAGGAAGCTGCAGGAGTAGAATTGTCGTCTGCATTTGGCTAACCTGACTGTGAATGGGTGGGACCCAGTTGCCAGTCTGGTTGCACGGGTAAACACCTGTTGAGAAGGCATCAGTGACTTAAGCTCGTCCGAGCAGAAGCCATGAAAATATTTATAGAAGAGACAGAGGGAGGCCACATTTCGACGATGGGAAAGTGGCTGCAGTCGAGTCGCCAGATCAGTACCTATCACATTACAGACTCTCCTTTGGAGCTTGTCAAGAACACTGAGGAGAACGGCAGGGGCACCTGACCATAAATGGCAGCAGTACTCCATGCACGGACGGATGGTTGACTTGTATATATGCAGGATGGATTCAAGTGGAAAAACATCCTGGATCGACATAGTGACCCAATCTTTTTAGCAGTAGATTTTACTATGGATTCAATATAGTGGTTCCAGTAGATTTTGCTATGGATTCAACACCGTAGTGGCGAAAGTTGTGTAGTCCTCAAAATCTTTTTTTGTGAGATTTAGACATTGCCAACAAGTATTAAACAATGAACTTTTTTCTCCAAATTTTCGTTAATATTTGAATAGTTTCTCGGAACGTCATTTTACCAGGGTCCTTCGGCAGAATAAAATCTGCATATTTTTCGTGTTCAGCCGCCCCAAATTTGCCTAGTAAAAGTTTTAATCTTTCTCGTCGGACCACTTTGCACAGTCTTTTTTGAAAATTTCTCCGAACCTTCAAAAGTATACCTCGAATGTCACATCTTTTTTAGGTTTGTAAATAAATTCGCCGACTGAATTAATTACCGCCTCTTGCAAGAATGTATTAGAATTTGCTGCATAATTTTCTTTTTTTGTAAAACATTCCAGCAGTTTCACAAATCTTTTCTCTTGTCTTTCAATGCTTTCTTGAAGACTTTTCAAATTCTCTAGCCGTTGTTTTTCCAGTTTTTTTTTTCTAATTTGCAAAGTTTTAAATCCTTTTCTATTTTTTGTTGTTTAAAGACTTTTGAAGGCCTTCATTTTATATATTTTATTCCTTCTTTTTAAACCCTTCAACAACGCTTTGTTTGTAGATCGCTATGAATTCGAATCCTTCGTCGCCAACTGTTGTATCGTGGAATGAAGACATACACCGAGAAATGTAGCTAAACTACATTATTAACAAAGTGGCACAGCCAAGATGCATATAAAATACTTACAGTCTCGCAGTATTAGGTATAACTTCCCGAAGTCCGTGATAATGACACTCCCCGGTGCTACACGCACATTCTCTTTTATACCTACAGGCGACCGAGTGTCACATGGTACGAGCCAAGACACAACAGAGACATAAATGACTTAGCTGAAAATTTTCTCGCAGTAGGTTGACATTTATTTCTGCGGTAGACTGGTAGCCAACCATGGCTATAGAACCTAGTTTTTCTTGCGATTCAACCCATTGCTGGAGGGAGAAAAGATGGATTTATAACTTTTCCATTGGTATTTGCGCGTTAGTGAATTCAACGAATTCAACTCGGCTGTCTTGCTAGAACAATTACGACTGATTAGTGCGTTCGATCCTCACTAGGTGTCCCAAACCTTCGGCCTTTTGTCATATTTAAACTACGCTTAGAAAATCAGTATGGGACACCCAGATGTGGTTTAATGATTAGCAAGCTTGTCTCGCTAAAATCATTACAATTATGTAGTGAGTTCGATCCTCACTGCGTGCCCCATACTTTCGGCTTTGTGCCATATCTAAGCTACGTTTAAAATAGTTAGGTTACTCTGATGTGGTGTAATGGCTAGCAAGCTTGTCACGCTAAATTAATTACGCCTGCATAGTGAATTCAGTCTTCACTGAGCGACCGATACTTTCGGCCTTGTGCCATATTTAAGCTATGTTTATAAAGAGTTAAGGTGCTCTGACGTGTTGTAATGGTTAGCAAGCTTGTCACGCTAAATTAATTACGCCTGCGTAGTGACTTCGAACCTCACTGGGTGTCCCAAACATTCGGCCTTTTGCCACATTTAAACTATGCTTAGAAAATCACTATGAAGCACCTCGATGTGGTTTAATGATTAATGAGTTCGATCCTCACTGGATGCCCCATAATTTCGGCCAAGTGCCATATCTAAGCTATGCTTGGACAAATATTTTGGAAACCTCTACATAGTGTAATGGTTAGCTAGGATGTCGCGCTTGACCTTTAGGCCTTGTGCCACGTCTAAACTACTTTTGGAAAAGCACCATAAAACCATAGCACTCAAATATTTTCAAAATGTCTTACATTTATTCCGCTGTTTTTATTTGAGTAAACAAAAATATTTCAAAAGTGTAAGGCAAAGAGAAAGCAAACTTTGAGAGTAACAAAAAACTAATTTCAGGAATTTAAAAGAATTTGTGAAATCTGCAGAATTTTTTTAATATTAATTTTTAGCTAATGTTTGTTTCAGGAATATATTTGTAATTCTTTGATTTTAACTCTGCAAGCATTCTTGTGCGACAGTTAGCAGTATTTAATAGCTCTTCTTCTTCTATGTCCCTTCAGAACGTAGACAATTATGGCCCTCCACATTTTCCTATCCTTTCTCTATTTTAATACCCACTTCTTTTGTTATTTCACTTAATCCCTGATTCATCATCCATCTGCTCAAGTCCATCTGCGCTGCTTTTATTTTATCTATTCCTCTCTTTCCGTTTTTGGAGCAACACGTTCTCGAAGCCCTCTTTCTTCATTACAGGTTACAAAAACTTGAATTTATATCTTCTTCTGTGTAACGTGTTTCTTCAGAACGTTGGCAATTATGGTTTTCCACATCTTCCTATCCCTAGTGGCTCCTAGCACGCCTTCTCTTGTTATCCCACCCAAACATTGTTTGCCATCCACTTGCTCAAGCCCGTCGAGTGTGTTAAGCGCTGTTTTCCTCTGTCTCTCTTTTCTTTTATTTATCCTGTGAGTAACAGATTCTCCATGCCGCTCTTTCAAGAACTTTAGCTGTCTTTTCATGACACGAAGTATCAGTTGTCTTTTTGTTGCCATCCTCTCCAGAACCTAGTAATTGCTCACGTGTTCCGTTCATTGTATCCTCAGAAGCCTCCTGTAGGAACCATATTAAATCTTTCTTCATCTGGGTTCAAAAAGCAACGAAAAACGTTATCCAAACCTTTCTTTATTCCAATATTCGAAAGTCAACCTTCTCCATCTTTTGATTGATGGGTTCGTTTTTTACGGTTTATCAACAGTTGTAGCTTGTTTGAAGCTATAAAAAATCTTTAGATTGTAAGACATTTTGGTGGGTGAATAATAATAAATAATGTAATAATATAATTTAGTGATATTCGTAGCCGGAGAGAGGGGATATGCTTTCATACCTTTGCAAAATGTATTTGCGCGAAAGTGAATGCAAAGAACAAAACGAGAATTAGAACTTGGCTAACCGATTAACAATTTCGAGTCGTTATCCATTACACCATATGCACACCCAAGCTTACAGCACCTGGCATTTTCAAGCAGTCACCAATATAAGTACTGACCAGGCTCGATTTTGCTTAACTTGGGTGATCTTACGGGAACTAATTTATCAACGTAATCCCACGCTTCTATGTTCTTTTACGCTACGTTCATAGTTTTCGTTATAATCGTATTTGAAGTTTTAGATTATGTTTGCAAGACATTTTTTATTGTTTGACTTTTATCTTTCTTCTTTGCTTGTTTTATTGCAATTTCCATATTCTGGATAAAAGAACGACAGAAATTAAAATGAACAAAATGCAAGTAAAAAAATTAATCATTGATTAAAAATGAAATTCAAATGCTATTATTTCTAATCTTATTGGAGGTTTCTTATTAATTAATTAAAATTTATTTTTGTCTATTTTTATTCTGAATAATTTTTACTAGCTTGTTTGAAAGGCAAGTAAATTCATCAATAACAGTTCAAATCAGTACTTCGATAGAAAATGAAATTTGTTCTATCAAAATATTAAATCCTACGTTTTTTTAATCGTTTCACTCCAGGCAAGGCAGAACCGCCACTAGTTTTCAGGGTATTAAAGTGAGAGAAACGGCTGGGTACAAGAGATATTGAGAAAAGTATAAAAGATGAACGAGATTAAAGAAGATAGAAAATGGAAATTGACATTGCATTGAAATTTTTGTAACTATCAGGAAAACATATAAATAGAATGGAGTTCCACAGGAAGGAAGTGTGTGAAAAGGAACTGCTGAAGTGACGGATATATTTACCTTTTACAATGGTAAAAGTATGGGACTGAGATGCCTGCTTAGTAGCACGCATGAATTCAGCAGTTGCCGTGGAAATATTGTAGAAAAGACCGAGGGAAGCCACGTCACGTCAGTAAGAAAGTGACTGATGTCAAGTCAGAATCGATTACACTGCAGATCTTTCTTTAGAGTTTGTCAATAACCTCGATATTAATAGCAGAGCATCCGACCAGATATGTCAGCAGTATTAAATGTGCGCACGAATGGTAGATTTATAAATGTGCAAGATGGATTCTGACAAAAAAAACCCCCAAAAAACCCAGACTTTTTGGCTCGATACAGTGACCCAAACACCTTAGCAGTAAAAGCAGCTATGGATTCGATGTAGTCGTTCCACTTCAGGTCGGTTGAAAAAATGAGGCCAAAAAGGCGCAGTGTGTTGCTCTCAATGTGACTTTCATCATTCATGCTGACAGGAAAGTCTATCTAAGGTGGTTAAAAGAAAACTGTTTTGTTTCGGAGGCATTAAAATGTACAAACCATTTCCTGTCTTTGTATAACCACCAATTGACCGTCTGTTACAAGAGCAGTAGCCATGTTTACTTTGTCAACCTTGTCAGGGGTCCTGGGCCTGACGGTAAACTGCATCTGGCAGCAAGGCCTCTGATTAGAAGGTTGTGAGAAGCATGAAACCACCTCTTAATTGCCGTTGTTCTAAGGTTTACCCTGACAAGAAGTGGTAGCACCTGTTAGGGTTCCAGCTACGGACAAATAGTTAACCCCCCCAAACTGAGATCAAAACTCTATGAAAGTATAAAAATAAAATCTTATAAAAATATATACATGAAAATAGACTTTATAGAAAAATATAGATTTTGAAAGAAAAATTATTACCATAACACATTTTTGAAGGAAAATACAGCGATACATTTTAATACAAAACTAGAAGTTTTCTTCAGTTTTCTAAAATATAAAAAATAAAAATAATTGTTTTATCAAAATCAGATTAAATCAACTTTCTCACTATAAGTGAACATTAAAAAAATACCATAAAAGCCCACCTTTTTGGCATTAAATAACCCAGAGGTTGATATGCCGTTAAACCAGCTAGTCGTAAATCGCCCAAACCTATCTGCTTTACCTTCACAAATATACGAGGTATTCGCACTAACTTTAATAGTGTAGAGTCTTTCCTTCTAACTAACTCACCCGATATCTTAGCTATATGTGAGACTAACCTTGACCCTTCTATCCCCTCTTCAGAGCTGTTCATTCCTGGTTACCTTCCTCTCTTCAGGAAGGACTCCAATGTCCATATGCATGGGCTTGGTGTATATGTCAGCGAACAACTCCCCCTAGCCAGGGTCTCATCTCTTGAATCCCTTGATCATTCCTTCATGTGCTTCCGTCTCTCACTTCTAAGCTCGGTTAGCTATCTCTTCTTCCTCTACCGCTCCCCCTCCTCCTCTGACTGTACGTTACTTGATTGCATCTCGACTAACATCGACAGGGCCATTTTTTCTCACCCATCTGCCCATATATTTGTGTTTGGCGATTTTAACGCCCACCACACCAAGTGGCTTGAAAACTCAGCCACCGACCTTGCTGGGATCCGCACCATGCACTTTTCAATAGCCCAAGCTCTAACGCAAGTGGTGGACTTCCCCACGCGTTTCTCTAAAAACCCTAACGGAAGGGACTCTTTACTCGACCTTTGTTTCACCTCCATCCCAGACTCCTGCACTACCAGGCAACTCTGCCCCCTTGGACACTCTGACCACGCCGTAGTCTCCGTAAACATATCAATCCGCACTAACTCTACCCAAGAAAACCAGACCAGCAGAATATCATACTGCTACCAAAGAGCCGACTGGGACTCGTTCAGGGACTTCCTCTATAACCTCTGGAACAACGTCTTTGATCTTCCTGTCGAAGACTGTGCCTCCGAAGTCTCCTCTTGGGTTAAGGCTGGCATCGATGCTTTTATCCCTGCCAGAAAATTCCAACTAAAACCTAATTCGTCCCCCTGGTTCTCACCCGCTTGCTCGGCCGCTATTGCCCACCGGAACCATTTCTTCCGGCTCCATCGAAGCTGCTCGTCGAACCAAAACAGGCGCCTTTTCACCTCAGCACGGAACAAGTGTAAAAAAGTACTGAACGAAGCCAAGAGGGCGTTTGCTACCAGAATTAGGCAACGCATAGAATCCTCTAAGTTTGGCTCCAAAGATTACTGGCGTCTCTGCAAAAGCGTGCTCAGCAGGAACAAGACTTCAATACCCCCACTAATCAATGAATTTGAAGTTTTCACCTCCCCAGCCGACAAGGCTGAATGCTTTGCCCGTAAATTCTCAACCAATTCGACACTGGACTCGTTAGGAATACCTACACCAGACTTCCCAAACAGAACTAAGGCTCAACTAAATAACGTCCACATTTCACCCTAGCTGGTCGCCAAGATAATTTCGCAACTTGACCCACACAAAGCGAGCGGCGGTGACAGAATCCCAGTCATAGTACTGAAGAAATGTGCCCCAGAACTCTCCTCTGTCCTCTCTAAACTCTATAACCTCTGCCTATCTGCTTCCTGCTTTCCTGCCTGTTGGAAGTCCTCCTGCGTAGTACCTATATTTAAGAATTCTGGCGAACCCTCAAACCCCGCCAATTACCGTCCTATTAGTCTCCTTCCAATCTTTGGCAAAGTTTTCGAAGCCATTATCAACGCCGAGGTGATTCAGCACCTTATGACCAACGGGCTTCTCTCTGACAAACAGTATGGGTTTCGCTTCACCAGGTCTACTGCTGATATGCTAACGACCATTACCGAGTACATATACCAGGCACTCGACAAGAATGGTGAAGCCCGAACCGTTGCCTTGGATATCTCCAAAGCATTCGACAGGGTCTGGCATGCTGGCCTCTTGTGCAAACTGCGGAGCTATGGGATAACTGGACATCTGTTTGACCTCATCCAGTCCTTCCTCTCTAACCGCACATTAAAGGTGGTATTAAACGGGCATGCCTCCCAAAACTACCAGACAAACGCGGGCGTCCCTCAAGGTTCTATCCTAGGTCCCACGCTATTTATGATCTACATTAATGATCTCCCCGACACCATTAGATCCCAAGTTGGCATGTATGCCGACGACACAAGAATCTACTCCCGCATCGATCAGAAACCAGGTCTGGACGACAAAGTGAACCTCGCTGCCGCACTTGAAAGGGACCTCCAATCCGTAGTTTCCTGGGGTAGGAAATGGTTGGTAAATTTCAATGCCTCCAAAACAAAGCTGTTATCAACTAACCACCATAGACAATCGCATCTACCTCCCATTAGCATGGGACAGGCTAGCCTCCCAGAGAGTAAAATACTACGCCTCCTTGGCCTTACACTCTCGGCGGACCTCAAATGGAATGATTATATTGAATCCATTGCCAAATCTGCTGCTATGAAAGTCGGCTCCCTGTGCAGGGCCCGGAAATTTTTCCCACCTGAATCTATTCTGCACATATACAAATCTACCATCCGCCCGTGTATTGAATATTGCTGCCATATCTGGTCGGGTGCCCCTGCTGCTCTCCTTGGGCTTCTTGACAAAATACAAAGGAGGATCTGTAACGTGGTTGATACTGATTTGGCAGACCGGCTGCAGCCGCTCTCACACCGGCGTGATGTAGCTTCCCTGTGCCTCTTCTACAAGTACTTTCATGGCTTCTGCTCCGATGAGCTTAGATCACTGGTGCCGCCTAAGCACGAATTTACACGAGATACTAGATTAGCAACTAGGTCCCACCCTTTTACAGTTAAACAAATAAGATGTAACCGTAAATTCTACTCCAACAGCTTCTTTTCTCGCGCTTCCCGCTTGTGGAACTCCCTTCCACAAGTCTGCTTTCCCGACAGTTACAATCTCCAGGTGTTTAAATGTAGGGTCAATAGACACCTCTTATCACACTAACTCCCAACTATTCTCACAACACTCTCATCTACCCAACCCTCATTCTCGGTATCCTCACCCGCCTATCACCCACCCTCTGTTATTTCCTATATTTAATCAGCCTTTCTCCACTCTACGTAGCCCCCTGCACAGTAGTGGCAGTGACATGCCTTGCCCGGGGTGAAACGCTTACAAGAAAAAAAAAACAAAAAAAAGAAACTTAAACTGAAACTCAACCTTGTCAGATTTCCTAGTGAGACGGGAGTAAATGGTGATGTCAGCAACATAGATGCCTACCTAGAAACTGATGACCTCAGGAATGTCATTCATGAAGACGAGTTATCATTATTTATCCTATTCATATCTGGTTTATTGTGCTCGTCTCTCTTGTTATAAACGTTTCGGCTGTTTTGCTTATGTGTATATCAATCTAGATAACCAGTTCGGAATACTGAAGAAAAAATTTTGTGAGTTTCGGGGGTGGGTTGGGCAGACTGTTCCATTCCACTGCTCATGTCTAGGGATATATATGTAGGTTTTGTTTGCTTTATTAGGTACTTTTCATTTATTGCTGTTGAACTCTCAACAAGTATATCACGAAATTTACAAACTAACGTTTTAATTAGGCTATTGTTCCGTAGTAAATTTAGTTGAGAACCTCGGGAAGGACATGTGTGCCCTAACCAGATATGGCAATACTATCCAATGTTTGAATGTATACTAGATTTTTATATGTGTAAGATGGATTCTGACATGAAAATTTTCTGACCAGGCACAGAGGTCCCCTCCTTCTTAGCAGATATATTCCTGCATCTGTTTCGGCATTCACCCTGGTCGGGTTGAGCCGGTTTCCTCCTATGGAATAAGATACGTTGGGATTTGTTTAAGGGTAGGGTCCCAAGTCCTACCCTGTCTACACAGGCATTTTAATTATCCCGCAACATATTGTCAATACCTGCTGCGGTAGACTGGTTACCAGACAAGGCAATAGAATCCAGTATGTATGTTATTTAACCCATAACTGGAGGAAAGAGACGGATTAATACTTTTCTTAAGTGTATTAGCGCGTAAGTGAATGCAGGCCATTCAACTGGAATTCGAACTCGGCTCCCCGATTTTTCTTTCCGAGCCAGTATCCACTGCACCACAACTCGCATCCGTCAAGAAACTCTTACATCACCTGGTATTCCCGAGCGGTCATCCATCTAAGTACTTACCAGGCTCAACGTAGCTTAACTTCGGTGATCGGACGAGAACCGGTGTATTCAACGTGATCTGACCGGAAACATATTTGATATATTCATTCAACTTGGGGTCGGTTGAAACAGTCAGGCTGAAGAAGCACACTGTGTTGCTTTCGTAAAGACTTGCATCAGCCATGCTGTTGGCTGACAGCAATGTTTAACTAACGTGGTTAAAGGAAAGTAGTTTTTTTTCGGAAGCACTAAAATATACAAGCCATTTCCTGCTCCTGTATAACCACTGATTGGAGGTCAGTTTCAAGAGCAGCAGTGGTGTTTATTTTATCTGCCTTGGCAGTTTTTCATATTGTGACGGGAGTAAATGGTAGTGTCATTGCATAAATGCCTACTTGGGAACATATAACATCAGTAAGATCTTTGATGAAGGTCAGGAAAGCGTAGGATCGAAGACAGAGACTTAAAGGGACACCCTCCTTTGTGTGACTTTCGAATGAAGTTTTTTGCGGAAGTGATGAAAATACTCCTAACAAATAATCCTAATGGGAATACTATTATATCTAATACTACGATGGGTTCTTGTTAAGCGTTTTCCGTAATAAAATATCTTTAGAACATTAAAGTCTAACACGAGATTTTAACCTTCATTAACGTTTTTTTCTTTCCGTCATTTCGTATATTACTGTCGACCAGTTTCTAGAATGCAGCATCACGTCTTCGTCAATATATTGCTTGAGAGTGACTACTCCAAATCATTTCTACGCTGGTTGCTTATGTATCTACCTATTCAACATTCACTTTCTCAGGCTTGCAATATTGGATTCAGGTCTCAGATAATTTATGTATGCATCTGATGGCAGGGTTAATATCTGTCAATCCTCGATCTAGAATCGTTTGATGGCGTGATGTGTAAATTTTAATGCAATATCTATTTTAACTCAATGTCTCAAATTATTAGATAATATTTCAGCCATTGTTCTAAAGAAATGTGCCCTGAACTGGCTCATGTCATCTCTAAACTCTATAAATGTTTCCTCACTGCTTCCTGCTTTCCTGATCGTTGGAAATACTCATCAGTAGTTCCAGTTTTTAACAACCCCGAGGAACCTTCTGAACATTCTAATTATTGTCTTATTAGTCCCTGTTTGTCAGGATATTAGAGGCCATTATCAGTGCTGAAATATTTAGGCATCACGCATTTCCGAAGATTCTCTCTGACAAACAATATGGCTTCCGTTTCCGTTTCCCCAGGTCATGATTTCAGTTGTTGCTTTCTTTAAGAACACATAGCTCAGAGGATGTAGAAGTTTGTTAATTCTCGTAACTTTACCCAAAGAGTTATGAGTTATACCAGGCTACAATTATACCAGGCTACAGCAGTGGTGAACAAGTCGGGTTAGAGTGAGATAACTCATGACTACCAAAAGAGGCTTCTCACAAGAAATGAGAATGGTATACCCAAGTAAACCTAATAAAGCTTTCGGTTCGAAGGTCGTATCCTATTGCCGAAACATCGCACAAATGGCAACCAAAATGAAGACAATAGTCCGCATAATGTAAATAGTGCACCATCCCTGAACATAAATATATAATCAAGTTTCTTCATAAGAACGGCGCAACTGTTGCTCTTGATATCTCGAAAGCATTTGACAGGGTTTGGTATGCTGGCCTTCTGTGTCAGCTTCAGAACTAAGGTATATCTGAACGATTGCTTGATTTAATTCAATCGTGCCTATCAAATCGTAAAATAAAGGTTATTTTGAACATACAAGCTTCCAGATACTATCATATGTACGCGTTTTGAACGTCCATACATTTTCACACGAACACGGCGGGCACCACTCAGTGTTCTATCATCGGTTTTACGCTATTTTTTATCTTCATTAGTGACATTGCTGATGTAATCACATTCCAAGTAGACACCTATGCAGATGGCACCTCCATTTTCTCTAAGGTCAATAAGAAATCTGCCAAGGCTGACAAAGTAAACTTGGCTGCCGTCTTTTAAAAAGAATTCAAACTGTGATTGAATGGGTTAAGAAATTATTATAAATTTGAATGCTTCCTAAAAAAAAAGCAGTTTTCCTTTAATCATCACAGAGAAACTTTCTTACCTATCATAAAAATGAATGAAAGAAGTCTCCCAGAAATCAAAATATTACAACTAATGGGGCGTATTCTCTCAAAAGACCTCAAATGGAATGACTACACCGAATCTATAGCTTCATCTATTGCTAGTGATTTTGGATCACTGTTTCTGGCAGAAAAGTTTTTTCCGTCTGAATACATTTTGCACATTTATAATTCTGCACTTCGCTTGTGCATTGAATACTGTTGCCATATCTGGTAGGGTACTGCTGCTATTCCCCTCGAGGTTCTCGTCAGAATCCATCTTGCATATTTATAAATCTACCATTCGACCATGCATTGAATACTGTTGCCATATCTGGTCGGGTGGTGCTGCTATTCATCTCAAGGTTCTCGTCAGAATCCATCTTGCACATTTATAAATCTACCATTCGTCCGTGCATTGAATACTGTTGCCATATCTGGTAGGGTACTGCTGCTATTCATCTCGAGGTTCTCGTCAGAATCCATCTTGTACATTTATAAATCTACCATTCGTCCGTGCATTGAATACTGTTGCCAAATTTGGTAGAATTCTGCTGATATACATTTCGAGGCTCTTGTCAGAATCCATCTTACAAATTTATGTATCTACCATTCGTCTGTGCATCGAATGTGCTACCATTTATGGTCGGGGGCTATTGCACTTCATCTCGACGTTCTCATCAGAATCCATCTTCCACATTTATAAATCTACTATTTATCCGTGCATTGAATTCTGTTGCCATATCTGCTCGAGTGCTTCTGCAATTCATCACGAAGTGCTCGTCAGAATCCATCTTGCACATTTATATAGTTACTATTCATCCTGGCATTGATACTGTTGCCATATCTGGTAAGGGTCTGCTGCTTTTCATTTTTAGGCTCTTGCAACAATCCATCTTACACATATATAAATTTACAATTCGTTCGTGCATTTAATACTGTTGCCATATCTGTTAAGGTTCTGCTTCTATTCATCTCAAGGCTCTTGTCAGAAACCATCTGACACATTTATATATCTACCATTCGTCCGTGTATTGAGTACTGTTGCCATATCTGGTCGGGTGCTGCTAATATTCATATCGAGTTTCTCGTAAGAATCCAAGTTGCACATTTATAAATGAACCATTCGTCCGTGCATTGGTTATAGTTACTATATCTGGTCGGGTTCTCCTGTTATTCATATGGAGATTCTTGACCCAGTCTAAAGAAAGCTCTATAATGTAATCCATCCTGACATGAATTCTCGACTTCAGCCACTTTCTCACCGTGATGTGGCTTCTCTCTGTCTTTTTTACAATATTTTCATGGCGACTGCTCTGACGAGATTTTTACCTGGTGCCCAACCACATCAATCTACGCGTGTTATTTCATTTGGCATCACTCTCTCACCCTTTTTAACGTCGAAATAGTTAAATGTAACGGTATCTTCTCTTTCAGCTTATTTTCTCCCAGTTTCCGAATCTCAATAAATTTTGAATAACTTTTACAGGCTGATGTAAAAGGCACGTGAGTTGCATTCACAACAGTTTAAAAGAGACATGACTGAGTATTAGAAGATTTTCCCACAGTAGGTTGCCATTACTTTATGCTGTAGACCGGTTGCCAATCAAGGCTATAAACCAGTCCGCTGTGCTATTTAACTATTATCTGGAAGGGAAAAAGATGGATTCATACCTTTACTAAGGTTAATGAATTCAAATGAAATTAGAATGCTGCTTTCCAATGTTTCGTTTCGAGTCGATATCCACTGTATCAAAACGCCTAGCGGTTCACGTAATACAAAAAGAATTCAGTATTTTCGAAATATTAAGTATAATGTCTTTCGAAAGACGTTGTTTATATGGGACAATTTTCATGTAAGTAAATTGTTAGTAGCAAATAAATACTTGTGAGTATAATGTACTTTACAGTCTGAAATGTTAGATCATTAACGCTGAACGTTTCAGATTTTAGCTCGTTGGATAATTAAATTGGCATCAGCTTATTTTTAAGTCTGATTTTACTTCTGTAGTTAACATTAGCAAGAAAGAAAGAAATAACATTAGAGCTACGAAGGAAGAATCATTTATTTTACAATTTTAATGACAAAAATTATTCATCGTTCTCATTAAGATTTAAGCTGTAAACAGACCATAGAATGAGATTTTAAACGAAGTTCTGTGGAAGGCCCGAATAGGACATTTGATAACATATCATGTTTAATACCCAATTTAAAAATCATCAACGTATAATTTATCAGATCTAATTTAATCATGGGAAGTGGGTATCATGAAAAATTTAAAACCATATAAATATTTATGTGAAAGTCTGATTTTTATTTGATTTTGAAAGTATGATAATAATAAACATTGAATAATTTACAATCTTTTCAGGAAATAGTCCCTGAAGATATCAGTCACTTAAGTGCCATATGTGATAAACACTTCGATGATCATGTCTCGAAAGAGACATGACTGACTGGGCAAAAAATCTTCTTCCAGTAGATTGCTATTACTTCCTACGGTAGACTGGTTAAAAATCAAGACAACAGAACCCAATCTGTTCTGCTATTTAACCCATTGCTAGAGATAGACGCGATGGATTAATACCTTTCTCAATGGTATCTACGCGTAAGTAACTGCAAAGAATTCAGTTGGAATTCGAACACGGCTATCCGACTTCTCGTTACAGTCGATATCTATTGCACCACAACGCACATCACCCTGGAGATGACTCTACATTAGAATAGGGTTTCTGGGGTAAATGCATCACCATGCAATGTTTGTAAGAAAGCATATTTTTCTTCACATCAACTTTTGGTAAAACATTTTTCTGGTTCTTTCTTTTGTTCCCACGATTTACTGTATCACAGAACTAGGACTAAAGAACTGATTTTGAAACTTAATACCATATGTTTGCTTGATTTGTTTTATACGGTTATTTAAAGGCAGAAGCAATTCATTTTTAGAGTGCAAGAACTTTTGGAGAAGATAATTATTTAATGATATATGTTTTACTAATTACTTGGGGTGAGTTTGAGTTTGAGTTTTGTTTACAGTCATATCAACCTCTGTGGGTTACCTAATTTCAAAAAGGTGAGGTTTTTTGTGTATTTTTCTTATATTCGGTTATAGTGAGAAGGTTGATTTAGTCAAATTTTTTTATTTCTTTTTTTAAGAAAATAGAAGATGTCTTCTAAGTTTGTATTCAAAAAATGTATTGCTAGCAATAACTTTTTCTTTCAAAAATGTATTATGGTAATATTTTTTCTTCAAAAAATGTGTTATGGTAAAAATTTTACTTTCAAAAATGTATATTTTTCTACAAAAGTCTATTTTTATGTATATATTTGTATAAAAATCTATTTTTATAATCTCATAGTGTTTTGTCCCCAGTTTGACGGTTAACTATTTGCCCACAACTGGGACCCTAACAGGTGCTACTACTCTGGGTCAGGGTGGACTTGGGAATAACAGCAATTAAGATGTGGTTCCATGCTCCTCACAAACTCCCAATCAGAGGCCTTGCTGCCGGATACTTGGAGTCAGAAGAGGCCGATTAATACCTTTCCTACGATTATTTGTCCGTATGTGGATAAAACGCACCGAACTGGAATTGGAACTCAGCTCCCCAAACAATATTTTCGAGTCATTATCGATTACACCACCCACACATCCAAGCTTATAAGACCTGATATTGTTAATCAGTAATCAGTAGCCCATCTAGGTACTGACTTCGTTGATCGTACGGGAACCGATTTTTTAACATGATACGGCAGCAAGTCCATAACCTTCATCTTTGTTCTCGCTACGTTCATCGTTTGCTTCTAATCGTATTGGAAGTTTAGATTAAGTTTTCTAATCAATTTTCTTTTGACTTTTATCTTCTATATTTGCTACTTCCATGTTTTCGATTGATAATCTCTGAGCTGTGATAAAAAAAAAAAAAGAAATGTAAAGCAAAATAGCAGAAATACAAATGAAAGAAATGTGAGCAAAAGATCAATGATTGAAAATGATATTCAAGTGATATGTTTTCTAATATCATTGCTATTTCCTACCTAGGTACTGACCAGGCTCAATGTTGCTTAATTTCAATAGTCGCACGGGAACCGGTGTTTCACCGTTATATGGCATTACGCCTCACAATCTCTAGTCGGGTTCCTGAATTTTCATATTGCTGGCTATTGTAGTGCGATAAGATGATGATAGCTTGTTTGAATTCATTTGAATGCGATACTCTTAAAACTCTTTCGATGAAACATTGTCTGTATATGAAGAAAGTCAATATGGGATTGCTTTTAGCCGAGAGAAAACATGAACAGGTATTGGGGGCAACCATATCCGCCGTGTAAAATCTACTAATACGTTCATGAACGACAACACATAAATTGTGTCTGGTGTCTGGAAAGCTATAGCTCCGAACCAGTCCTGCAGAGGACCACTCGCCATCTTGATATAATAATTTTCCTACATCATTGTAGACGCAACATATAGAATGTGCTCTCGTGGATATTCTTGAATAATTCAGAGGATTTCTTTATGGATACTATAATTGAAACATAGATTTAAACAATTCGATGACGTTACGAAACTAAATTTTTGACAATGTTCCAGTCACTTAATCATTATCCGCGAGATGCGATCGAATTTGACCGAGAATCCACTGGGTTTGATCCTCACTTGAGTAAATCCTTGATTCCAGTGGAATCCATGAATTACTGAACTGACTCTTAAGAGGTTTTCTTGAGGATTCTTGAATTCCTTAGGACAATCTTCAAGACAACATAAAGACAATTCAGCCTGCTCACAGGAAGATCGACGATGTAATTCTATTCAAAAGTAAGGATAAAACAACTTACTAATGCATCCATTTTCCGGATCTTTTTTGGCCGTGTAACCTACTTATCTTAAGCATTGCCACTGTATTTTTCCATCTTCATTTTAATGATCTTGTTCTCTAAATATTAAAAGCTGACCATTTTGAGTTGAGCCACATCGGTTCAATGACTAGGGCGTCAACCTTGTATTTTAGTATTTTGCTTTGTATTGGTATCGTGTCAGTAACTGCAAAAGGGACCTACTTTGCTTCACTTTTACTTAAACGTTTTATTAATTCATTTCTAATTGCACCCCAAGTAAGCCAGTCAAGCTACTGGGATATCATTGATTACAATGGTATGGAAGAGTTAAAAAACGAAAGCATTTCTAAGGAGCAAGAACAAAAGAATTACAATTAGGAAACAGCGAGTGTTATTGTATTTAAATATTTGAAATTTACAGTTGTCTGAGGATGTGCGTTGTAGTGCAGTGGATATCGACTCGGAACGAGAAATTAGGGTACCGAGTTCGAATTCCAGTTGAATCCCTTGCATTCACTTACGCGCAAATACCCCTGGGAAAGGTAATCTGTCTCTTCCTTCCAGTTATGGCTTAAATAATAAAACAGATTAGGTTCTATAGCCTTGGCTGGCAACCAGTTTAACGAAGAAAGCAATGTCAACCTACTGCGGGATAATCTTCTGCCAGTCAGTCATGTCTCTATGGGGACATGATCGCCCAAATTGTGTATCACGTATGACACTTAACTGACTAAGAGTTGTCTGGACAACATAGAGCCAGAAGAGAGTTCCACAATCGAGAAGGCTGAGAAATTAAACTTTTATCATAGAACTTTTGGTTAAATAGCTCACTTTAGGGACCTAACTTTTAGGAAGGACTTGATAACTGAGTAGACACGCTCAAAGATTCCATAACTAGAGAACTTGTGCTTAACTCTGTATGCAGCACCTTGTCAAAACTTTTAAATAGTTGATGCAATCGTCCTTAGTATGCAGTTATTGTCTAGTACCCCAATAATTCTGATTAATGAGAGTTAAGTCATCTGCAATTTCCCGAGAGTTTTGCGATGACTTAACAATTAAAACATTGTTTGAGATATTTACTGTTATTTCTTTGTGGCTGTTATTTTTCTGGCATATCACATTTCATGTTGTTTTTTTATCAAATGTGGGGCGTATTCTGAACTAAAAGGGTATATTTTAACCAAGATCATTTTATACGCAGGAGTATAAACAGTGCAAGCCTAACTTATATCCCGGTTATAAAAATGTCTAGCCAAGAACAACTACGGGAATTCACTGCGTTTGACTGGGAAATATTCTGGATTTTACATGGGAAAAAGTAAGCTAAATTACAAGGTTATAATTTTCTTTTCTCGCACTGAAATTTCCTGTTAAATGTATATTTCCTTCGGTTAAAAAAGCAGATAAGGATGCGGTTTATCTGACCCCACGGTATCACATGGAAGATGTAATTTAGTTTTATACTTTCACTGTAAAACGAAATACTCGTTAAAACATTGACATTTTAAAAGATAATACAGGACAAACACTTTATATAAAAAAGAGACAGCTGAAATGTCTAGGACCCAGAATGTGTAAAGCATGCTTATAAAATTGTCACTGTTAGGCAGGACGTGTGCATACTTCCCTCGATTTCCAAACCACAGAGAGCCGAAACCTTTATATTGCCAAAAACTGCTTTTTTCTACTAACATTTATATCTTCTTCTTCTTCTTCTTCTTCTTCTTCTTCTTCTTCTTCTTCTTCTTCTTCTTTTTCTTCTATGCACTATGTCTCTTCAGGACGTAGGATGCTTTCCACATCTCCATAGTGAGTGGCTCTTAGTATGCCATCTCATGTTACCCCACCCAAACTCTGCACTGCCATCCACTTGCTCAACTCTGTCAAGTACGTTTCACTGTTTTCCCATATCTCTCTTTCCCTCTGTCTGACCTGTGAGTATCAAATTCGTCATGCAATCTTTCCTCATTGCATGTCTCAAAAGCTTTAGCTGTCTTTTCCTGATGTTCAGTATTAGTTTCCTTTTCGTTTCGATCCTCGGTTTGAAATTCCTAGCACCTGAAGAAGACCAGAGTGTACAACGGCCGAAACGTCATACAAATGGCAACAAAAATGAGGACAATAGTTCGAATAATGTAAATAGTGATTTCTACCGTATTTACTGTTTGTATTGGCGTACAAGGATTCAGTCAGTTAAGTGCCATACGTGATACACGCTTGGGCGATCATGTCTCGAAAGAGACATGACTGACTGGGCAGAAGATTATCCCGCAGTAGGTTGACATTGCTTTCTGCGGTAGACTGGTTGCCAGCCAAGGCTATAGAATCCAATCTGTCCTGTCAGTTAACCCATAACTGGAAGGAAGAGACGGATTAATACCTTTCCCAAGGGTATTTGCGCGTAAGTGAATGAAATGAATTCAACTGGAATTCGAACTCGGCTCCCCAATTTCTCGTTCGGAGCCAATATCCACTGCACCACAACGCACATCCGATACAAGGTACAAGGATTACCCACCCCTAAAAAGTATGGTTCGGAAAAGTTGATTTCTTCACCAGTTACTGTTAATTGTTTACCTAATTGCAAACTCCTGCGTTCGAATCTTGGTAGGTTTAAAACATCTGCCTCACGCTAAGCACTCAGTGCCTACTTATCAACGCAAAAACCGTAAACAAAACTTAATAGTTTCTTAGCTGATTAGAAGATTATTGTTTTTAAATATACAGTTGAACGTTTTATCCTAAGCATCGATGTTTACTTACTAATCTCCGATATCGAATTTAGATATATATTCTTTCTTCAAATCTAACTCAATGGTTTCAATAGAGGACTTAAATGCAAAGCGTTCTGTCAATATAAGTAAACGATTTTGTATTTATGATATCGCATTTAGCGAGCAGTGTATCAGTCTTTTCTTTTAATCAGTTTATCCATTAATCCAAAGTAGGAATTTTCCACAAGTAAAATTTTAAACATGAAATTAGCTTTTTATCGTCTTCTGGCCATATCTTAAAAAACTTCTCAGAAAATATAGAATTGGAGACAATTTTAAAAACGAAATCTTTGAATTAAAACATTTAATAAATATTTAATCAGATTGATTATGAAGAAACACATCCCTAGGATAGTGTGTCACAGTGAAGGAGACACGCACCTAATTCATGTAACCTGGCTACTCCGAGTATTCCGTTTGCTAAGGTAGACACCTATTCCCTTTCAGAAAGCTTGTTCAGGCACATTTTGTATTTCTTCAATATATGAAGAAACTATGATTAGTGGTATACTTTCTAATTGTCTGTGCATGTGTGTGGCTGAGAGAGAGAGAGAGAGAGAGAGAGAGAGAGAGAGAGAGAGCATAATCTGGTTTGATTAGTAATCAGACAAGGCTAGTACTCTGATACCGTCGGTCATGAGAAATTGCAAATTTCCTCTAGCACAAAGACCAGATGCTTCCGAATATTTTAGTCAAACCCATTCACGTTTGGAAATACCAGAGGTTGCAATTGAATTTAATATGAACAAGAGCAGTCAAAGATCGCACACTTCCGCCAAGGCAATAGCAGCATCATTTGAGGGATTAGAAAGAGATGATTATTAAAGGAGAATAACTGCAATTCAATTCATTGTTCTGAAGAGTAAACATACAAAAAAAGAAAAAAAAAACTCGACCGCTCCCAAAATTAAAAGCTCACTTAAAAGGGTCCATGAGATATACAAAAATAGTAAAAGAAAAAAAAAAAAAAGAAGGAAATCGGAAAAATAAACAAGAAACTTTATCCCGTAACGGATCTTACCCCAAATCTAATCAGTTCGTGTCAGTCATGAGGACAATCATCCCTGAAAATTTCATCCGAATCTAAGGCTCTTGAATTATAGGTAATGCTCCAATTTATTTACTATTATTTTAATGACATTTTATAATCCAAAATGATAATTTTGTCTTAAATTAAATAAAAAAGTTTATTCAAATTAAACATTCTAACTAACGATGCTTATTTTCTGAATAACTTAAATTTTTAACTGAATTTCATCTTCATATCTGACGAGCATTTTTTCACATTTATTTGCATCTAGTCGATATATTTAACAGTATATATATATATATATATATATATATATACTGTTAAATATAACAGACAATGAATGATTATTAGGTTTAATCATGAGCCGTTGTAATCATCGTATTTTGGCTTTAATTTCAGGTGAATATAAAGACAAAATTGCCCAACATTTTAATATTTTTTTATTATGCAGTTTCTATGCTTTCGGCTTAGATGGGCCATCTTCAGAGTGATTACAGGGACGTTAACATAAAGACATTCACTATCAGCGACGACATTAACTTGTGGTGACATAAGACATTGCTATGCAACGATAACAGTCACTGAATAGCAGACGCAGTTCGTAAAATTGTAGTGCGGTTCTATGACGTCACACCGCATGAGAGACCAAGATGTTAACAGAATCAGGTGTCTAAATGCAATGTAATGTGTTGTGAGCAGACTGAAATGTGATTTTATTAAGTATGGATTGTTTTGATTTAATGTAGGTGGCCTCCAGTATCTGAAGGTTCTTTTTACTGTGTGTATGAAGATGCATTATTGTGTTATCGACTAAAATCTGTCTAATATTACCTACATGGTTATGTTTTTCTAAGAAATTTTGTTTAATTGAACTCTGATCAGAAATGCGGCAGGTAAGTCTACGGGAGAGCGTGGTTGTAGTAAAACCAATATATGTAGGGGGTTTATTATTAGTACGAGAGATACAATCTCTGAACGGGTGCGTAAATTGATATACTACATTGGTTTTCTGTAGAGGATTTAGTTGTGTGGTTGTAGGGCTATTAGAGACTCTGAAGTTACTTGTTTGAAATTTTCATAATATATGATGGGCTTAATTTGATTATTGCTTATTGGTTTAACATTTCTACGTATTTATTATCTTTTTGAGTGTTGTTTCATATATATATATATATATATATATATATTTAGTAAAATATGTACATCGTACTAAAATTTAAGCTTAAAACGTTGTGGATAATTTGTTTTTATTTTAATATCCCAAATATATATTCATTTTTTTCTTTTGGAAATTAAATATTACATCTACATTGCAAACGTTCGTGGAAGAAATTGTGCTTTTAGAAAATGTCATCTAAAGCAGGTAATTCATTTTTTGGTATGCTAAACGTACAGAAGTGAAAAAAAAACACCCAGAAATTTTTCCTCGTATCGGATCGTACCTAATGTTCATACCAGTCACGAGATAAATCATCCCTGAAAATTCCATTTGAATCAATCGAATAGGCCTTGAGATATCTTGACCAAGGACAGACAAACGCGACTGAATACAATGCTCCAACTTAAAGCAGAGGTAATAAAGGACCTTTGTTTAAAGTGTCGATCACTGGTGACCCTAATATTGAGTAGGCGCTCTCCACGAGATACCAAAATAGACTTTCTATGTGCTGTTATACCAGAACATTTCAAGAAAGACGTCCTCATAGCCCCCAGATACAGAATCAGGTCTCAAATGATACCAATAATTCCTCCTGATATTTAGACAGCCGGCCAGTCCAGCTGAGCTCAGGATATGCATATTAGAGCAGGTTGATCTATTCAGAAAATCAACTTTACAGTCGGCCTGAAAACTAGGTTTTGGTGTCGTAAGCACTTTTATAAATTTTTGACCATTTAGTTCTCAAGATCAGGTGGAAAAAAGTACAAAAGTACCTAAGTTCCGAAAGTTTTTGCTTACAAACTGACTCCAAACTATTAGTATTTTAAGAATAAATTCAAATAAAGTTTATATATTTTGTATTCGATACAACGAATAGAAAATATAGAAATCATATTCAAACCGGAATTTTATTTATGAATCGCCAGAAACAAAATATGTTTTTTTTAATTTTGTCAGTAAAGACTGTTTTAAAATATAATAGTTACGTGTATATAACATCATAATACTGTTGAACACAAGTTAAGGACAAAATGCTTTGAATCTGCATTACTTATTGAAAATCGTACTAAAACTACTGGACGGTATAATACATTACATCATTATATAGCTAAATTGTTTTATAATAGTATTATTTCCCTTTGGAACAAATGAAGGTCATTTTTATGGCACAATAATACTGTTCTTGTGTCATGTATTTTGATTATATAAAATATGTGAAGATTCATTTAATTATACATTTTATAAAGTTATGCTATAATTCTTTCACTTCTCAGCCGGAACTAAATTCCAACGCTATAATTTTGAAACTAAACTTAATCATTAAACCTATTTCCTCACCCACTCGGCCTTAAAATGGTAACGATTTGAAAAAAGATCTTTTGTGTTATCATTCGACATGCCAAATTCCAACTTTCAGACTGAGTGCAATACGACGGTTCTATAATCTACCTACTTTAATGAAAATGTAGAAAAGGCAGGAAGCTTTAAAAGCACATCGTCTGAATCGAAAAAGCAACAGTTTACGAGATTCTCGCGAGAAGATCGACGCTCGAAGAAAGTCTCCAGACACAATTTCACGTCGACATTAACTGACAAAAAACTCTTAATAAATAAGTCATAATTTAAAGGATGGGATATTTAGTTTCGTATTCTCATTGATATTTACAATCGGTATATGTAGAGACCATGACATATCAATTAACCTTTGTGATTCAGCTACAGGGTGTTCTTTTATGTACTACGACGTTTCAGGTTATAGGCGATAACGGCTCTTCACAATTTTCTATCCTGTGTGATTCTTATCATTTTTATCCTGCCCCTCCCGTTCCGTTGTCCATTCACACAAGCTCGTCAGGTAAGTGGCTCTCTGTTTTCCTTTATCTTTTCTTGCCGTCAATATGCCCCGTGAGGGTTACATTTACAATGACCACCTTCTTCGTTATGTCTCCAAACAATTTTACCTGTTGTATCCTGATTTTGAGTATATGTTTTCATTTTGTTGTCATTTTCTTTATTGCTTACTCGCTCAATCTATAAAATTCTTAATATCCTTCTGTAGAACCAAATTTTTACTGCCGTAATTTTTCCTCATCCATGGTGAGATTGCCATACAAGATAGATATCTCATAGAAATATAGCATTTTCTTTGTTTCTCACGAAATAATTCCGTTTCTCAGCACTTTGCTTAGGTTTGGAAGGTTTCTTTTGTGCGTGTTCTGATCTTAAAGCCGTATTCTCCATTCTCTTTTAAAACGCTTCAAAGATAGTTGGTCCTGCACCTGCTTCATGTTAGCTCTCATCTCCGGCCTTTTCTCTAGCAGATTACCATAATTGTTGTCTTTTTTACAGGTAATGGCTAGTCCTTTTTTCTCTGTTTCTACTACCTTTTTATTAAACAGTGCGTTGTGGTGCAGGGGATGTCAGCTCGGAACGAGACATCAGAAAGCCAAGTTTGAATTCCAGTTGTTTTCGTTGAATTCACTTACGCACAAATAATATTGGAAAAACTATTAATCTATCGCTTCGTTCTTCAGCTATGGGTTAAATAGTAGAACAGATTTGGTTCTAAAGCTTTGGTTGGCAGGAAGTAATGAAAACCTTCTGCGAGAAAATCTTCTGCCCAGTCAGTCATGTTTCTTTTGAGTCATGATCGCCCAAGCGTGTATCATGTATGGCACTGACTGATATTAATATTACGCCCACAAATAATAAAAGTTCTATTTCTTTTAGGATCATATCGCACCCTTGTCTCATGCCCCTTTCAGTTTTTTTCTGGCGACTCAAGTTATGCAGGTGGTTTGTTCCCATTTCCATATCGATCTCGTTTTCTTAGTACTTAAAATAGATCTTTATGCCGTAGATATTGTGAGTATTTCCTTTTATTGTCATGAAGAATCAATCAATGAATAAGCTATTGTGATAAAGTTTATTTTCTTTTTTATTACTGATTTCGCCGATTTACTGTTTATAAAATTTCGATGACGTGAGGTCAGTGTTAGAAATCTATGTAGTAAGAAAAAGCGAGCAAATGTTACAGCGAAATCATTAGACGCAGAGAGAATGAAAATAAAGAAACAATTTTTCATCTCTCTTCGAAAGTCTTAATGGAAAATCTTGAAAAAGAAAACGGGAAATTTGTCTGCTGCTGTAAAACCATTTTTGAAATTGTCTTTTCAAACAACAAAGTAACGTAGGTCTAACAAGCAACCTAGTTTCGCTAAGATGATCGCAATTGATTTAGTCGGTCAAGTGGCCGATTCAGATAATTCCACAATATCAGCAACTGGTTTTAATATGTGAAACAAGTAACATGTCACAAGCAACAATTATTCCATTGTCATTTTATACGGTACCACTTAAGTCAAAATCAGTCAGTTAAGTGCTATACGTGATACACGCTTGGGCGATCATGTCTCGAAAGAGACATGACTGACTGGACAGAAGATTATCCCGCAGTAAGGTTGCCATTGCTTTCTGCGGTAGACTGGTTTCCGACCAAGGCTATAGAACCCAATCTATCCTGCTATTTAACCCATAACTGGAAGGAAGAGACGGATTAATACCTTTCCCAAGGGTATTTGCGCGTAAGTGAATACAATGGATTCAACTGGAATTCGAACTCGGCTCCCCGGTTTCTCGTTCCGAGCCGATATCCACTGTACCACAACGCACATCAAAATATGACCTACAAAAGAAGATGGCGTGGCAACGCCGCTGAGTGGACTGGAAAAGGAAAATGTTTCACAGAAACCTATTAATCTCCACGGACGTCTCTATGCAAGCCAAACTTTTCAGCATGATGACGGTAGAATACAAAAACATCAATCTGGTTCTATAGAAGGATGATACGGATATCATGACAGAGCACGAAAAGAAAATTAATAGTGAGCATCAGGAAGAGACAACTGATGTTCCTAGGACATGCAATGAGGAAGGAGGGCTTGGAGAACTTGATACTGACAGGGCCAGATAGAGGAAAAAGAGATAGAGAAAAGCAACGAATTACATAATTTGAAGAGCCGGAGCAGGTGAATGACAGAACGGGGTTGGTGGTGGTGCTAAGAGCCACCCGGGATATGGAAAAATGGAAAGCCATGATCGCCTACGCCCTGAAAGAACAGGGCACATAGAAGAAGAAGATGACCTACAGCGTGTTGCACTACGACACTCGACCCCACTATAAACAAAGGAGGCGCTGTCGGGAATAGTATCCTGCAGCCTGCCACATAGACAATCCTGAGTGTGAAAAATTGCTTCCTGTGATTCATATAATATATATAGGAGTTCGATTGCTGATAGCAATTGGTTCAAATTTGCAATTAGTTTGGAAGATGTCAAGCATGAAATGAGCTGTAGAAGAAGCTGGACAGGTACTCAGCGACATTATGACCCTATGACTATGCTCGGTTATGTGAATTGTGATGATGATAATGATGCTGCTGTTTCTGGTTTTGATTTGTTGTTGAAGCTAAATGCATAATTTTCAGACAATAAATTAACTTTCAACTTTCATATTCTTAGACATAACACTAAGGCCGTGGCTAAAGGCACTATGACTCCTAGAAGATACAACTGGTGGTAGCGTTAATTAGTCGTTTTTTTATACTTTATTTGTTTTTTGTGCGTTTATTTTTTAAGAACATGTTAAGTAGAATTTATTCAGTCGTATTGATTCAGAAACACATTTCACGTGTTTGAAAAAATACAAAGGTAACTAACGTCTTTTCTCTTATTTATTCATTACAAATAAAACAGTATACAGCAAATTTAACATACTTTAATCTTCAGGTGTCTTTGATGAGAAGGGGTATGTGATTCCCTACCGTAATTCTGCCTCATTTGCAAAGGATTTCCAACGAAGATGATTGACTGGAAGAGGTAGTTTTCTGTTTATGCAAGGCCCGGGGACTAAGATGAATGACACTGTTTCCGATCAAAATGATACCCTGGATATCTGCGCCATATGAGGTTTGGCATTTTCATGGAGGAACAGTACACCCTTACGATTAACTAATGCTGCCTCTTTTTGCTTCAGTTCCTGTTGTACATTTTCCAACTGCAGTGATGTTTCATCTCTTTGGCAGCCCCTTATCGTCGACTAGTCCACCAGACACAATGTATGATCTTGCGTGGGTGCAAAGGTCCCCTTGTCTGGCTTGCTTGGTAGTGTCATACAGGATCCACTTTTCGTTATCAGGGTGCACTTAAAATAAAATACGCGTACTTTCTAGTGCCGAGAATGAAAGGAGAAAAAATCTGTCACTTGTTGATGCTTGTTGGCTACCGACAGTGTATATGGTTACACAACTGCTCAATTTGTACGCTTGCGCAGAAGGCCAGCATGCTAAGCACTATCAAACGCTTTCGAGATATCTAGAGAAACAGCTCAGGGTTCGCCGTTCTCATTCAAAGCCTGATATGTAATCAGCAGTCGACCTGGCGAAGCGGAAGACCTACTGCTTGTCAGAAAATAATTTGTTGGATGTGAGATGCTGAATTATTTCAGCATTGATAATAGGCTCGAACACTTTACCAAAATGTGATAAGAGGCTAATAGGTCGATAGTTAAAAGAGTCGTAGGGCTCTCCAGAGTTTTTAAAGACAGGGACTAGAGAGGAGGATTTCAAACCATTAGGGAAGCAAGAGGTAGCATGGCAATAGTTATAGATTTTGGACAGGACAGGAGAGAGTTCAGGGATATATATTTTTAAGGTCAATGACTGGAATATCATTACATCCACTTGTTTTATGGAAGTCAAGTTTTGAAATAATCTTAGAGACAAAAGATGGGGTTATGTTTAATATCAATTAGTTTGGCCTCAGTTCTCGAAAGAAAGTTGGGTGTGAGTACTTCAGATAAGTCAAGTGTGAAATTGTGAAAGAATTTGCGAGCAAAGCTTTCGGCCTTGTTCGCTGTAGATTTGAAAATCTCAAAATTATTGAGTAGTGGAGAGATCGGAGGTTTGCTGTTGTTTAGCACACGTTTGCAGTGACGCTAGAAGTCGGGATGCTATACGCGGCTTTATTCTATTAGCAAACAACAGCTTAGCATCATTTAGGACTTACTTGCGAACAATGATAAAAGGGCAACTATTATAGTCAGAAGCATCACTCCGGTAAAGCCGGAAGTTTTTCTTGTCAGCAATGGCAACCGAGCAAACAGGAGGCAACCAAGGAAAAAAATGAGGTTCAAGTCAGAAATTCCTGGATGTTATGAAAGCATCAGTGCTGGCTTTTACCTAAAAAGATAACTCGGATCCACAGTCTTCAACAGGGAGACTAAAAATTTTGTTCCAAGACATTACAAAGGAAATCACAAAACGCCTTTTGGTCCGCTCTCAAATGGCAGTAGGACAATTTGTAGGTAAGAGGTTTCTGGAAGGAGGGGGAGTAGAAGGAGATATTGTAATATAATAATCTGGCCCCACCCGAGGAAGGGATGCAAGCGGGGGCGTTTTCCGGTCATTGAAAGGAACGGATGTTTGTTTGACCTTATTTCCGGCAGTAGCGGAAATGGCTACAAGAGGCAAACAGAACAGGTGTCTCTGAGAATTACGTGGGCGTGCGTGGGCGAGGCAAAAAAACCGGAAGAAAAAATCCCGGTTTGGACATTATAAAAAGACCTCGGCGCACGAATTCACCAGACAGTCCGGACAGACCAGAGATCGGCCGGTGAAGAGAGACACTCCCGTCAACCCTTAGAAGAGCGCTCCCTCAACTCTCTGTATCCTAGGCTACACGGTTCATCGTCATCAATAAAAATATAACTCATATTTTTATATATATGCGTGTTTGTTGTTTGTCGCTATATAACAATATTAGCCGAAACCATAGCATGATCAGAGTTGCCAGGAGAGAAGAAGTGCTTGGCATGGCAAGTAAAAACAGAGATCTAGCAGTGAGTCAAATCCATTAGGATTATTGATGAACTGCATGGGAAGTTCGCCACTTGCGTTTCAGATTGAGTAACTGAAAATTTCATGGTATTGACAGCAACAATATCTATGACAGTGATTCCCAGTCACTTGGAGTGGTGGGTCTTAAATCCACCGTACACAAATATATTAGAATACTGATGAGAGGAAAATGGCTTTGTCTATGTTGTTTGAGATGCTATCTAGTACGTAACAGTCAGAAGGGGAAAAGGAGGAGTATTAGAAAAAGAAATGATAGCTAACAGAGCTTAGTAGATAGAGACAAATACACATGTAGGAATGGTCTGGAAATTCAAGAGAAATCCTCCTAGCTAGAGGGAATGTTTGCTGACATAAACATCACGTTCATGTATATTGACATTAAATCCCTTCTTAAAGAGGGAAAGTTAACCATGTATATAAAAATCAGAGTAAGACATAAAAAGATTAATGTTAGTTTCAGAGTGAGCAAAGATGTCAGGGGAGTTTTCGTGAAGGAACGATTCAACGCTGCAAAAGTTGGTACGGATAACACGGATGTTCATGAAAGACGGCTTTAGGTGATTTCTGGTTTAGTTTTATTTCTCTGTGTGTTGTCATGATAAGGAGAGGTATAGAGTCGTAGTATTAGTAATGCACCATGTATTGGAAAGGGAACTGGCGCAGACTAAAGCATAATGTGGCGTCAGGGTTGCCCACCGGAGGCACTTGCAGGGACACTCATCCATGACATGGCACTACAAGGGTCCCTGTATTATTCAATTGTTGATCAAAGCGGCCTCTCAGTACGCTTCGCAAGAGTTCGGGCTCCTAATTACCAATCAGAAGCATCAACCAGGAAACTGCCAATCCTGTACCCTCAGTATAAACAGACGTTGACACCATCCACACACATTACAAAAAACTTGCAGCAGCTCCACTTTTAAGACATGAAGGAGAAAGAAGTTAACTCTAATCCCTTCCTAAACGAGTCAACTGTGTTACAAAGAAAAGAGTCCTGAATTGATATATAATATCAATCCTCTACATAGCAGTGGTCGTTGGAGAATTTTCTCACAGATGAAGAAATTGAAGAAAATGATTTGGTTCTTTTGCATTTGCTGAGAATAGTATATTATGTCTCATAGCATATATTTAAGTTTCTCGCACTGACTTCTGTCATGTGTGCTTATAGTTGGTACTACCGTGGTCACGAGATCGAAACTTGAACTTGATCGCGCCAGATTTCTTGCTGCTGTTACAGTGTAGATTGATCTCTTTGCAAGCAGTGTTCAACAAAGAGTAACAAAGAGCAGCGATTCAAATCTGCAGAGAACCTTATTAATGATAGCCGGTTGGTTCGACATTACCATCTCTCGAGCGTGCTTAGTCTTTTCGTCAATGTTTGGAGGTGTGCCGGCGCTCTGCTCCTTCTTCGTCACGTGAGAAACGACGAAGATTTATGAAAAATAGAAATAAAATGAAATTCAGAAAAAGGTTGAAAATTTAGGGAGATAAAATGAAGAAAATGGGCTTGGAGAATAAGACACTCACAGGAAATACTAAAAGCAAAAGAGATAGAGCGAAACAGATTAACCTACGCAATAAACTTTTGTAATGGTAAAGACACACATTGTCTAGAGCTAAATCAGATAGGAAGTTGTGGAGAGCCATGATAGTTCTGAATGCAAAATGGAGTAATGTATAGCAGCTTAGATCGAGAAACCAATAAGCAGCGTTTGAATACTACCGAATTCATTACATTCACTTACGAGCTAATACCATTGGGAAAATAGCAGAACAGACTGAGTTCCATAGCTTTGGGTGGCAGTTAATGAAGAAGAAGAAAAATCTCAGTTCAAAAGCAACTTTGAGTGGATTAATAGCAGAACAGAGTGGGTTGGCAACCAGTTTGCAAGCATGCCTTGAGCCATCATGGTAGAGTAGGCTGAAAAAAATTAACATGAGGATAATATTTCATATCATGCAACAACGCATAATAAGCGACTCATAATGATAAATATGAAGATACGGTACATTATATTAGAACTAAAGATTAAAACTGCCATTTGAAACTACAACACTTGCTTCAAACTGCCATCTTATATCTGTCGAAATCTATCTTCAAAAGAGAGATTATTTTTCGTCGGTGAAGGTTTCGACTGAAGCTGATGGATTTGAAATCTAGAGATAACAAATTCACTTGACAAGAATTTGCTAAAAGGTCTTTATCTTTAATGAATATGGAGTAAGAATGAAGCTGTATAGTTTGTATCTTCTTTTACGAGATGACAGCAATCATATCGACTTAACGTTTGTATTTTGATTCTATCGTGATGAAAGCTCTCAGAAAAAACTACGCATGTAACATATTTTCTCTTACGACATAATTTATATTTCTGAGATATCAACTACCAGACTCTTAATATACTTTCATTTAAAACTTATTTAATATAATGCATCATTCGGAGTTAATATGAGTTGCTGTAGTCAGTCTCTCTTTGAATAACGTGATTTATTTAATTTTTTTTTTATTTTTTGGCCTGTTGGTAAATAACTAATGCATTTTTGTATTTTCAGTTTCTGTTTCAAAATATGGAGACTGGGAGGTTTTAAACATTAATGTGTTTTTCAGTATTCAAACTAGGAAACCATTAACTCTCAAAATGTAATGGGTCTTTCAGATTATTGAAAAATCAGATTATGCAAGGTTTCTAGATAGAGTGACGATGAATAAAATCGTCACACCCTCAACATGCTTCCGTTTATTCGAGTGTAAACACTATTAATCTGGTTGGTTTTATAATAAAGACTCATATGTACAGATCAATGCGGGAATTAGTTAAAGATAAAGGTTTTATCAACAGTACTCATTAATGTACTCTATATCCTCATTGGGGTTTCACACAAAGCAGTGCTCTCAGATTTATACGAGGTTAAGTCATACATGATCTGCACTTTTGTCATAGCACATATTTAAGTTTCTTAGAGTGACTTCTCCTCATGTATGCTCATAGTTAATATTATTGTGATCACGGGATCGAAACTTGAGCTTGATCGCGCCAGTTTTTTTTTTGCTGCCGTTACAGTGTAAACTTGGCAGCTCTGTCAGCAGAGTGCACCAAGGAGTAACAAAGAGTAGCGATCTAAATCCGTAAAGAACATGCTATTTCATAGATGATAGCTCGCTGGTTCGACATTTCGAGAATGTTGAATCTTATCGACAGGGGTTGGAAGGTGATAGGCGCTTTCCGCCTTCTTTTTCGTGTCGCGCTTGTCTGGTCACGTTTAAACTCTTCGATGTATTTATACACGGTCCTATACGGGTGTGCACTGTCGCTGCATCGTATTAGAAACCTCCGCTGTATTTCAGCACATTCTGACTAGGGAAATCGGATCACTGATCTTTGTTACATTTTAGTGCACACCACCAACGAAGCGTCCATTTCTACACTGTAAGAGCAGTACTAAAACTGGCCCGATGAAGTTCAAATCTCAGTCACTTAACCACAATAGTAGCAATTATAAGCGCGTATTGAACAGAAGTCAGTGTGACAATATTAATAAGTCAGCGAAAGTGCGGATAATCTTTGGCTTAGCCTTATATAAAATGATAGATACCATTCCGCGACACATTACCTAACACATCTCAATAAAAACTGATGTTTGACTTGAGGAGATAAAGATCTTAATGTTTCCACAAAGTAGCAGTTGTTGCTAGAAGGACCTACCTAAGTATAATTTAGATTTGAAATACGAAGGATATTAGGGTGATTCGATTCTGTTGACGGTCAGGGAAACAGCAACAGAGAAGCAACAGGCTTGTAACGGTATTTTTCTGCGTGAATGCTACTGATGAGTGGAATATAGGTCATATTCGAAAACACCTCGTAATTGACTCTGAACTCTATCAAGGATGAAAAATTAAAAAGTGAACAGCTCCAGCCAAGATATGAGAATAATATTCCATTTTAAGTCTAATCTGATCCTTGTAAAGAAGAACAAATACCAGAATTTAACAAATCTCTTTAAAATTAATATATACTAGTTTCATTTTTTTAAAAAAAACAGCCTCTTAAGAAGCACACAACCTGAAATATTGGCAGCAACCAGAGAAAAATATTAATTTTATTTACATTGTCCGGACGGTTGTCGTCATCTTTATTTTCATGTTCATGACGTTTCGGTCGTTGTACGCGCCGAACTTCTTTAGGTGACGCGTGTTTTCGTCACTGGAGTAGATTGTTCACCATCCATGAGGCATGCTAATTCTGGATGTGTTAGTTATCTCTTTAAATTTATTCAACTCAACGACAGGACTGTCACTAGAATCCACAGCTCTTTGGGGTCAAGTCACCTGGTTACAGTCGAGGCGAACAAAAACTTGAGTTGAGTTATGCCTGCCTTCATCTTTCCACAGACCACACAAGCCAGGCAAGCCGAAGAACCTAAACATGGCTGTCAGACAATTTATGCGGTAGCATCACTCCTTACAATTGGCGCCCTAACTCGTCAGACTGCAACCCCTTGATCAATATGTGTTGAGCGAGAGACTAATAAAATTTCTTGTAAGACCAAAGATGAAATGAAGGCAAGGATGATGTCAGCATTCACCATCTTAAACAAAGAGACCATCCAGAAGAGATGTAGGAGATTTTGAAGTCGTCTTAAGGCCGTGGTTGAAGCCAATGGCAATTTTATTGAATAAATTGACTCTTTTGTATGTCAAGATATTTTTGTGTAAGTTTTGAAGATATATCTGGTAAAATGAAATGTCAGTGTTATTTTAATTTTTGCATAATTAACCGAGAATAATTTTTGAAGATAACTTCGTACAGATAGAGGATGTGCGTTGTGGTACAATGGATATCGACTCGGAACTCGGGAATGCGATTTCGAAATCCAGTTGAATTCCTTGCATTCACTTTTGCAAGTTAAGTGCCATACGTGATCCAAGCTTTGGGTGATCATGTCTTTTTCGAGACATGACTTACTAGGCAGTAGATTGCCATGCTTTCTGCGGTAAACTGGTTGCCAGCCAGAGCTACAGAATCCAATCTGTCCTATTATTTAACCCATAACTTGAGGGAAGAGAAGAATTAATACTATTCCCAAGGGTATTTGTGCGTAAGTGAATGCAAGGAATTCAACTGGAATTCGAACTCAGCTCCACTATTTGTCGTTCCGAGTCGATATCCACTGCACCACGACGCACCACGACGCACATTGCATTATGGTGCTCTTTTTCTGTGCCCGAGTGATCGACTAAAACTAAACAAACGTGTCTGCGTGAAATTTGTCCATCTCACCCTGTATATGTATCAAGCATCTTATCTACGACATTCGGGATATTCACACATCCACTCTGCAATTGAGGATTCTGATATTCTTTTATCTTACAATATGTATTTTGCCGGGTCTAGAAAAGAATTTGAAGTCAGATTTGTCCTTCTCCGAGACAGGTTGCACATGTATTTCAAGTCAATACAAAACCTAACAGTCACTGAAGTTGTAGCCTTTGTGAATTAAGATGTTTTATGAAAGTCAGAAAGAGGCAAGTAGTGCAAATTATGAGGATATGTTGGATATATATCGTTTTCCCATAAATTTGTAAAAATGAAGTTCATGAAGAGATATTTTCTCGAAAGTCTACTCAACAAATCTGTGACTCTTGGAAGAGAATCTGTGCTAACGTATTACGAAAGGAATGAGAATACGGCATGGCTGGGCTTAGTTGGGGTGGTATCCTTTGCTAGGATTTAAGCTATAGGTAAATCGTGAACTGGTAACTGAGTTCTACGTGACAATAAACGACCAATAATTACAAAAATTAAAAAACATTGTTGTGTAAAAACAAAAATTAAAACAAATTCAGTCGAAACTGTGAAAGTAAAAACCAAAAATGGAAAAAAAATAATGTACTCAATAATATAAAATTGCCGAAACAAACTTTAGAAATAAAAACTTATCCGAAATTTTTCAATAGTCCTTGTATATGGTTGTATCCTTGTCACTCTGAAAGAAAAAGAAAATCATGGCAAACAGGTGGCGATGAGCGTTGTTTTTGCGCGACTTTTTATATATACAGGTCAGTGACGTATTGTGGCTAGTGTATTGTATTATTCTAATGATTATTTCAATGGATGGAAACAGCAGTGTTTCGAATCATTCTGGAGGATATTGTGGATCCAAATGTAGCTTTTTTGTTCTATAGTGGTGTTGACATATTAATTTGTTATTTTATTGTTGCTCATTATGGCTACGTTCTCTTGTGTTTATCTACGCGTGCAGGGGTCTGTTAATTTTTTTATTTATTTACTTAGTTTATTTAATTAATATTTTAAAAAATAGTTTGATTTGTTTTTGTTTATTTTTGTTTAGATTGTTTTGTTTTGTTTATGTATTTATTTTTTATTTATTTATATTTGTTCATTATTGTTCCTTTTCACTTTTCAAATTTTAAGTAACGTAGCAAACATTTGTTTTCCTGTCTGAATTTTTAGATGAATTCTGATCATCACAGGAGTTTGTTTTGGTTTGGGAATTGATTTAAAGCCATTTTCTCTTCCAGTCAGAGTCTACAGTTTTTTGATTGATTAGAAGGTGGATTTTTTCTTCTTTATTTTTCATGATATTTTTAGTCCGATTAATTATTTTTTTTAAATATCGCAAATATGTTTAGAAAGCATTATGTTGTTCGTGCGTTTTCTATTTATTAAGGATATTTTATGTTCGTAATTTCTTTGTTTCCATGGTGCTTCAGTTACCTCTATATATATCTTTTTCGTTACCTGCAAATTTTACAGTGGCTTGGTACATTACATAATTCAGCAAGTAATTGTAGATTAAAGCACATTCGTTTTTTGTTATGAAGTTATAAGTGGATTTAGTTTTTTAGGCGGTTTGTTGTTTTCTTCTTGTGTGTTTTTTATTATTTATGTGCAGCCGTTGAATATCATATGCAAAGTGCTTATTGCGGGGAAGTATTTATGTGTGAGTTCATATTCATAATATATATATATATATATATATATATAACGTTTGTAGTAATATGTATATATATGTATATAATGATTATATTATTAATATATAATATATATGTATATTACTTTTATAGCAATAGTGATGATCATCCACGTATACTGTCTTAATATGTATAAAGTGTTTTGTTAGGTTGTTAATGTTGTTTAGAAAATCTGGATGGTATGAGCAAATGCGTTTTATTCTAATAAATGAGCTGTATACGATAGATTTTTTTAATTTGAGGGGATGACAGCTGTTAAAGTGTAGGAATTTATGTTGGTTTGTGGGTTTGTTGTATAGACTGGTGGAAAGTGTATGTTTATTTAATTTTACCATGACGTCTAAGAAAAGGGACGGATGTGTATGAGTACTCCATGGTAAATTTGATTGTATTGTGGAAGTTGTTTCTAAAATGTAAATATCCAATAAAAATAATAAAGGAAGCACTACATAAAACCATCCACATAGATCGTAGCACACTTCTCACATACAAAAAACGAAAAGATAACAACCGAATTCCCATGGTTTTTAACCATAATCAATATTCCTACACACTTATCAAAAATTTTAAAAATGATTACAGGAACCTCCAATCAAGCAAAAATATCAAAGACATTTTCGATAAACCACCCATAAATGCAAAGAAACAAACACCCAACCTATCAACTATTCTCACTTCTAACAAATATTTAAATAATACAAACCTATCAGTTTAATTTGTAAACATTTAATAACAGACAAAACATTCTCTGTACCCAACACCAAAATAAAATTACACCCACCAAACCTTACTTGTGACAGCAAAAACATCATATACTTTATCTTCCTGCTCAATTTGCCCTAACAGTGGATATATCGGCGAATCCGGTAATAGCTTTAGATTTCGCTTCAATAATCACAAACTAAATATACGACAAAAAAATGTATACTCCCCAATTGCAGCCCATTTTAATCAACCTGATCATACTTTAGAAAATTGCAAATGTTTACTAATAGACTCCAATTTTAGTTCTACATACACACGCAGAAAGAAAGAAAAATACTGGATTTTAAAATTAAATACACACAAGCTAGGGTTAAATAGGGACTTAGGTGTGTTGAATCTTTACAAATATTTCAATAGGTAAAAATTTTTATCTAAAACAAACAGACTTTCTCTACGGACGTGCTGCATGTTGTGAACAAACACACCACGTGATGTAAACAAAAAATATTCGGACGCTATCGTGAAATACGTTTCTAATTCAAATTTAAAAATCACTTGTTGCTGATGAAGGACCGAGGACGGTCTGAAATATAAAATTATAATAAAAATAAACAAATACTGTTAAAAAAAAGTACATTTTTAAATTCAAAACTTTTTATTAATATTCTTCCCTATACTTTTATAGCAATAATATATATAATATTTCTAGCAATAACATATTTTATATATATATATATACATATATATAATTAACTTAGGAAAAATTTTAAAAATCAATCAGGTATCATTAGGCAGTATATATATATATATATATATATATATATATATATACGTGTGTGTATGCATATATATATATATATGTAAATATATAAACGTGTGTGTATGTATGCATGTATATATAATATTCATAAAAGTAATAAATTTAAAATGTGAAAGAAGGTGAATAAAACATATAATCAACTAGGTGACCAATTATTTTAATCTATTTATCTATGTGATATTTATTTGTATTAATCTTATATATATATATATATATATATATATATATATATATATATATATATACAAGTATCTGTGTGTTTGTGCGCGTATGTGTGTGTTTAGAGAGAAATAAAGGAAGAATAAAGTGGTTGTAATCTACAATATTTAAGTCGTGAAGATCATCTTTCTTAATATCGAAAATCCAATTTGGTGCATCGATATTTCTCTCAACATGAGATAAGAACGTAAACAAACCTACTCTCAAGCACAGGTACTTCCTAAATTTATGTGATGACCGTCATTGCTGAACTAAGGGAAAAATATTCCAGTATTTTGTTTATACTTTGTAGAATCTAATTATGTGTCGATGTGAATTTAATGTTGGCTTCGTCCCAATTCGTTAGCACTTTTCCAAGTATCAGAGAGACTATTTTTTCTTCAGTAAATCAAGCTGACTTATCTCTTATGCCAAGAGCAACATTCGCAAAAACACCTTTTCTAAATATCTCCTACACATATCTTTTCAGCTGTATAACTAACTACTTATCTACATAAGTTTCGATATTTTACTAAGAAGACAAACAAGTAATTGATATTTAGCAAATCTTACTGAGAAATTCATATATATATGGCTTCTTACCAGATTATAGAAATATTTATCTGATGTTTACTTGCTATCTAATTTATCTGTCTTTCCATCATTCCATCACACTTTAATATTTATCTTTTGTTATTTATCTATATTTCTGAGATGAGGTATTGTTATTTACACTTTTACATTGCTCCTCATCTTTGTTGCAATATTCACCATGTTTCAGTCGTTGTACGTTCCGATCTTCTTCAAGTGAGTTGAATATTGAACTGCATCCTTTATTTCGTTCAGTGGAGTAGATTATTTCCGTTCCATAAGTCATAACATTTCTAGAAGTCTCGGAATCAGTTATCTCCCTTGAATTCAACTTTCTAAGTTTTTTCTTCACCTCTACTGTAGCTAGGTATTGAACCCGCAAATCTTTGGATAAAGTCACTAGATATAATCCAACTTATTTCATCCACTTATTTCAGGGATTAAAATTCCAGTGACCTGAAGTAGATCGGGGCGCACAACTGCCGAAACATCGTGAATGTGGCAGCAAAAATAAGGACAACACTCCGAACAATTTAAATAGTGTAAATAATAAATAATTAGTTATCATTATATATATATATATATATATATATATATATATATATATATATATATATATATATTATAAGAAAGTCAAGAAAGGCGTAGATTAAAACCCGCTGGTCAAGTATTTACTTTTATAAAAAGTGCTCGATACAGAGTAGAGTGTATTATTGTAATTTTGTTATTATAATGGTTTATAAAAACATAATATCACTACAAAAAATTTCCATGTTTTAGAACAATACTGTTCTTCTTCAGCTGATACGAAAAAATAAATGGTGAAAATGATTTATTTTTAAAATATAAGATGAATTCCTGGTTATTTAAAAAAATTAGGATGTGGTAGTTGATAAAAATGCTTTAGGTGTGTCTATATTATTCAATAACAAATGAGAATTAGGTAACCTTGGGCTCTTAAAATTTGGGTTGGGAAAGGAAGCACCTACCACTCTCAGCTTTTTGTGTGACGCGCTTTGACATGCTTACGCAGTATTTATTTATGAAATGTATGTTTTGGGTATATAATCGAGCCAGTTTAATTAAGACCTTTTTTTTCAGATCTGTTATGAGAATGTGATATATTTAACAACCACACTGATAAAAATATAAGCAACAAGAAAGAAAAACTTAATGAAATTGTTTAGATGATATGCACAAATATCTATTAAAAAAGAATTCTCAGCGTCTTTGTCGTTCTTGCGCATGTGCAGTCGAATCAAAGTACACAGCCGTTTAGTCTGCTGAAGTGATAAATGACAAAAAGCGCCACGCGAATAGTTTAAAAGATCGTTATATATATATATATATATATATATATATATATATATATATATATATATATCCTGTCATGCTCAGGTGATATATATATATATATATATATATATATGTGTGTGTGTGTATATATATATATATATACACACACACACACACACACATACACACACACATATATATATATATATAGAGAGAGAGAGAGAGATAATAGCGAGGCAGCATCTGCTCAGTTAATTCTCTTTACTACCAGTTAATAAATTTTACTACCAGTTATGAAAGAAATTGCCTCCTGTCTCCTTTTTTACACGACCTTATTTTATTTTTTTTGAAACAGTTATGCCAACGAGTAGTGAAGAATACATACATACATACATACATACATACATACATACATACATAGGAAGAGGGGATAATATGTGAGGAAACAACTAATAATCCTCACAAATAATTTAATTTGCCATAATTTTTGACGGCAGGGATACAGTTAAATATATATATATATATATATATATATAGTGAGAGAGAGAGAGAGAGAGAGAGAGAAAGGGAGAGAGAGAGAGAGTTAAATATAAGAGACAATGAATGTCTATTATGTTTAATCATGAGCCATTCTAAACATCGTATTTTAGCTTTGATTTCAGGTGAAAATAAAGACAAAAATTCTCCAACATTTGGATATTTTTTTATTATGTTAGTTCTAAGCTTTCAGCTCACATGAGCCATCTTCAGAGAGGTTACAGGAACATTAACATAAAAACATCCACCATCAAAGATTATTTTATCTTGTGTTGACATAGAACTTTGCTAAGCAACGATAACAGTTACCAAATAGCAAACGCAGTTCGTAAATTTGTAATGTGGTTCTATGTTATCACACCGCTTGAGAGCTCAAAATGTTAAAAGAACCATATATTTATATGCAATGTAATGTGTTATGACCAGATTTAAACGTGATTTTATTAAGTGTGGGTTGTTTTGATTTGATGTAGATGGCCTGAAATATGTGAAAGTTTTCTACTGTTTGTATGAGTGAGTATTATTGTATTGTTAACTAAAATCTGTCTAATATTACCTACATGGAAATGTTTTTCTAAGAAATTTTGTTTAATTGAACTCTGATCATAAACCTAACAGGTAAGTCTATGGGAAAGCGTTGGTTGCAGTAAAACTAATAGATGTAGTGGGTTTATTATTAGTACCAGAGATACAATCTTTGAACGGGCAAGTTAATTGATACGCTACATTGGTTTTCTGTGGAGGATTTAGTTGTGTGGTTGTAGGGTTATTAGAGACTATGAGGTGAATTGTTCTAAATTTTTTATAATATATGATGAACTTACTGATGAGTTCAATTAAACAACATTTCTTAGAAAAAATAGCCATGTAGGTAATATTAGACAGATTTTAGTCAACAATACAACAATACTCACTCATACACACAGTAAAAAGAACCTTCAGATATTGAAGACCATCTACATTAAAACAAAACAACCCACACTTATTAAAATCAAGCTCATATCTGATCATAACACATTACATTTCATTTAAATATATGGTTCTGTTAACATTTTGAGCTCTCACGTGGTGTGACGTCATAGAACCGCATTATATATTTACGAGCTGCGTTTGATGTTTTGATGTTAACGTCACTGTATCCTCTCTGAGGATTGCCCATGTGAGCCAAAAGCTAGAACAAACATAATAAAAATTATCCAAATTTGGAGAAATTTTGTCTTTATTTTCACCTGAAATTAAAGCCAAAATACGATGTTTAGAACGGCTCCTAATTAAACATCCATTGTCTTTTATATTTAACAATATATGTTTGGAAAATTATCTGCTGCCTCGATATATATATATATATATATATATATATATATATATATATATATATATATATATAATTTTTCCAGTGGAGGACACCAACAAAAAAGAGTATATATAAGGATATCTGCAGGTAGATGGAAACAAAGATTTTATAATCAAACATTTATTTTTCAATGCCTCCCTGAAACACCAAACAGTCCTATCAAAATATGACTAGAAATTAAAGGACGGTGGACTTACCCCACGGGTTAAACAGAGGATTATCAAATATGCTCACACTCCCAACAATTTCAGGGACAGATGCAATCTTTCCTTGGAGAAAGAATAGCTATCATCAAATATAAGAATCCAAATGAATTTTTAAACCAGAGAAACTGACTGATTTTTAAATGCAGACATAGAAATAGGTATAGAATTAATTACTTAGCAAGATGAAAATTAAACAAATAGGTTCGCTTTTTGAGAATAACCTGGAATGTCCCGTTTATGACTCTATACCCTCAAAAATGTTACAGTATTGCTATGATAAGTACTCTACTACTATACTATTATTATTATGTCATTTTCCATCATATTTCGATTTCTGCTATGGTCGCACTACCAACCAAGTCTGCGGGAAGACCTAAGGCAGGTCGTGGCGTGTTGTTATGGCCTCCATTTCATTTTTTTCTATCTTCCCTATCATCCCTAGATTTACATAGATAAAGTTTTCCTTAGTGTGTGGGCTGTACTTAATAAGACAATTTTTTGTATATCTCTTAAGCTGGGGTTTCTAGGGATTCATTAATGTGTTGCTTTGTTCCATTTTTTATCATTCCAAGTGCACCTACTATCACTGGCACAATTCTTGTTTTCAATTTCCACATTTTTTCTATTTCAATTTTCAGGTCTTTATATTTTGACAGTTTTTCAAATTCCTTGCTTGCTATGTTACAATCCGCTGGACAAGCCATATCAATTAATAGACAAGTTTTCTCTTTCTGGTTTTTAACAATAATGTCTGGCCTATTCGCTTCAATATTTCTGTCTGTGTATATGGTGTAATCCTATAGAATGGTGACATCTTCTATTTCTGTAACCGGTGCTGGGTGATGTTCATACCAGTGTTTGTTTACAGATTTTGGCGATTTTTATATTCATTTGGAGCAAGCACAGAACAACCTGAGATTAGATGGTCTATTGTTTCTTGGTGTTTATCACAAAACCTGCATTTTGGAATCCATATTATTATGTATAATTGCCTGAAAGTTTCTAGTGAAAAGACTTTGGTCTTGCGCTGCAAGAATAAAGCCTTCAGTCTCAGACTTTAATCCAGATGCACTTAACCATCGATGAGTATTAACTTTATCAACATTGGATTTATTGGCACGTTCTGGATATTGGCCATGCAGAGGTTTGTCTTGCTAGCGTTGTTTCATCTGTTCAAGAGCTTTATCTTTGGCTTTCATTTTCATATTTTTTGCCACAATAGTTGGTTCTTGGCTTCTGTTTTGCTTTTCTACAGAATCTACTAACTGTAAATCTTGTTTGTATTTACTGCCTTCTTTTATTATTGAATATTTTTTCTTTCTTTCTTCAAGTTGTCTCACTAATTGTATCATCCAATCCTTTGTTGATTCTATGTATGTTAGTAAGCCAATAGTTGTTGTCGTGTATGACAATTCTAGCTGAATAAGACTTCTTCCACCTTCTTTACGGGGTATGTATAGACGGTCTACATCAGCCTTTGGATGATGCATCTTATGCTTAGAAAGAAGCTTTCTTGTTTTAGAATCCATTCGTCCGATGTCGTTTAGAGTCCAGTTTAAGATGTTGAAACTATATTGGACAACTGGGATTGCAAGGCTATTAATGGCCATAATTCTGTTTTGAGAATTCAATTCGGTTTATAATATCATTCGTATCCTTCTATAGTACTCTTTGTGCACTATTTCTTTCGTTTTGTATGTCGAATGTTTTCACTCTCATTTACACCTAGCTATTTATAAGCTTCTTCTGGTTTCAATTCTTTTATTGTTACATCAGGGTCTAAGCTAATTGAGGATGTTTCTTGTATTGATCTACGAAAAACTGTAGCTTTAGCACATTTATTCAAATTGAATTTCAATCCAATGTCTTCGCTGAAGCATTTTACAGTTTGCAGAAGACCTTCTAGCTCATTATCATTCTTAGCATATAATTTTAAGTCATCCATGTAAAATAGATGGCTTATTTTCTTTTGGCCTATTTTATAACCACATTCTGTCTTATTAAGTTGACTGGTTAGTGCTATTAATGATATGCAGAATAGTAAGTAAGAATCACCTTGAAATATACCTCTTTTGATATTTATTTCATCAGCCTTATAGGTTCCATTTATATGACTGAGGTAAAGTGTTGTTTTCTAAATAGACATGCACTGTTTGATGAAATTGATGATGACGGGTGTTATCTTGTATATATTTAAAGTCTTTAAAATCCAGGAATGTGGCGCACTATCGAATGCCTTACGATAATCTATCCAGGCAGTACTAAGTTTTTTCTTTGTACTGTAGCAGTTTTCTAGGATCATTTTGTACTGTAGCAGTTTTCTAGGATCATACGGACCATAAGCAATTGGTCTTTACATCCGTAACAGCCACGTTTGCACCCTTTTGTTCAAGCGGTAACATGTCATTTCTTTCTAAGAATAATTATGTTTGTTTTGTTAAAATAGATGTTAATAGTTTATATGTTGTCGGAAGGGCATGTAATTGGTCTGTAATTTTTCGGGTTGTTTGTGTCACTATTCTTGGGTAGAAGAAATGTAATTCCTTTGGTCATCCATGCAGGGATTTTAGTGGGATCGTCAACCATTTCTTGAAGTTGTTTGGCTAGTTTTTATGTGCTGTATTTAAATAATATTGCCAAAAGTTAGGAATTTTATCTGTACCTGGAAATTTTCAATTGTGTGCTTTTTTTAGTGCAAATTTAACATCCCCTTCTGTAATTCCAGCCCATGTCTGTTCTGATTTATTTCTGACTCGTTCTATATCTTGTGCAATCCAATCTACTTCTTTGTTATGTTCTTTATGGCAAGCCCATATGTTTTCCCAGAACTGTGTAACTTCTTCCATTTTGGTGGGGACTGTCACTTCAATTCTTTTTTTACCTATTTCCCTGTAAAATTTCTTTGCATTGGTTTGAAAAATCTTGTTTTGTCCGTAGAATCTTGATCATTTCTCATAGCGTCTTATTCTTTGAGCCTTCAATTGTATTGTTTGCTTTATTTTTTCCTTAGTTGATAGGACTTCATTTTCATTTCTAATGTTGTATTTTCTTTCGACACTTCTGCTTTTCCTAGTTCTTACATTTATTCCTCTAGTCAGTTCATCCAGTACTGATAGTTCACTTCTAAGTTGCTCGATTTCTTTTTCTATTTTTCTTTTCCAAGATGGATCTTCATGTCTACGAGACTACCTTGTGTTTAATTTGATGTTAATTTTTTTGTCGCTGCTATTGCTGATGCATATATTACTTCATTGAGATTTTTATGAGTGTCTTCTTCATCCAAAATTAATTTGAGTGCTGCATTGTAGAGCTTAATATTTCGGAGGTTATGCTTTGTTGGTTGTAATTTTGGGAGCTGTTCTCCTTCCTCCATTGCAATATTTTGTATTTGACTTATATGGTTCTTGATTTCTTCGTTGGCTTCTTGTATACTGTTCTTATTTTCCCTAAAATAATTCTGTTCAATGTGTTCTGAACTCGTTTTATTTTCGTCTTGTAACTGACTCAGATCACACCTTTCCAGCACTTTTAAACTTACAGTATTATCTTCACAGTGATTTGTGTTTATTACGGTTTCTATATTATGACCTGTGGCTTGTTTGATGTTATTACTTTTTATTTCTGATTTCGGTTCCTTTTCATATTTTGTTCTTTCGTCTATTCTGGTTATAATTCTTTTAATTTCATTAATTTCAGCTTCTGTCAATCGGTTATTACGAATCATATTATTATTATTATTATTATTATTATTATTATTATTATTATTATTATTATTAAGCACACCGTTATTAGGAGTAGGTACATAGTTAATATACTTGAATATAAGTATAATATTTTATTTTGTAAAGTAAGTTTTATATTATAAATAATTAAGAACCCCATTACTATGATGTTATTATTATTTTTACCACTATTATTATGATTACTATTATTTTTTCACCCAAATTAAAAGTACATATATATTAAATCTATTGAAATATAAGTTTTTTTGTAATATATATTATATTTTTTATATATTATATGTCTTTAAAATGGTTTTTCATATACACGATTATTAATTCATACACACCTATCGTTTTATGTTATCCTCATCATTAGGATTATGAGTATCTCCATTTTTAGATTTGTTTGACTGATACTTATCCTCAGTACTTTTATAATTATTCTGATTATTATTAGTAATTCTTTCTATTATACATAACATATTCTTAGTTATTCACTCATCTCTAAAAAGTCATATTCTTTTATTATACTATTTAAGGATTCATTTTGTTCTTAAACTTTTGTTAATATTTGTTACAGGTTTTTGATAGTTTTTTATTTAAAAATTCTTTTGCTCTTTTAATCCTTAATTATTATTAATTCTAAGTCTCTAGATTTTAATTTCTTTATTACCACTATATGACAACAACCAATTGTCCAGCGTAAAGTTAACCCTTAAGCTTTAAATTCCACACTCGGTCAACGAGCAGCTCGGTCAACGGTCAACGAGCAGCTCGGATCAAAGTTCCACTCTTTCACTAACAAAGGTTTTTGGATATCTACAACCTGAACAACATAAGATACGCGGACGATACAGTACTGATTGCGGACACGGAAAGTAAACTGCAAGATCTCATACAGAAAGTAGCAGTGGAGAGTGACAAGAAGGGACTACAAATAAACTTTAAGAAAACTGAGTGCATGGTCATCAGCAAAAGATACAACCCAAAATGCCAAATACAGGTGGGGGATAACAGAATCAAACAAGTACAAGAATTTAAGTACCTAGGAAGTGTTCTAACAGAAGATGGAAAGTGCGACACTGAGATCCGAAGGCGAATTGGCATGGCAAAGGACGCATTCCAGAAGATGAGCAAAATACTAACACACAGGAAGATCTCAATAGAAACGAAGAAAAGAGTGCTAGACTGCTACGTGATGTCAATTCTTCAGTACGGCTGTGAATGCTGGACAATATCATCGAAAATGAGGAAAAAACTGGAAGCGGCCGAAATGTGGTTCTACAGAAGGATGCTACGGATATCGTGGACTGAGCATACAAGCAACGACGAAGTGTTAGAAAGAATGGCAACAAAAAGGAAATTGATGTTGAGCATCAGGAAGAGACAACTGAAGTTCCTGGGACATGCAATGAGGAAGGAGAGCCTGGAGAACCTGATACTGACTGGTCAGATAGAAGGAAGGAGAGACAGAGGAAGGCAGCGGATAACATATCTGCAGAGTCTGATCAGGTGGATGACGGAACGGGGGTTGCCAGGAGCAACAGGAGCAAACATACTAAGAGCCACAAGGGATAGGGAGACGTGGAGATCCATGATCGCCTACGTCCTTGAAGGGACAGGGCACATAGAAGAAGAAGAAGGTCAGAGAAGTTGCCCAGAGCCGGAATTAAATAACTTAAATTAACCCCTTCCCGTTTCTCTTTATAATGTTTATTCTTCACTTCCCTTTTTTTTCTATCCAACGTGACTTATTCTAGACAAATTTAAGACATCAGTTTTTGTATGAATTTTGATTTGAAAAGCGACCGGGACCGCGAAATACAGTATTACTAATGGATTCGTAAAATATCTAAATTTTGTTTCCTGATTATAATACTGTGTTAAATTTATCAATAAAATTTAACATTGAATTTTCTTTGGAGTTTAACTCTATTGGAATTTGCCTTACCAAATTTCAAGGATTCTACTTTATATATATATATATATACATATATATATATATATATATATATATAAATAATATATAAATAATATATATATATATATATATGATGATGATGATATAGGATTTGTATCCTATACTATAGAATACAAAACCGAAACGTTAATTTACTACTCATCATTTCGATGCATCGTAGATATTTAACTGTCTCTTAAGTATATCTGCGCAATCAGTCATATCTTTTTCGAGACATAATCGCTCAAAGCGTGTATCACGTATGGCACTGACTAGTCGTTTTATAATTAAAGAGATACAATTCTTGGAACCGCCTTCAACCAGGCTTGAAACAATTTTTATTGCCGTGCATGCATATTCGCTGAGTTTATCTTTTACTGCAGCTGCAGACGTCAATCGATTTCCAGATAAAACATGAAGTTGAAATCCTTGCACACATTAATCGATATTTTCACATAAACGAAGAGAAAGCCATGAAAGTCTGGTCTTGAGATGTTTTTAATGTTTTCATATTAATGACTAACTTAGAAACGGCTTACACATTGTTAAAGCAAGGTAAAAAAATTATCTTTCTTTTTAGTACTAAGGAGCATTATAACCGCATTATCAGTCTTAATATTATAACGCTAATAATAAATTATAAATTATTGTAGACTAGCAGTATAGCCCGGTGTTGCTCGGGTGTAATGAAAGCTTTAAAAACAATCTATGGTCCTGGAGCTCAGACTCTTTGGACGTTGGCACGAAAGACTAAAAAGCAATAGTTGCTTCCAGTTAAAGCGAAACCGTAGCCTGAAAGAAAAATGAATGGATGTAAGTCAAATTTTAATTTCCTGGTATCGATATCAAATTTTCAAAACTATTTTTCGTCGTAAACTGAATTTTGAAGGCTAAATAAGTCCTCTGAGTAAATGGTATCATGACTGAGACTAAGAACTAGAATTAGACCTACTTAGAGTCAAACCCGAAGCAAAAACTAAAATAAAAGGGCTGAAAAAAATATTGACATACAGGCAGATAAACACACACACACACACACACATCTTGCCTTTTATCGATTTTCTGCACTACTGTAAGAACTGCAACCTTGAAACTTCTGAATATTGTTTCTTATGTCTTTGTCTATGAGTGTATCAAATTTGATTAAAATCGGACCACTCCTTCTATAACCCGATTTTTTCGATTATCGATTTTCGATATTTATCGGGGGTCCCTCGGCACAAAACCTAGCTAAGAACACTCGCAGACGCTTATAGTACAACTGTGTAAATGTTCAAGAAAATCGGTTCAGCAGTTTCGGAGTCTATAGTTACAGGATACACACAGACACACACACAGACAGACAAAGTTCCATTTATAAATATGTTTAGATATTTCAGTTCTTAAATTTATTTTTTATATATCTCGAGTGTACATTTTGCTTTTAGTAGGATTAATAAAAATGAAAATAATAAAACGAAAGCTTTTTTTTTCAGAAATCGAATTAAAAAGGTTATTACCAAAAATTTGTAAGTTTCATAATTTGAAAATATAAAAAATACTTTCCTTTTTTATTTTCAGTACAAAAAATGCTTGTAATTCCTTTTTCTTCGTGCCGTGTCCGTTCGGAACGTAGGCGATCATAGCCTTCCACATCTCTCTATCGTTTGTAGCTTTTAACTCCCCTTCTCCTGTTGTCCCCTTCCAACCCTGCTTTGTCATCTTTCTGCTCAAGTCTATCAAGTCTGTCACGCGTTGCTTCCCCTGTCTCTTTTTTTTTACCTAGGTCCGTTCTGTGAGTATCTAATTCTCCAAGCTCTGCCTCCTCGTTATGTGCTAAAAACATCAGCTGTCTTTTCCTGAACTTTATGTATCAGTTTCTTCATCATTTACATCTTCAAAACCTCGTCGTTGCTCACAGGTTTGGTTCACTGTATCCTCAGCATCATTCTGTAGAACCACATTTCGGTTGCTTCCAGTCTTTCCATCATTATTCCAGTATTCTCCGCCATATAAAAGGACAGATATCACATAACAATCCAGTAAAACCATATCTCGTTTTTCGTTACCTGACATAGACATTCATAAAGCTATTTTATTATCAATGCAAATTTGAGTGCCACTTTTTAAATACTGAATAAACCATTTTGCTTATCGTTAAAACACCTACGCTGTGCTAACGGAGAGATAGATCGATAATCTGCATCTTTGAATTAGATCTTAAAAGAAATAATGACAAATCTATATTTGATCAACTAAGCAAGGTGAAAATGCCGCAAGAGGCTATTGAGAATGAAAGAAAAGGAGAAGACATTTGAAGAAACTGTAAATTCAAACTTAAGCAAGAAACAAAGGATAGACATCAACTTCTGTTCAAAAGAACGGGAAGAAGTGTGAACCAGACGATAGGCGTACCTATTTACTCCTATCTAGATGGTCAAATAAATTAGTTTTTTTTTCAATTAGAGTAGATAGAGTAAACTATCGCCCGGTTCACACTCCACCCACGTCTATTGAACAGGTGAAGAGGCTCATCCCTTGTTTCCTGTTTAGGATGCGGTTTCCGGTTTTCTCTTTTCCAATTTTCTCACTTTTTTTTTCAATTAGAGTAGATAGAGTAAACTATAGCCCGGTTCACACTCCACCCACGTCTATTGAACAGGTGAAGAGGCTCATCCCTTGTTTCCTGTTTAGGATGCGGTTTCCGGTTTTCTCTTTTCCAATTTTCTCACTTTTTTTTTCAATTAGAGTAGATAGAGTAAACTATAGCCCGGTTCACACTCCACCCACGTCTATTGAACAGGTGAAGAGGCTCATCCCTTGTTTTCTGTTTAGGATGCGGTTTCCGGTTTTCTCTTTTCCAATTTTCTCACTTTTTTTTTTCAATTAGAGTAGATAGAGTAAACTATCGCCCGGTTCACACTCCACCCACGTCTATTGAACAGGTGAAGAGGCTCATCCCTTGTTTCCTGTTTAGGATGCGGTTTCCGGTTTTCTCTTTTCCAATTTTCTCACTTTTTTTTTTCAATTAGAGTAGATAGAGTAAACTATCGCCCGGTTCACACTCCACCCACGTCTATTGAACAGGTGAAGAGGCTCATCCCTTGTTTTCTGTTTAGGATGCGGTTTCCGGTTTTCTCTTTTCCAATTTTCTCACTTTTTTTTCAATTAGAGTAGATAGAGTAAACTATCGCCCGGTTCACACTCCATCCACGTCTATTGAACAGGTGAAGAGGCTCATCCCTTGTTTCCTGTTTAGGATGCGGTTTCCAGTTTTCTCTTTTCCTATCTTTTCACTCCTATGTAGCCCCCTGCACAACAGTGGCGTTACCACCTTGCTCGGCGTGATATGATTAAAAAAATATATCAGAATTCAGGCGTAGACGTAAGTAGAATAGAGTTGATGAAGTCTGTAGAAGGAACCAGAAACCCAGCCCTAAACAAAAAACAAAGAATGAATCCCTACTTCATTTCAGAAAACAGGGGAGGTGTGTGAATGGAACTATAATAAAAAATATCAAATCCTAATGAGGAAAAGCGTTAAAAAATTTTCAGAGTTTAGGCGTTGATGTTGATGTATTGCAGTAAACTTTAGAACAGTGAATCTCAACCTGTTTTTTTTTTTTGTACACGTGGAATCTTGTTCCTCTTAATTCTTTTTTGGTGAAACCCCCATACCCATCAGATCAGAAATTCTCAACCGGTGCCCCGATGGTCCCTTCTGTTTGTTTTTCTCGCTGACCGATGGGTGATTAACCAGTTCAAAAGGAAATACAAATGAAATAAAACCTAGGTGTGAAGCAGATAATGAATTATAGTCAAAAGAAATAAGAAAAAAGAAATCCTAATTATAAAAAAAATCAACCAGATCTGAGGCTTTATTTGTAGGGAAGGCATTTTTGATAACCTTGAACTAAAAAAGGCATTGGAAATTGTTAAGTTTTCTTTTTTCTACATGACTACTATAAAAAAGGTTATGCGAATATTTCTACTTTTCTTGTTTTAATATGCCGTAAATTATTGTAGAAATTTCATACGAAGAGTTTAAGCGTAGAATTGCTCTACGAACTACAAAAATATTACCATGGACCCCAATTCACTATTATTTGTGTATAAATCCCCAACAATTCATTATTGTTTGTGTATAACTCCATGAGTCTAGTTGAGAACTATTGTTTCAGAAGAAACTGAAAACTCAAATCAAAACAACAAATTGATAAGGATTACAATATCATCGCTGTATAATTTTATATAAATCTCTTTCAGAATTTACTTTAAAATATATATAACTCATGAAAAAAGAGTAACTTTTGAGAAGCATTATAAACTCATGCAAAATAATGCTCATAATTCATAAACAGCTGTTTACATTAAAAGTGCATATTGAGGAATGATCCACTCGGAATCAGACAGTCTGGCGTTGGTGCGTTGAAGTTCCACAGTAGGGATACGAGTCTTGAGGTTCAAGGAGGTATAAGACGTCAAACTGCAATCGACAATCACCATCTATTTGAACAAATGATACGTCAAAGTGTCGGAGAAATTCATCTTTTTTTTATAATTTCACCCCAAGCAAGGTGCAGTGGGTTGCAGGGATAGGAAAGTATTGATTAAAAAGATTAACGAGATTAAAAAAGGTAAGACGTTTAAATGTTTAGAGATTGAAGCTATCTGGGAAGCAAATAAACGGAAGAGGATTCCACAGGCGGGAAGTACATGAAAGAAGACTGTTCGAGTAGAAATCACGGTCACTGATAATGTAAGCATTTCAACAATATCGAACCATCTTAAGGACCATATGCAAGATGAAAAAGCTCGATAAATGGATTCCACATAAATTCAGTAAAAGCCCGTGTTTGATGATTTCAGGTGTGTTTGATACTGCATCTGTGAAATTCGTATTCATTTCTTGATTGAATAGTTAGTCAGTTGAGTACCATACGTGATACACACTTGGGTGATCAAATCTCGAAAGAGACATGATTGACTGGGCAGAAGATTATCCCGCAGTAGGTTGCCATTAGTTTCTGATTGAATAGTAACGTTATCAAATGAGAACTGGATCCTTTTGTGTTATCTAACCAAAGAATCATTGCCAAAAATTTACTGCAAGCAACTGAATGAAATGCACAATCAATTATGCAAATGTGACATGTGCTGTAAAATAATAAAGTTCAGTTTAACTTCACGACAATGCAGGGAAACATGTGGCCAGGATGATACTTCAGAATGTTACTGACATGGAATATGAGACTTTGTCACATCCACTATACACCCTGATCCCTCGCTAACTGATTACCCCTTTTCTAAGCATCTCGATTTTAAACCAAAAGACATTCCGTTGCAAAACGAATGCAGAAACTGCGCTCAAATATTTTTTTCACATTTATAAATAACATTGTAACACGATTGCAGAAATCTATGGATTAAATAGCAAGGAAAGATTGGGTTCTGTAGCTTTGGGTGGCAACCAGTATAGCGCAGAAACTAATGGCAACCTACTGCGGGTAAATCTTCTGTCCAATCAGTCACGTCAAGAAAGTGGCATAGCTGACGAGATATGGTGGGTCAACCGTTTATCACGTATGACACGTAACTAACAGACTGATATATGTTCGGGGTCCTTATTTTGGCGGCTTTAAATACTTTAATGCACGAATCAAAGTTTATTAAAAATCGGGTTATTTTTTCAGAAGAAACTAATTATTAAGACAACCTAGAATAAGTTCTCGTTGTTTTCCAACAGCTAACGTTCCCAGAACTGTATACTTATAGTTTCGGATGGTAATACGTCTATAAAGAAGTACTATAATCAAGCTTGAAATTATGCGTATGTTATTTCACCGAAGTGTAAACAACTTAGTTTTTCATAGCGTTAAACATGTCGGATTTCGTGCTAAAGAAAATATATTTGCGGGGAATTTTACTTCACTACTTTATTCAAAAGAAATCTGAAGCTAAAGCACACAGAATTCTTGTTTAGACGTAGGGTGGCCATGCTCTTTCAGAAAAAAAAGATGCAGAGATTGATTTAGACACTCCAAAAATAATGATTTGAATGTTGAATATAAATAACGCTCTGGCGCACCGAACAGGTTTGAAAAGAATTGGAGGCATTACTTCATGAAGACTCATGTCAGGCGAAAGCTAAACTGGCAGAATCATTAAAGATTGATCACACAATATTTTCAAAACTTTTGAAAGCATTAAGGAATGATTTAAAGCAAGGGCATTAGGCGCTGTACACGGTGAATCTAAGAGACGCCGAACAGCATCTTATTGCGTGTGAACAGCTGCTCCAACGGCAGAAAAGGATTTTTTTGCATCATATCGTGACCGTCAATAAAAAGTGGATACGCTACGATAATTTTAAGTGTAGAAGGTCGTTCAGTAGGCCCGGATTTGCATCAACATCGGCTGCTAAGCCAACTATCTACGGTTTGAAGCTTTGTCACATTTACTGAGCGGGTGCATGCAGACTTACATGTTTCGTGAGGATACTGTTATGATGTTCTCAATTGTCAAGGCAAACATCAAAACGGTGTCTCCATGAAACTTCAGTTAAATACACAAAATCTTTGTACTTATCTCTATCGCCACCTCGATATTGAGCACTTTACGATAAATAAACCTACTTGCGAAAATATATTTTATTTGTAAAACCACTGAAAATACAACAACTAAACACTATATATATATTCAGTAATTCAGTAATGATTTCGAACACGCTCACTCACTATGAATATGGTATATTACACGCTAAAACTCTTCTACCAAGCGCCCATAGCTTAGAGGTAGAATCGCCGACTGATGTCAGTTCGGCCGGGTTTCAATACTGGATGTCTAACAGCCCTGATGAGCTGAGAAACAGATCTCTCTTCGGGTGACTATATATATATATGTATAATTAATATAAACGGAATACACACTTTCATTTTCTCGAACACAAAGACTTTGTATTTTATTCTAGTACAACTACGGGACGTCTTCCGAATGTTACCATCAACTAAATTTTGCTTATAATATTTCGGTGCGTGGCTGAACTGTTAAAACATTCGCTTTCTGGTCATGGTCGATTTGTCATTGCTTTAACTTCTTCGTTATATCTGACTGAAAAGGCGATCTCGCCAAGAAGCACCTGCTAGAAACTATAACACTGGTTAAGCCATGTATTAACGTTAAGGGGTAATGATGCTTTCTCCGAAGATCGCACTAATATTTAAACTTCCCCTAGCATACAATTTTGATATGTGTCCACATTCTACATCTATTTTCATATATATATATATATATATATATATATATATATATAAAGTATTAATCTGTTTTGATGGAGAATCCATCATAGTGTTTTCCCCTTTTCGGAAATCGAAAAGCATCAAATGACAAGAATGAATATATTTTCCATCCATTTTCCTTTTTAACGTAAAACACATTTTAGATTCCTGGTTTACAAGTGAACAATGCAAAAAGATATGCAGAAATGTTATTTTTCAGAATATGCAGGTACATAATAAACTTAAGTCTTGCCTATTAAGAAATCACTTGTGTTAAGGCGTCACCTATTGGAAAAGTACCGCTATTTCTTATTCTAGCCCTAAATATACATGGTTGTCTAAAAGTAGAAGGTCAGTTTATTTACATTACCTTTATTTTCAATGAGATGATGCCCCTCTGCATTATTCAATAACAATCGGTGAGTATCGTGAAACGTATTGACCAAAGAGGCCTAATTGATTGGCCAGCCCGTTCACCTGAGTTGACTCTAATGGTATTTTTCTTTTGGGGAGTAATAAAGGACAAAATATGTTTTCGAAAGCCAAGAAATATTAGTAATTTAAAAAAATTACATAAGAGAAGCATTTCAAAGAGACTTGTGTAAAAATTACTGTCGGCGCACTAAGTGTAGACTTCAAAGCTGTGTAAATTGGGATGGACAACATTTTGAGCACCTGCGTTGATAAAATTTAAGCGCTTTTGTTTTATTGTACACATTAAAATTGTAATAGTAAATATAATTGTAAATGCAATCTCAAAATGAAGGTTATAATTTAACCTACTTTTGGACCAAAATGTATATAAAATAATAACGTAAATATAAGATGACCTGATGATTGTGTTTAAACATAAAACAGACAGTCGCGTTTGGTTACAGACATAAATATATTTTAAATTTACATATGTTCTATCCCTTATATCGAACACTTTAACTCATAAATATAGCATACGATCAAACTATGCAGTAGCGAGCATAAAGATCAGAACGATGTTAAGAAAATGTCTAAATGTGAAATAACTTTTTTATTTTTAAATCTTTATAGAACATTTTATCAAGGAAAAAATGAGGTTATAAAGATAAATTATATAATTTCAAGCACTCCTATATTAATAAGAGTTAACAAGAGTTTCTTGAGAAGTTCTTGAAAAGTTCATAGGAGTTCTGGGAAAGTTCATAGGAGTTCTTGAAAAGTTCATAGGAGTTCTTGAAAAGTTCATAGGAGTTCTGGGAAAGTTCATAGGAGTTCTTTAGACTTCTATTGAAGTTCAGTAGAACTACTAGGCAGTTGATATTAGTCGGCAGTTAACCGAATACTAAGAAGTCAGCTTTCAGTGGAGGATTACCAAATTCCTAACATTTTGGGTACGTTAAGTCGATTAGCAACCGACATAGCACGATTAGACCTTCAGTACGAAAACTACTCGACAGCAATAATTTACCTTTATATCCTTTTTTCTTTCATAAAATGTTTGATGAAGCTTTAAAATAAAACGTTATTTTACATTTAGACTTTTTCTTAACATCGTTCTGAACTTAATGCTCGCTTCTGTATATTTAATTTCATGCATTCAGGTTGTTTCATTATTTTATTTTATTTTGTTGACTTTACAGTATAGTAGGATAGGCATGAACATTTTAGAAGGTTCTAATATCAATCTGAAGGAGAGTGTTGAGAATTCGGAAAGAGTAGCTAGAGTCTAATGGTGATTACGAAGGTACGGCAGATCGGAAAAAAAACTTCTATCGTTCTGGTTAGAAAAAGAAAACTACCGAATTTGTTAGTGAGGGCATCAGACTCAACACTCAATACAGAGGTCCACATCAAGTACCTTGAAGATTTAGTACTGCCTTGGCTCAAGAGGGTGACTGGGAGACCCTGTGTTAACAACATCACTCTGCACCATTACACCTAAGCAGGTGAAACCAGTCATGGCTGTCAGGCAATTTTTGCAACCACGTCAAATCTCACATATCTGGCAACCGAACTCTCCGGACTGTAATCCCCTTGATTATTATCTGTCAAGGCTTAGTTGAGTGAGAGACCAAAAAACATCTTGTCACACAAAAGATTCACTGAAGGCAAGGCTTATGACAGAATTAACCAACTTAAACAAGGAGACCGTACAAAAGAAACGCAGAAGATTCTGAAATCGCCTTGACCTCGAGGTCATAGTTTAAGTAATTAGCATTGTTATTGAATAAATTTATTCTTTATCATTTCAAGATAATTTTTGTGTAATTTTGGTAAATATATCTGTTAACAGATGTGCGTTGTGGTTCAGTGAATATCTACTCGAAACGAGAAATCGGGGAGCGGAGTTCGAATTCCAGTTGAATTCTTTGCATTCACTTACCTTGAGAAAGGTATTAATCCGTCTCTTCTCTCCAGTTATGGGTTAAATAACAGGACAGATTGTGTTCTATAGTTTTGGCTGGCAACCAGTCTACCGCAGAAGTAATGTCAACCTACTGTGGAATCATCTTCTGCCCAGTCTATCATGTCTATTTCGAGACATGATTGCCCAAGAGTGTTCCACGTATGGTACTTAACTGACTGACCAATATCTGTTAAAATGAGATGTTAGATTCATTTTGATTTTTACGTCATTTAGACGACAATGTATCCATAGGACCCTATATATATATATATATGTGTGTGTGTGTGTGTGTGTGTGTGTGTGTGTGTGTGTGTGTGTGTGTGTGTGTGTACTGTTCAACGGTCAAAATTTATTTTCGCTTACTGACATATGGCATGAGCATCATTTGTTTAACGAATAAATTCAAAATATACATACAAATATATGCCTATAAAAATATGGCTAGCAAGTATTCTTGTTGCTTCCTTTCATTATCCGTTGACATATCTTTCTCGTCGCTAACTGACAAGAAAATTTAAAAGCTCTAACCTTTCATCTCAAGTCTTTCTTATAACAAGATGGCGAACAACGCTAACGATTCACCCTTGGCAGGAAGAAGAGCGGGACAATAAAAAAGTGACTTCCTATCAAGAAATGACATTTTAATGGAACAAAGCGAAACACGCATGCGCACCCATAAACACACAACTACGTGCTATACGTATTAGTACATATATATAAGAAGAAACAAATAAATAAAAAAAGATGTAACAAAACATTTAAAAGAATTAAACAGTCAGTTTGATGCATAGCTCCTTGGATAAAAGTTTGAGTTGATTCCAATGGCTTGACCCAAAGAGTTGTGAGTTCAATACCTGTCTACGGCAGAGGTGAAAAAAAAACTACGAAATTTTAGTTAAAAGGAGATAATTAATAAGATGGCATCTGGAAGAGGCATCACTAGTGGTGCTATAACAATTTAACCCGATGAACGAAATAAGTAGTTCGGTTCGAAATTCTGATTTCCTGAAGAAGGACGAAGCTTACAATGTCCGAAACGTCACGAATATGGCAAACAAAATGACGACAACAGTTTGAACGATGTAAATAGTGTAAGTTATTACAATGTCAGAAATATAGCAGCCTTCACCAGTATAATCAAATGATATATGCTGATAGACTATTTAATCCTCGTAGATTAAATGTCGGACTCTCATGCTTTAAAAAATTACCGAGAAAATCCATAACACACACACACGTATATATATATATATATATATATATATACACTCCCGATCAAAAATTTAAGACCACTTAAAAATCTTTAAAAAGAAATTTTCTTTTTACACATAGATTTTAAACTCCTCCCACTTAAGGTTACCAATACTACAATCTAAAAGGTTAGGGAAACAAAAAGCTACACTGCAAACATTTTATTTATAGAAAGAAAGTTTGCTGCATATATATATATATATATATATATATATATGCAGCAAACTTTCTTTTCGTTGAAAACGGCCGATAGCAAAGTTTCATTCATATTTTAAATATTTTTTCTAGTATTATAACGTTTCCATTTTTCTTGAATTTCATTTATCAATGATGTATTTGAAAAATTATAGTTGACTAAAGTTTGTTTTATGTGTTTTAAAGATATTTTTCGGACGTAATTTTGGTGTTCTCTATTTAAGAAGTCCGTTATTACTGCTATTTTCCATCTTTCAGAAGACAACAGGTAGGACTCCTGAAATTTTTATACGAGTAAGTCAGTGTCCATTTTTTTACGCTTGTCTAATTCCAAATTTTTTGTGTATGCAAATATGTTCTCATAAAATGTGTTTTTATATATGTGTGAGTAAATATAGGTAATAGTTTGTCTGTCGTATGTGTGATCTGATGTATCTATTCTCAATTTATTTCCGGTTTAAATAATATGAGCTTCACTTCATCTGTTATATTTTGAAGGAAATATTATGAGTAAATTTATTTATTTTTTAACGTTCTGAACGAGTCAATGTAAATAAATGTACACTGTCGAAACAAATCTTGATTTATAACCGTCTAAAATGCATTGACTTTTCATCACAATATATATATATATATATATATATATATATATATATTACCAAAAGGCGCGCACAGACACGTATATACGAGCATATATAAATATATACGCAGAGAAAGTACGTCATTAGGATACAAAACAGGAGATAATAATAATTTCAAAACATGGCGAAAATGTGTGTTTAAAAGCACTATTCGGATTTTGCCCGTTTCTACGACGTGATCGAGCGGTTAAAACACATCAGATCTAATGACGGTTTTTCCTAGGGGACATGAGTTCAAATCATACCTAGACATATGTTTTCCTAACAAGATTTCTCGATTAATCAGACGATTAAACGTAAATGAACTTTACTGTTTGATTATTTTAAAAAATGAGCATTTTCTCAAATGCAAGAATCCATTTGAAATAATTTTTCAACAAATAAATTAAATATATGTCGGAGTCAATCCAATTCGTAAAAGATTTCGTATATATATAAATTTATTTTTTCAACATTATTTTCAATGAATTTGAATGAAAATATATGTCATTCGGCGGGATTCGAACCTGCAACCGCTATATCCACAGAGGGAAAGCCACCAATTGATCTGGCGCGTCTTAGACCTTTCCACCACCACCACCACGAATAACCAACAGTCTAAACGAAGTCAATAATCAGGCCGGTAGAAATAAATATATATACTGTTTGATTGTAAACAGAATATCTACTTAAATACGAGTATCGAGCAAAAATAATGTTCAAACAGATAATTTCAAATTGTCGGTTGTTTATAACCATTTCGTTCATCTTCGTTAATTTCCGTTAATATATATATATATATATATATATATATTATTTCCACCACCTCTCTCTCTCTCTCACACACTCACTCTTTATCTCTCTCCTTTATATATGTATGTAAATATGGGTGTGTGTGCCCGTTTTGCTAATCATGTATGTGTGTTACTATGATCAAACCAAATCAGACAGCACTGGTTGGTCAGTTTTTTTTATTGGTAATGACTCGTTAGAAGTATTGTCTGTAGCTGTCTTTCTTTGATAGCCTCTTATCAAATAAATGCCATCTTCTCACTCAGAATCAAGTGAATCTATGTCCTATCGAAATAAAGGCGATGACAGACTAGACGATAAGTTACTGCTTTTGTGTCTTGTATCTAAATCAAACCTCGATTGAAAAAGTATCGCTTTCAGATAAACTATGAACAGACCTATTTTCCACATTCTTCTAAAATCTTCGTCGTTTAGTGCTTACTCTTTACAATCTCTTCCAATTAAAATTGTTTTCTAGGTAATGTGCTCATTCATAACGCGTACGATATAGATTCTCCGCAAGTTCTATAATTTGTAACTGTCGTGGAAATGTACCCACATCTCAGCAGTGACGTGGACTCGTCCAAATGGTATAGTAATGACTCCGAGAAACATCATAGTAGTTAGCTATGAGACAGTTACGAGACTGTCAGTTGACAATTATGAGACAGCTACAAGACCGCTGGCCGTCACCGAACTTCATGTACTACTACAGTTTTCAGCAAGACTACGTCGTTTCTAAGCAACATTTCTTGATTGTGTTATCTTGCAATGAGGACATAACAGTAAATCTTAGCAATGTTTGTTTTACTAACATGACTTTTACCATCTATTTAAATAAAAGCTTTAGCTATCTTACTTGTTATCTCTAATGTCTATCTTTCTTCAATATTCTATGAATATCAAAATTGCTAACTCGCTGTGTCCTTTTGCTTTCTTTTCTCCCCTAAAACGGCTTCATTCTTACATAATCTATCCATGCCATTCTCAGTATCTTTCTGTAGAGCCACATATCTGTTCTTTCAAGTCTCTTCTTCGTATATGGGGCACTTGTCCACTATTCACCTCGATGTTGAGGATTGATATTACATAGCAGTTTAGCTCTTATTTTGGTTGCCAACGACATTTTCCTTTTTGTTACTACTTTACTTACTTTCACAAAAACATTTTTCACTATTCCAGCGCACTTTCGAGCTTTCGTATCACATTGTCTAACTTCTGTTAAAAAACAGTTATCCAGATAAACGTTTAAATTCATTTTAAGAGTTTCATTTCTTAGCAGTCGACCGAACATTTGTTTCAATATAATCGTTCCCCTTCATATATTTTTTATATATATATATATATATATATATATATATATATCTTTCTCATATATCTCAAGAAAAGAATTTGGCGAATAAATCTGAACAACATTAGCTGTTTAATGAATGATCGGAGATCATGGCATATGCCAAAAAATTCCTGTACTGAAGATGGTGTTTCAACTGTCACATATAAGTTTAATCTCGGTATTTTCCTTGGTTCTCGCCTGCATACTCGACAGCCAACTTTGTGATGTAAATTTCCACCTCTAATTAATTTTCTATTGATTACACTTTTTTCACATTATTCTTTGACTTGTATATATGCACATTCTTTTTCTTCAATTTCTTCTGTATTGCGTTTCAGATATAGGATTCTCTGATGTTAATTTTTATTCTGTTACAATTTCGTTAGGATTCTAGCATTTATTTCTATGTCTTTTATCGCTGTTAAGCGAAGATTAATCCTTTAAGGATATCCGGAGTCAGCTCGTTTAATTTGAATCTTTCAGACTTCTTGTCAACAATTCCATCATATGAGACAAAATCCTCGTCTTTTTTTTCATCAGATTCATACACTTTCAACAAGTATTGAATAACTAACTTTTCCCTCTAAAAAGTTTAGCCAGTATATTTACCGTTTCTTCCAAGCAAAATTTCCTCCTGGTTTTCTCGAGAGTACAAAATTACAGTATTTTTCATGTTCTATTGGAGATAACATTCTCAACAAAAAGCTTGTTTTTTTGTCGTCTTTCCAGTTGCTGCATTCTTCGCTGTAATTTTATGTGGTTCTAATTTCTCGTCGTCACTATTATCATGTACACCGCAGCAAAAACGGTATTTTTCCTTCCGTATAAGTTTCGAATCACCGTTGCAACTTTTATAATTCTCTACTAACGGTTATAATATTAAGACTCGACTGACTCCAACAGTAATTTTTCAGAACTTTAGGTATTTATCTCCCCACTGACGCAAGATACGACACACGTTAAGTTTTAAAGGTGGGGTTTCTGAGTGCGTTCAAGAATTTCTCATCTCACGCATGCGCGGGATTGTGTTCATGTCTGTTTTCTCCCAGGGGACTTACGTAGACAGAGCCCCGTCTGTCTCTCTCCGCCCGAAGTCAGAGTTTCGACAATTTGCGAGGAACTGTAGGTATTTACCCAAATCCTCTCCACTGAGGCGACATTCGACACTATTTTGAACAGTTTAGTCTAAGCCGGTGGGCATAATTCAATCTGTTAGCAGTTCCAGGCCCGCAGGTTAGCAACGAGGCAAAAATTATGACTGAAAGATTTTGGAGAAAAAAACTCTTTCCGGTACTTAATAATTCATTGTTAAATAATAAAAAAAAATTCAATGTTTCACATTCATGTTTTTGTGAATCTGGAATTGCAACATGCGACCTAATTGATCTCTGTATCATTTTTTCTTTCCTGCCATTGGGGATTTCTGCACGTTGGCAAATCTTCTGAACTCTAGGTACCATATATTTATATATCATATTTCAGCAGGTCGTAAAAAAACACACGGGAGAGCCAATATTACTTATTCTTAAAATTAACTTATTCTTAATTGCTTCCCATAGAAAATGTTACATTTGAAGCATAGCCAGACCCTGATGAAAACAAATTTAGTGTGATTTTATATTACATGCCACACATGTAAAAGATGCAATAGCAAAAATGTACATTCTTGCTCCGCTGGTAGTCTATCTCTAAATTATTGAGAAGAGAATCTTAGATTCTTCAAGTGAGTAAAGAAAGAAAACATTGCTTTAATAAAACAGAAAAAGAAGTTAAAACTTAAAAGTTGATGCCAACCTTCGCAGTGGCGAAGTCAAATAGAAAAAAAAATATTTTCCATTATTTTGAATATTTAAGAAAAAAAGAATTAATCAGTTTATCACAAACAATAGACGCAATTATCGGTGAATTTTTTGCCTCTGCTAAAATATAATTATGGATATTTGGCATCGGAAAGAGGATAAGTTTATCGAATTAAGTCGAAGAAGTTAGGAACGTTGAAAACAAAATTTGATGCCAAATTACTTGCATATTTAATAGGCAGAAGCGATTTTAGTAATTACTTCAGTCATCCTGCATGCTGAATATGCCGCCTAAACCCGTCTCTATTATTCATTCGCGTGTCTGTCGGTTTCTTTTGTTGATTTCATTGACTTGAACGCGGCTGTGCCAAAAATGGAGTTAAAATGTAGACAGCGAGAAAATAATTTGATCAGAATTTGAAGAAAAGAAAGAAAGAAACCGGAGCTATAAACATAATCCTCACCGTTGCTTGTTAAGCAATTCAGATGACATGTTGCGTTCCTCTAAATCGTAAGTTCTATCACAGAATATTACGTGCTTTTAGATATTCCTCGTTTCTCGAATCAATAAGTTAATGGTGATAAAAAAATAAGTAAAAAACAGTTTGCGTGTATATCTGATTTTATGTGTCCCAAAACAAAAGATTTCTATAAAGTGATTATGTTATGTCAAAAAGTTTTCTTTAAAAGTTTTTTTAAGTTGATATGGGTGTTTTGTCAAGAATTAAATTTGATAAACAGCCTTCCGCCTGATTTTTGTCCATTTTTTAAATTATAAATAATAAAATTATACGTAACTACTATAAAATAAACATTACAAAATTGTTTATAACTCTTGCTTCTAGAGCATTTTTCAAAGATCTGAATCGTTTTTGCAAACAAACAAATAAGAACCTGACACATTTTACAAGTGATTCAGAACTTAATATTAACCGCGTTAATATTAGTTTGTTAGAATATTACTAACAAACGACGGAAAGTATGAAATCTGAATACGTGTCGAAATAGTGAAAGGTACCTTCCAAAAATCACTATAAAGTATAAAGACATCGTAATACTTTCTTAGAAGTAAAGAAATGTTTGCTGAACAGTTGCACTCTAAATGCCCCTCCCCAACAATATGTCTGCGAAGTAACAGAATTCTGGTTTTACACACTGATCCTAAGAATCGTCTAGAAAGAATACGAAAGCAATGAGGAAGTTCCCAAAAATTGAAACGAGAATAACACTCATTTTTTACATATAATTAAAAGTTCTGTGGCGCATTTTGAGGAAGAGTAGTTTGGAAAACTTATTCCACCAAGATTGAATTATTGTTTGGTGAGTAAATATCAAATGACTGTTTTAAACTTTTATTTTTTGGTGGTGGAAAGTAAAAAAGATTAAATGTATGAATATTATATATGCAGTATATATATATATATATATATATATATATATATACAATAACGTGAAGAAAGGTCAGTAATAAATTTACTCTTTCTTAACGTTTATTTTGATTTTTGCAGTACTCAGTACAAAAGTAGAAATAAATATTATTGTAATATAATTAATTCAACATTTTCGAGACACAGAATTTGCATGTTATTATATTTCCTCATATATATATATATATATATATATATATATATATATATATATATATATATATAATACCAGAGACAAAATAACATTGAAAATGGCTATAATGGTGGCCGCTTTAGACAATAAAAATTATGGACAATTTTTATATTCCTTAACACATACAACACAGAAAAATGTTAGGATGCTGAAAAAAAATTAATGAAAAATTAATTAAATCTTCCTTGTCTGTCATATTTAATAATATGATGTTTGAAATCAAGTTCATTGCTCAAATACACACACACACACACACACACACACACACACACACACACACATATATATATATATATATATACATATATATATTTCTCATCAATGTCAGGCTTTTAATAAATGGAGTACACAGACACGCAAGGATGGATCAAAAGTATTTATTTCCTATGCATTTAAATGGCGCATTTATTTTGTTATTAATAACTAAAAGGGAAACCAAATTATAAAAAGATAAAAAACATTTTGATTATGGTATTAAAATGGTACTTTGTGATAATGGTGAAAAATGTCTGGTGTGACTGCATTCAATAAGTGGTTAACAAATTAACATAGCAAGGTTACTTTTAATATTCAACTAACCCATCGTCATTAATGTAACACATTCCTTTCAGGGGTGGGTGATCACTGTTCTCCACAACTTTCTCCGTTCTACTATGTATTCATATAAACTTGTTAGGTACATTCCTAGCTATTTTCCCCTAGTGATCATTGCATCGATACCTCTTCTGAGCAATAAGTTTTCTTCGAAATATCTCTCTGAAATTTCAAGAAAATCATTCTGATTGTAATTGTAAGTGTCTTTCCTGTTTCTGGTTTCTTTAGAATTAACTCGTTGTAAACATGATCTCTCCATGATATTCTCATCATCCGTATGCAGAGCAACATCGTAGTTGCTTCAAATTCTTTCACCATTTGAAAAGAAATTGTTCAGCCTTCACTGGCTTTTAGGAAGATAGATAGGAAATATCAATTCATCAATCTTTTGTTTATTTTTAATAAAATATTACTAAAGTACGACTCTCCAAGTAGAGAAAACGTCAGCAAAAGTATTTGTTACTGTTATATATTTTGTGAATCAGAGAATATAATTTCGCTCAAAAAGAGGAGTGCAGAGACCAAAGAAAAATAATCGGTGTGTTGCGACAAAGGCAGTGGTTTCAAGGTCAGGAAATATAAAACAATAGCAGAGGAGTGTGATGACGACACGGGCAGCTGGCCAATGGTAATAATAATGTGAAAAGGATTAATAAATGAGCCTGGACAAAGATAACATATTCGAGCGAAATGTTGTGAATCTCAGGTTATATAAGAGCGAGGTTAGAGAGATAGAGAGAACGCAAGGAACGACAACTCCATCGTATGTGCCTATCTGCTTGATTCCCTCTGTCTTCCACGGTACACACAATTCTCGCCTGAGAAAAAAAAATAAGGTTATATATATATATATATATGCACACACACACACACACACACACACACACACACAGACACACACACACACACACACACACACACACACATATATATATATATATATATATATATATGTTCGTGGTTCTTTGTTTGAATTCCAAGTTATATAACAATACATCATGGCATAAAATACGAAATAAAAACCCTGTTTGAACTTATGGAGAGACAGCGATTAGGATAGTTCAAGCAAAACGTAACTGTGGTTAAAAGGTCCTTGAAAACAAGATTATACCATTATATATATATATATATATATATATATATATATATAGAGAGAGAGAGAGAGAGAGAGAGAGAGATTTAAATAGAATAGACGTCATAATGTACATCAGAACTTAGGACCCTTTCGGCCAAACACATTATCAAAGGTGCTCGTTGACAGAATTTTAAATGATAAACAAGACACATAAATATGACTTGTAAAAGGGAAAGTAGAACTCGCTTAAAAACAAAATTTTAATCAAAATTCATTAAAAAGTAACGGGAGTGTAAATGTAAAGTTCCACAAGTTTTTTCCATTTTATTGTTCTTATGGAAATTTACGTTTACATGCCTCTTACGAAAGGGTCCCAAGGTCTTATGTACATTCTTCTTCTTGTATGTGCCCTGTCTTTTCAGGACGTAGTCGATCATTGCTTTCCACGTTTCACTATCCCTGGTGGCTCTGAGCAGGCCTTCTCCTGTTGCAACATGCAACCCTCGTTCCGTCATCCACCTGATTAGGTCCTTCAAATATGTTATCCGTTGCTTTCCCCTGTCTCTTTTTCCTTCTATCTGGCCGGTTAGTATCAGGTTCTCCAAGCCCTCCTTCCTCATAGCATGTCCCAGGAACTTCAGCTGTCTCTTCCTGGTGCTCAGTATTAATTTCCTTTTTGTTTCCATCATTTCTAAGACTTCATCATTGCTCACATGCTCGATCCATGATATTCGCAGCATCCTTCTGTAGAACCACATTTCAGTTGCTTCAAGTTTTTCCTTCATCTTTGATGATTATTGTTCAGCATTCACTGCCATATTGAAGGACGGACAGCACGTAGCAATCCAGTACTCTCATCCTTGTTTCTAGCGAAATTAATATCTTAATACCTTACTCAACTTATGGAATGCTTCCTTCGTCATGCCAATTTACCTTCGGATCTCTGTGTCGCACTTTCCGTCTTCCGTTATAAAACACTTCCCAGGTATTTAAATTTTTGTACCTGCTTGATTCTAGTATCCCCGACTTGTATTTGGCATATTGGGCTGCCCATTTTTACTGATGACTATGCATTCGGTTTTCTTGCAGTTTATTTCTAGTCCTTTCTTGTTATTTTCTTCAGCTACCTTCTGCAGGAGGTCTTGTAGTTTCCTTTCTGTGTCTGCTATCAGCACTGTATCATCTGCGTACCTTAGGTTGTTTAAATTGTGGCCTCCGCTTACGAATCCAGGCATAATTTCGAGGGTCCTCAAAATAGCGTCAATTCTATTTAAATCATTTTTTTGCGTGTACAAGTCTGACTCTCTCTCTCTTTCTCTCTCTCTCGCTATATATATATATATATATATATATATATATATATATATATATATATATACATGTATATATATATATATATATATATGTATATATACATGTATATATATATGCTGTCAAATGCTTGTTTAGTTTTATGTTTGATTTTGTAATTTCGTAATCGCCACTTACATGTGGTACAAGGTCTAAAGCTTTAGGAAAAACACTCAGTACTCGGTTGTAATTGTTCCTTAGTGAGATAACCGAATTTGACAGTTATGTGTTCGAAAAATCGTTGGATGAAACGCCTGAATTTACCAAAAACTTGAAACCAAGGTAGCTTAATTAGCCAAGCGTCTGAATTAGAATACTTAAAATATCTACATTATAGCACTTTTTGATAAAATGTTTACTGGTTTAATTTGACTCTACCCAATAACTGGTTGATATATATATATACATATATATATATATATATATATATATATATATGTGTGTGTGTGTGTGTGTGTGTGTGTGTGTGTTGACATCCTTGTAACCTTTCTGAAAATGGCTCATGTGAGCCGAAAGCTTAGAACCAACTTAATGATGGAGAATTTTTGTTTTTATTTTCACCTGAAATTAAAGCCAAAATACGATGTTTAAAACGGTTAATGATTAAGCATAATAGACATTCATTGTCTCTTATATTTAGCAGTATATGTTTAGAAAATATATATATGTATTTATGTGTGTGTCTGTGTGTGTGTCTTTGTGTGGGTACAGGGTGCAATTGCCGTCTAAATTACGCTGAAATGAAAATAAAACTCGTTTAATAGCTAAATTTACCAAAATTGCACAAAATTATCTTCAAATGCTAAAGAGTAAATTTAGTCAATAAAATTGGCATTGGCGTCAACCACAGCATCTAATTGACTTCAAAATCTGCTGCAACTCTTGGAAGCTCTCCTTGTTTAAGTTGCTGGATGCTGCCATAATCCTTACTTTCAGTTCATCTCTAGTGTTACAAGGAATTTTGGTTGTCCCCTAGTTAACTGTGCTCCACCCATAATAATCAAGGGGAGTTACAGACTGAGGAATTAGGGTGCCAAATTTAAGAGGTGATGTGGTCGCAGAAATTGGCTGATAGCTTTGATTGAATTCTCCTGCTTGTGTGGTATGATGTAAAGCCCTACTGAGTTTTCTGGCAGTCCCTCTCTTTACATAGGGAAGCATTTCTTGTCGAAAGCACTTGATGTAAACTTCCGTGTAATGTCTAGAATTCTGTAGAAATCTGAATGCCCGCATAACGCAGCCTTTACTTGTGAGCACGCCGAACACCCTCTTAATCATCATTAAACTCAGCTCTTACCAAATCCTTTGCTCTTTTCTCAGATTGACACCCAAACACCATGAATTATTTGCATTAGAATTTTCGGAGCAAATGCCAAGCAGTACAAAAACGTTGTTTCGAAATTTCTATATAAAATGGCGACAATTTAGCCATCGCCAGAAGCAGCCAAACATGTACATAATTTTACTCTATTGAGAAGACCTTTTGTTTAAGAAGTTCTTTTTTGTGGGTACAATAAAACGTGCTTTATACTTTGTCGGTCACGGGAGAAAAGTTGATGCGAAAATATGTCAGTAGCTTGGAGATTGATTTTATGAAGAATACATAAAGAAAAAATCACTTTCATATTTTATGACTATTTGAATTGCGCCAAAAATCAATCAAATTAATTTTTGTATATGCTTTACAGTTTTTCTTCTGCATAAAAACCAATTACGAGGTCACCATTTCTGTGTCGACTTTACATGTCCCTAGTGAGAAACTGCAAATAATAGAAAATTTGATTCGTTGAACATGTAATTTACAAATAATAAAAGTAAATCATCATTAACACAATTCGGAAATATGAAAAAACCACTTAATAATAAAATCATTATTTATCTTGCATACACATTAGTGAGATCATTGACTGGGTTTACATATCTTTTTGCTCTGGTCACTTGGCCCTCAAACATGATAAAATATGAACCTTGTAGCAGCACACAATTTTTCTTCGGATTTGAAAATGATTGAAGGCATCTTGCCGAAATATCTATGGTTCTGTATTCTTGGAATTTTTAAAGGAACACTTAATTAAATGTAATAAAATATTTGTTTCATTATGTGTTTCATGTTCAGGGAAGATAATTCATATCAATTAATACTGGTCAGCCTTATTGGCGTTTGTGATGATTTCCATCCTTTATGGAGCCTTTAAGGTTTTTTTCTTAATTTCTATGTTTTCTAGCCACTTTAAGCTTACTGTTAATTTCTTTTCTTTTATGATCTATCTCAATTCAAAACGGAGGACATCATGATTGTCCATTAATTCCTGTTCTTTTGTAACTCTTACCATTTTTTTATTGTCTCTTCTAATACTTGTTCTGCCAACATTTTACAAGGGCTTGTTACAGAGTGAGTCAACTTCTGAGATATTCTTGTCTTTACTATTTAATTTGTCCTTTACTTCCTTCATGACCTCATCTTCAGACGCTTTGCTATTATGTAGTCAATTGTTATAGGAAATTCCCTGAGATTATTGTACAAGCTATTTTTTTATTTCGACCTCTTTTCTTATGGCAGCAATGACTATTTATTTCAGGGGTTCAGCATATTTAGGTATCAATCTACACAACTCATCAGCATGACAGATTTTAGTGGATGTGAGAAACTTCATTTTATATTTATAATTCAGGAGCATGGCTCATCATCTTTGCAGTAAATTAGCAGGATGTGTTGGCAGACCCTATTTTGATAGAAAGATAGTAAGGAGTGTACAATGGTCTGTCTTCAACTAAAAATACCTTCCATGAATAAATCTATGAAACTTAGTCACCGCAAAAATGATACCCAAGGCTTTCTTTTCTATTTGCGAGTAACCCTTTTCAGCTGGTAATAGCGTCCTAGATGCATGGGAAACTAGCTTTAGCTGTCCATCCTTTAACTTGTGTAAAATGTAGGATGCTGCAGGAGCTAGCAGCGCTGACTACAATGATGTCAATATTTGAATCGTAATGAGTCCGGGACAGATCTGATGTAAGAAACTCTTTTTTTTCTCTCAAATGCTTCCTGGCATTTGGTTGTCCATTCCTACTTTTTATCTTTTCTCAATAATTCATTAAGTAGAGATCCCAAACTTTACATTCTTGGGAAAAAACATTGTAATAATTGGCAAGACCAAAAAAACATTGAAGAACCGACACATTTTTTCGTGCTGGCATATTCTTTATTGCTGGATCGGGATGTCTTCCGTCTTTGTCACTTATTTGCCGCATGTACTTAATCTTCTCTAAAAAAACTTACCTTTTTTTGTCTTTTGATTTGAAACTCAATAGGGTCGTCAGTAACAATTTTAGATATTCGGATCGTTCTTAACAAAGTCGGCTTATCCGATTTTTTCCATGTTTAATAATTAATTATGGATAAGTCTAAACCTGAATCAAGCTGTAGCCTTATATTTTCGATAAATATTTGTACTTCAATATATTTCCTAGCGTTACGGCTTTCTAGTTCTTCTGGCTCGGTAATTTTTACAAAACTTATTTTATCTTGTTCTTATTCCTGCAGTGGGAACTTTTGTGTCCCAATTTATTGCAATTAAAACATTTTTTCTTAAAAAGGACACTCTCTATACCAATGTAACATGGTATGACTGCAGAGTAACTTTATTATTTTTTGGCTGACCAATGTTAATTTTTCTTTAACGTATTTTTAATGTGAGCCACACCACTCTGTTGGATGTTTGTCGATTACTCTCTGATGCTCATGAAACGTTGGTAATCTACGTTGGCAAACATTACTTGCTGTAAAGTAACGTAGGGATAGTTTTCAACTTTGCTGAGTACTCTACGACGTATTTCGGCAACTTTTCCTGAAATCAAACCCTGGACAAAATTCAGGTATTTATAATTATTGGCGCTTAACTTTGCCAATTTGAAATCATCGAAATGTTTATTGACTACACTCGCAAAAATAGTGCAATCTTCGTCTTCTTTGCTTGTGGGATTCATGCATATCTAACGCTTGTGGAACAGTGATGTTGTTTTGACTGAAAAGTTCTGTTAATGATTGAACAGCCTCTTGTAATTTCAAGTCACGTGTTTTCTTAGGGAAATATAGTTAACACACTTAGTATATTTTGCTGTACCTAATTTTCTGAGGATTAGGCGAACCTTTTTTTGCTTGCACAATCCGTATTGTATAACTCTTCGTAACGTTTAAATTACGAAGCAAATGTAATTTTTTGTTTAGGTGCAAATTTGAAGTTTCAATATCACTCCATATAGAGGTTTGAGAAAACGTGTTTTCGCTGTCCTCATTTTGGCTTTTGATAGATATATTATACAATATTCTGTGCTTGAAGGAGCATTTATCTACTTTTCTGTTGTCTAAACTGAATTCTAAGGTGCAATTCCTCAAATATCTTCTGCTATTCTACTTGTTCTCATGAGAATTACTCTTTTCTTTCCAAATATTTCTGTTCCACCAGTAGTTGTTGTTCTTGTTGGTGTTCCATCAACTCTAGCAAAGCACTTTTCAATTCGTCCATTTTACTGCTGTGGTACGTAAAATAAAAAATGAGAGGGCGTAATTTTTTCTCCTTTCTCTCTTGACCAACAATAAGTCTGTTTGACTTGTACAATTCTTTTACTGAACAAATTTAAAAGCAGGAGAGGAGGTAAATTGTTACTTTACCCTATCATCGAAAACATAAGTCTGTTTGACTTGAGTCTGATTAAAATTCCTCCTTTTACCACTGTTGTAGACACTGGGCAAGTTTTTATGACTTCATGTGAAATCCGTTTCTTCGAATCCTTCTTCGCCAAGATGTTGTGACCAAGTGAATCATTTTCGCCATTTATTTGAACATATCACCTGAAGAAGAAAAGTATTTAAAATTTTTGTGTAGCAATATTATACTTTTATAAACCATTGTAATAACGAAATTAAATGTATATATGTGTGTGTGCGTGTGTGTGTGCGTGTGTATGCATGTGTATGTATATATGTCTGTGTGTATGTGCGTGTGTGTACATATGTGTGTATATGCGTGTGTATCTATGTATCTGTGTATGTATGTGTGTATGTATATGTGTTTATGTATATGTGTATGTATATATGTGTATGAATGCATGTGTATGTATGTGTGTAAGTATGTATGTGTATGTATGTGTGTGTTTTCGTAGTCCCGGTTAAGACGAAGTTTTGAGGATCGTGGAACAGATTCTCAATTGCTGTTGTTCTCAGAACCACTCTGACCAATGGAAGTAGCAACTGTTAGGATCACAGCTATGGGCAAATAAAAATCCGGTAAATAAAAACAACACAAATATGAAAGTACAAATGTACATTTTTACATTATAAATACTAGAAATACATTTTTATATAAAACAATTACCGACCATACATTTTTATAGTAAAATTAGCAAAAATCAACACGAAATAAACTTTCATGATATCAGTGTTATTATTAAACGTTTAATGCCGAAATTTTATTTTCTAGAGAGCAGTGAAGAAATAAAGGTGTTATATGTTATTCTGCTTTCACAATTGAATACATGGTAAGTGATATTGCTACATATATATGTTTGTGTGAACATATTTACTAGTGTCAGTGATATGTGTACTTTATGTGGTAGTCTTGTTACATTCATATTTTGGAATACAGTTTGATTTCTTTAAGAAACTATAGGACACTCAAAATGGCATTCACTAAATGAAGCGATGGTGACCTCAGCGAACAACATAGCCCCAAAGGAAATCAGACGCAGAAGAAAAAATGAGTGGATGACCGAAGAAATTCTCCACATGATGCAAAGGAGACAAAAGATAATGCCAAGACATGGAGCAGAGTACAAGAAACTTCACAGGGAGATAAGGAACAAATGCAGACAAGCTAAAGCGGAATGGCTTAACAACAAATGCGCAGAAGTAAAGAGAATGAGCAGGACCAATAAAGCAGAGATGCATAAAGAGATAAGAGAACAGACAGGACAAAAAACCTGCTCCTCAACAGGATGCATAAAATCCAAGGATGGAACAATCATATTGGAGAAAGAGGAAATACTCCAGCGATGGGAAGAGTATATAATGGATCTTTTTTGCAACAGGAGAGAACAACCGATGGATGGACCGAAAATACTAAAATCCGAAGTGGAAGCTGCAATGTCCCAAATGAACAGAAACAAAACAGTTGGTCCAGACGGCATAGTAATAGAGCTGCTGGTAGCCTTAGAAGAATATAGCATAGAAAAAATTACCGACATAATAAACGAAATTTATAGCAGTGGAATAATACCAGACGACCTATGCAAGTTGATATTTATAGCACTGCCGAAGAAACCAGGTGCAAACGAGTGTGAACTACACAGAACTATCAGCTTAATGAGTCACATCACAAAACTGATTGTCAGAATCCTGATGAATAGAGCGAGAAGCAGAATCAGGCCAGAGATAGGGCACGAACAGTGCGGGTTCGTTAAAGACACTGGAACGCCATATTCATGATTAGAATGCTCTCCGAAAGGGCAATACAAATGAAGAAAGACTTATACCTATGTTTCATTGACTATGCGAAGGCATTCGACAAGATACGACACCAAGAATTGATGGAGGTGCTTGGCAGCCTAGACATTTTCGGGAAAGACATCAGAGTAATTAAGAATCTCTACTGGAAGCAAACGGCCTGCATACGGACAGGTAACGATCTCAGTAGATTTACAAAGATAGAAAGAGGCGTAAGATAAGGATGTGTCTTTTCATCGGATTTGTTCAACCTGTACAGCGAGAATATTTTGAGGACCCTAGACGACACGCCAGGATTTGCTATTGGAGGCCACAAATTGAACAACATAAGGTAAGCAGATGATACAGTGCTGATTGCAGACACAGAAAGGAAACTGCAGGAACCTCCTACAGAAGGTAGCGGTAGAGAGTGACAAAAAAGGACTACAAATATACTTTAAGAAAACTGAATGCATGGTCATCAGCAAAAGGTGCAATCCAAAATGCCAAATACAGGTGGGGGATACCAGAAAAAGCAGGTGCAAAAATTTAAATATCTAGGAAGTGTTCTAACAGGAGATGGAAAGTGCGACACAGAGATCAGAAGGCGAATTGGCATGGCAAAGGGCACGTTCCAGAAGATGAGGAAAGTATTAACACACAGGAAAATTTCAATAGAAACAAAGAAAAGAGTGCTGGATTGCTATGTGATGTCAGTTCTTCAATACGGCAGTGAGTGCTGGACAATATCATCGAAAATGAGGACAAAACTGGAAGCAGCGGAAATGTGGTTCTACAGAAGGATGCTGCGGATATCGTGGACTGAAAATACAAGCAAAGATGAGGTGTTGGAAAGAATGGCAACCAAAAGGAAATTAATACCGCGGATCAGGAAGAGACAACTGATCTTCCTGGGACACGCTATGAGGAAGAAGTGCTTGGAGAACCTGATACTGACTGGCCAGGTAGAGGGAAAGAGAGACAGAGGAAGGCAGCGGATAACATATTTGCAGGGCCTGGTCGGGTGGATGACGGAACGGGGGTTACCAGGAGTAACAAGAACATACATGCTAAGGGCCACAAGGGATAGGGAGACGTGGAGGGCCATGATCGCCTACGTCCTGAAGGGACAGGGCACATAGAAGAAGAAGAAGAAGAAGAAGAAGAAGAAGAAGAAGAAGAAGAAGGATATTATATGAATTAATGTCATAAAATAGTTCGATCATATTGATTGCTTGATTTTGTTTACACTTATATAAAGCTCTTTGGATTATTTAATGCGAAAATCTAAAGAATTTTAATTATAAAATGCCTTGCTGGTCATTTTACTTTAAAGTGTATTGCTGCTAATTTTATTATATTAAAGGTTTTGCTGGTATGTTTCTTATAAAAATATATTGTTTTATTTTCATAATGTTAAGGAGTTCATTATTTGTCCATAGCTAGGGCACTAACATCTGTTACCACCCCGGGTGAGAGTGAAACTGAGATCAACAACTGATAGGGCCTTTAAGACAAACAGTAAAAATAGTATAGGATACAAATCCTATATCATCTAACAATTAACTCAAACGACAATAGTAAAATTACACAGCCGCAAAAATGGATAAAAACGACTAAAAACAATTTAGAAACACTCAGAACAAGGCAAATTTCACAAGTCAGTGTTGAAAACTAAGATTATGGATCCTTGTTGGTTTGGAAATAGAAAATAGATTTATGACGCCGGTCAATTCTTTTTTACACCTAGAAAATGTGTATGCTGTTCGGAGCTGATCACATGACCAAAATCCACTATTTAACCATATCCCTTGATTGGTAATAGAAGAGAATCTGAAAGACCTTGTTGCAATGTGACTAAATAAAATTTAATTTGCCGACCCGGACGTAAGGGCACGCACATATTCGTTTTGCCTCTCTTTACAATTTTCCTTTTTTCGTCTTCACCCACACACCATCAAAGAAAACAACAACAACAAGATAATTCCACTGACACCGATAAGTACAATTTTCTTTATTGCCTGACTTTCCTCTTCACTTTTTCTCCGGCCATTAAAAGGAAAACAACATAGCCTTTTCTGAGCAGCCTTTTTTTATCTTTTTACATACACACATTCTGCTACTATCAGCTATGAACTCTGAATTTCTGTGGGACATTTAGATACTTACATTTCTCTTTGAACAATTAACTACATGCATTTTCTCTATGAACATTTTATTTTTCTTCTTACAATTTTGTTATTCTGTTAATAAAAATTTTACTTTAATGTACAAACAAAACACGTTTATTCTTCCAACCATTCATTCAACCTTCTGATATTTTAAATTGTGGGGACTTCGGTTGTGTCTAACACAAGGCCAATTTTACAAGCATAAACGGTGCTTCTACAGTTGTGACAAATCTAACTGATCACACATCTTGAAGAAAAGTCACACGCAAGGTTTTGAGACATGTTTTCTAGATTATTGTCATTTTAGTAAATTATTACTACACATCTAATTAGCAAAATCAGCAACCTACTAACTTTTCTTATTCCAGATTGAAGGAAATGGCTTTAAAAGCACTTTGAAGCCATCTCACTGAACACTTCTTGAAACAGCTGACTAGTTTGCTGAATGCAGTCGGGACGTGAAGACAATTTGGAAACTCTCTATGCAATCATGTTTCTTGTTGGCAGAATGGGAACAAAACTATTAATCTCCCTGCTTATAGGTGATTTTCTAAGCGCCGCTTAGATGTCACACAAGACCAAAAGTATGGGGTACCCAGTGACGATCGAACTCACTACTCATTTGTAATAGGCTCAAGCGAAATAAGCTTACACCAAGCCGAAATAACCAATCATCCTGCCTATAGTCTAGATTTTGTTTCTTCTGAATTTACGCTTTTTTCCCAAGATGAATAACATCGAGAGCAGTCGTTTTGAAGATATTGGGAGATGAAAAAGGCTGTGAGTGAGTGAGGTTCTTGATCGCTACACCTTGGACGACTTTCATGTGGTCTTTAATAAAAGGGTGGACCGCTACAAGTGCCTTGAAATAAGAGAATTTTATTTTGAAGATTACATTTGTGTACTTCTCTGAAATTAATAAATATCTCTCCTGAAAAGAGTTAAGAAATAAACTTCTGGAAGGCATCTCGTACATATATATTTAAATTTGCTATGTTCATGCAGTAAGGTATGTTTAATATCGAAGAGAGAGCTTTTGTGGAAATAAACGGTTTGGAGAAAGAAATCATCCTACATAGCGGGAGGCAGATTCCGCCTAAAGCAATTATCACACGGCGTATTAATATGAGGAGGTTATCTTTATATCGGCCACTGGAGCTTATGGAAATTGGGGAAGGGAAAAAAACTGCTTCTCTATTATTTTTTTTTTATTTTTCATATTTCTACGATTAAGTTTATTTCATTCGTTACTTGTATATAATTTATCATTCTATTTTGATGCATTTATTCATTATTTAATTTAAACCCTCTTTACCTATTTAGAGGCATTTAATTTAATTATCTCTTATGAGTATTAAATATAGAGCTTATATTTTTCTTCAATATTGTCGAGATGAAAAAAGTTATGTCATATTTGACATCATGTAAGACGCGTCCCAATTTCAGTAGTGCAAAGCAAGAAAAAATTAGCAATTAGTAAAATTATTAGTAAATTCTACTCCTGCAGCTTCCTCTCTCGCACTTCCCGCCTGTGGAACTCACTCCCGTATTCTTGCTTTCCTGACGGCTACAACCTCCAGAAATTTAAATGCAAAGTCAATACTCATCTACTAACCACTGGACTCTAGCTCTCTCCCCACCCCCGTATAAACTTCCCTTTCTCTCCAGCTATGTATCTGTCATTGCACCTGCTTTCTTAACTTTCTATTGTTCCTTTCTAACTAGCTTGTACTCCTCACTCTTTTCTAATTAATCTTTTTACATTTATGTAACCCCCTGCACATCAGTGGCTTTTCTGCCTTGCTCGGGGTGAAATTATTAAAAAAAAATGTTGCAGTCTAGGCTGTATTTATGACGTATGATTTTGGTGAGACAAGCCATGATTACAATTAAACGAAAAAGAAAAGGAAAAAGAAAACCGGTCCATAAAATCTTTATTATATCCAAAGGTAAGAAAACAAAATAAAAGTCAACCTTATGGCATATAAGACGTAGGAGAACTTTAAAAAATATTTCTAATAAAATAATGTGCACCTTACATGCTGTCAAATGCAGTAAATGCAATAAAAAATACATCCATTCTTGTAAAAATAGCGGTGTATATCTTCTGTGGTGTAACGGTTAGCAAGCTGGTCTTGGTATTAGAATTACTACTAGGTAGTGAGTTCGATCCCCACTACTTTTCTAAGCAAAGCTTAGAACATCCTCACATAGAGAAAAAAACTATAAGATGCGTCGAAGAAAAATATCTCAGGAAGCACGCATTGAATAATAACGACGCCGATATTTGTTTATACTTCTGAGATGAGGTAGTATTTACATTGTTCGAACTGTTGGCCTCCTCTTTATTATCATATTCACGACGTTTCGACCGTTTTACGATCCGTCGTTCTTCAGGTGACTAGAATTTCGAGCTGAACCCTTTATTAGTGATCAAAACTAAAGTCGGTTCAAAATTCTAATCACATGAAGAAATGCAGAGCGTACAACGGCCGAAACGTCGTGAATATGGCAATAAAGATCAACAGCGCGAAAATGTAAATAATATAAAGTAAGAACGTTGCATTTTTTTTTAACATGGACACGATTTCATCTGTTGAAGAAAAAAAACTTTGAAAAATGTCAACATGGACTGGATTTTCACCACATGAATCTTCTGTCGAAATCAGAAACAAACCTTTTATGATGGATAAAATAACGTAATCTACAGTTAAAATTTTACGTAGAGTACTTCATCTTTTAGTCAGTTAAGCGCCATACGAGAAATACGCTTGGGTGATCATGTCTCGAAAGAGACATGACTGATTGTGCAGAAGATTATCCCACAGTAGTTTGCCATTACTTTCTGCGGTAGACTGTTTACTGTCCTGCTATTTAACCCATAACAGGGAGGGAAGAGGCAGATTAATACCTTTCCCAAGGGTATTAGCGCGTAAGTGAATGCAATGGATTTAAATGGAATTCGAACTCGGCTCCTCGATTTCTCGTTCTGATCGGATATCCACTGCAGCCCAACGAATATCCATATTTGTGCGTAAATAAATAAACTCTTTGCATTCACTTACGTACAAATACCCTTGGGAAAGGTATTAATCCGTCTCTTTCCTCCAATTATGGGTTAAATAATAGGACAGATTGAATTCTATAGCCTCGGCTGGCAACTAGTCTACCGCAGAAAGCAATGGCAACCTACTGAGGGATAATCTTCTGTCCAGTCAGTCATGTCTCTTTCGAGACATGATCGCCCAAAGCGTGGGCACTTGACTGACTGAATGACTGACTTCATTTTTGCATTGAATTCACCAAATGGGTGATTATATATAACAGCTTTTCAGTCGTTTAAAAAAGGGTTATCGTTCGCACGGTTGAGTTACTTTAAAGGACAAGATCAACACAACAATCTGTTTGGTCTACGTAAGTTCTTCAATCCGGCAGTGATTACAAGACAATATCATCGAAGATGAGGAAAAACTTGAAGCATCGGAAATGTGGTTTTACAGAAGGATGCTGCAGATATCATGGACCGAATATGTGAGCCATGATGAGGTGTTGGAAAGAATGGCAACGAAAAGAAAATTAATAGTGAGAATCATGAAAAGACAACTGAAGTTCCTGAGACATGCAATAAGGAAGGAGGGCTTGTGGAACCTGATACTGACAGGCCAGATAGAGGAAAAAAGAAACAGAGGAAAGCAGCGGATAACGTATTCGAAGGGCCTGAGCAGGTGGATGACTGAACGGAGGTTGCGTGGAGTAACAGAAGAAAACAAACTAATAGCCACCAGGGATAGGGAGACGTGTAAAGTCATGATCGCCTACGTCCTGAAAGAATAGGGTACACAGAAGAAGAGGAAGTTATCAAATAATGAGGATTCATGAATTGAAATTTATCGAATTTTTCAAAATAAAATAAGATTGCAACAAAATAAAAGGCATGTCTTATGAAAGGAATTGTTTTTAATATTCGATATTTGTTGTACAAACAAAAATACTTTGTTTACTTGTTTTATCATCGTCTGCCTGAATAAATAATATTGCAGAAAAAAAAATTCAATGCTTTGGTATGTTTACGCATTTCCTTCTGGATTTACCTCACCGACTTCAGCCGGATTTTAAGCATTGTAAACATTTATAATTCTCAAAGAAGGAAAAAATGCAGCAAAAAAGATTTAAACCATCAAAAGGCAAACTAAACATGAACAATAAGCAAATTAAGATATCCACAGCCTTAGGCAGCTGGTGTCAAATTACAGAGTAAACAGGCGTATACACTGCATAGAACCAGTCAGTTAAGTACCATACGTGATACGCACTTAGTCGCGAAAAAGGCATACCTGACTGGGTAGAAGATTTTTCCGCAGTAGGTTGCCATTATTTCCCGCAACAGACTGGTTGCAAACAAAGACTATAGAATCCAATTTGTTCTGCTATTTAACCCATAGCTGGAAGGAGAATCGACGGATTCATACTTTTCGCAATGGTATTTTCTCGGATGTAAATGCAACGAATTCAACTGGAATTCGAACTCAGCTCCCCGATTTGCCGTTCCGAGTCGATATCCACTGCACCACAACGATGGATCTCGGAATTAAGTTTGGCTCAATTTTTATATCTATAAACATGATTGCAGCTGTCAAAGCTAATGAGTTAAGACTCAGAAATTTTATGACATTTTAAAACGATATTGAAATAAAAATACAAACACAAATCAAGGAAAATGAAATTCTGTTTAAATTGTCAGTAGTATTATATATGTGTGTGTAACATAAAAAGAAAAATGATAAACATGAAATCTATCGTTTTCGACGTATGAATGTACAGTTAGTTAAGTGCCATACGTGATACACGCTTGGACGATCATGTCTCGAAACAGACATAAGTGACTGGGTAGAAGATTTTTCAGCAGTAGCTTGCCATTTATTTATGCGTTAGAGCGGTTGCCAACTAACGCTATAGAACCCAATATATCTTGTCTTTCAAGTCAGTTCAATGACATACGTGATGCACGCTTGGGCGATCATGTCTCGAAAGAGACATGATCCGAGCCGGAGAAGGTTTTCCCACTGTAGGTTGACATTACTTCCTGCGGCAGAGTGGTTGTAAACCGAAGCTTTAGAAACCAATCTGTCCTTTTATTTAACCCATAGCTGGCGGGAAGAGATAGATTAAAATAAGATAGGGTTTTATAACCTTTGCAACCAGTTTTCCGTTGAAAGTAATGGCAAGCTATTGCGGGAAAATCAACTCACTCATTCGAGACGTGAACGCCCAAGCGTGTATCACGTATGGCACTTAATTGATTGACGATCAATAAGATTTAAACAACGTTGAGTTTGGTCAGTACCAGGTGGCTGATGGCTTGGAAATACCAGTTATTGTACACTTTGATGTGCGGGCAGTGAAATAGGTAAGAGCTGAAACTTGAAAGCGAAGATCCGAGTTCCAATAACAGTCGGATTTAGTTATTTACTGACAAATATCTTTGATAAAGATATCAATCCACATTTTCTCCCTCCATATATAGGTTAATAAGTAGCACTTTTATCAGTAAATCATTATTATTTCCACCAAAATCCTTATTTTCTGGTTTAAAATAACATGAAAAAGAAAAAATGTTGATATAACGTGGAAACAATTCACTCAATAAAAATTTATTTGATTTGATGTAGGAAAACAAAGACAAAACTAATGGTGAGATAAATAAGCCAATATCTAAAAACAATGTATAAATATAATCTAAATTATGATATTATTTAGATTTTAATAACAAAGAATCTTCTAGCAAATGTCCCCTCGACTAATGGCAACACTAACTTTTCAAAGTAATTAGATGTAAACCTCCATATTGAGTCTGAGTCCCTGATGAGTAAAGACATAACGTCGTCATCATTAGTAATCACTATTGGACTCATCCAACTATTTCCGAATCCTTTGCACTGTCTTTAGATTGATATCTAAACAATCTTAAAAGTTTATATTGAAGCTTCCGGTGCAAATGCCAAGCCGTACCGCATGCAGTTGCGTTATGATACTCTTTTCTCACGGACAGTGCCCAACTGATCCTGCTATATTGTGCATCTGACAAAATAAAAAAGGAAGCTTTGTAATTAGAAAAATAATATTCTATTTTGCTTTCACATTTGAATACATGGTAGATAACGCTTAGCTTTTGTGTTTATACGTGTTTTTGGAGACGTGATTACTAGAGGAGAGTTATGTCGCGAGTAAGAATAAATAACTCAACAACAGGAATAGGTTAATTGTTGTATTCCGTGAAAATAGTATTTACAAAGGTTATTAGTATCCAATACAAGAATAAGGGTTAATCGTCTCAACCGTCGTAAGACGTAGTATGAGCAATGGGTACTTCCGGGTCGTCACCGGAAGTCTACGACTGACTTGTCGATCGGCTGCTCGGCACACTCTATATTTAGTTGTCCCTCCCAGTAAGGGCAACATATGGCACATGGTCAGTTATGACTGGAATTTCCGAGCTATATGGCCCGGCCAAAAAATGTCTGTCTATTTTTGCCCAGTCCTGCCTCTACCCTTCGGCGGAACCACGACTGGGTTATAGCTCTCTGCTCGGAAGCAGAGAGCGCCCTCTACCCAAAGGCAGACAGCTGACAGTGTCGTAGTAAAGTACGGCTGCTCGGCACACTGTATTTATTTTTTGCATAAAATACAAAAAATTATGGCACAAGGCCTAAAAGGCGGGGCAGAGGTTGGTTCTCGCTTAACTATCCTATACCTAGCTAAACACTATCACGACCCATTCGCTCATTACAATTTGCACAATCACCACAAGAAGCTATCCATCTACTCCCAATCCTTCATACACCACAATGCCAGAAACTTACCAGGGGCACCTAAAAAGTCGGGGAAGTTAACCCATGACAATAAAAATGTATTTATATACAATATAACATAAATGTACAAGATAATGTACAATATTAAAAAAATATTTAATGAAAAATGAAATGATGGGAGGGGAATGAATCCAAAAATAAACTGAAAATACAACAAATTTTTAACTAAAATAATAATCAATGTTAGTAAGAACCATCCATCCCAGAAAAAACAGAGTAGCCGCTGTATTCCGCCAAACGGCGAAATCAAGAAGCACACTCGCTAAGGGAGTGGGGAGGGGGGGTAAAAAATTAGCGGAATGGGACAATAAAAGGCTGAACCAGCCGAGATAAAAGGAGACCAAAACAAACTGGGGAGGTTGGGAATCTCGACATAGATCATAACAAAAGAGAAAGCCGGGTACAGGCTAAGAACACATTCATTCACTTTAACTAGGTACACAAAAAGAGAGCTACCTTAACCAGGGGAGAGTTCCACAGGAATCCACCCCGATGCAACCAGCAGATCTAAAATAGAAAATCAAGACTAGCCCCGTTCAAGCGAACCAGACTTGCTACATATACCCACCTTTTGCTAAAGTCTGTCGAAGTCAAACGTTTCCAATCAGTTCTAATCTTTATTTTGAGCATCAGCTCAAAATAGCAGATCAGATCCTGATGTGAAAGACGTTGACCTCGCAAGACTTCCTCCATTCGCGTCGTCCAAACCACCATTCGAGCCGTGGCTAGCAGCGACAGAAACACCATACGCTTCATCCCAGAAAACGGGGGCGACACATTGTCGCAGGCGAATGCACGATCAATGAGCACAAGCTCTCGCGACGCGATACGAGCAGTCAACTCGCCGACACGGTCCTATGGAGGGCGAACCCGCGAACAATGGTAGAAGGCGTGCGAAGCCGTTTCTTCCAAGCTAAGGTTGCAGCGTTCACAATCTGGCAGATCCGCCAGGCCCCATATGAAGGCCTTGTCATTGAGAAGCAAGCGATTCCGAGCTAATCGCCAGGTGAGCGAAAACTCAGAGTTGCTGAGATAATCACTACCTGGCGCCCAAGCCCAGAACGAGCGAAACTCATCCTCCGACAAGCGCAGCACATCACGTAATGGATCCTTGGCGACGCCCTCCACTAACCCACGATAGAAGACTCTCCTAGGCCGTGAAAGGTCACTGGACCGTGGAATGGCCCGCAGGGCCGCCAGACATTCGAGGAGAAAACTCGATCGCCCTCGAGGCTTACGGCACCGCCTCGAGATGGGGGGGGGAGTGATAGTGAGGCTAGGGAACATGTCTCTCACTATCCGCCTAAGCAATGAGTCTTCGGAAATCGCTCGCCTGAGAAAAACCAACCTTGACGCAACCATATGGCCCATCAGGTATGGCATTCCCAGACCCCCATGACACGGACGTTGGTAACAGACACGTTTGTCGACGTAGTGTTTGCGTCCTCTCCACAGAATGGTCGGGCCCGAACCACACTCCAAGAATGCAGACCGGGCCGTCCGTCCAGTCGAAGGGCCCCGGGAGGGTAACACCCTTCCAGGCGCCTAACCGCAAGCCGGACGACTTGTTGCGGTTAATCTTGGCCCCTGTCACCTGTTCGTACCGTTCAAGCACCTTCTGTACCACCTCGATGTCACTCCGGGAGGACACGAAAGTAGTGACGTCATCGGCGTACGCGGAAACCCAGGCTCGAGCACCACCAGGGACAGCGATTCCACGTAGGGCCGGACTGCACGCCCTGTCCCTTAGCCGGCGAAGGTGGGGCTCCAACGCCAAAGCATAAAGTAGAGGCGACAGTGGACAACCCTGTCGGACCGACCTAGACAGCGCCAGAACGCCCGACAACTTTCCGTTCACCTGTACCACAGTCGTCGGGGATTGATACAGGAGGCTAATCCAGCGGCGGAAGTTGGTTTCGAATCCAGCTGCCTGCAGGACAGCCGCCAGGTAACGATGGTCAACCCTATCAAATGCCTTGGACTGATCTAAATGGATCAGCGCGGCTTCTTCGTCGACTTTTATCCCCTTTATGATCGTGCGTATCAGATGCAGGTTGCTCTGAATTGTTCGGCCCTTCACAGCACAAGTCTGCTCAGGTCCCAACAGAGACTCGGCAACTATTTGCAAACGATTTTGCAAGATCTTTAAGTCTGTGTTTAGCAGAGTTATGGGCCGGACACTCTCTAGCTCCCTCCCCACATCCTTGCCTTTTCTCAACAGCGTGATCACACCCCTGGTGAACCGGTTGGGGATGGACCCCTGCCGGAACCAGTTGTTGAACACGACAGTCAAAATCGGGACAAAGATGTGCGACAGCCTCAAGTACAATTCATAGGGCAAACCATCGAGACCCGGCGATTTGCCTCTGCCGACCTTCTTCAAAGCCACGTAGACTTCGCCCTCCGTAATCTCTCCCTCGTAATCTCTCCCTCATCAGCCGGCCAAAGCCGGGGGAAGTCAGCCAAATAGCTACGAAACTCCTCATCACGGAGACCAGGCTCCTTGGTAAACAGGATCTCGAAATGCCGCCGAAACGCTTCGCACATGTCGTCAGTCGACTGAAGAGTGTGTTCCTCCGGGTTGCGAACCTCTCGAATGTACCGGTCGCCTCCTCGGCAAATTTCTTCCTTGCGCAGTTCTGCGCCCATGTTCACAGCTTCGGAAGACATCTTGCTTAACTTATGTCTAACTACCTGGCCCATGTAACGATCGCTATTCGACCGTTCCACGGCCTCCTTAGCTATGGCTATCTCTAGGGGATCCCCACCATCCAATCTGCAATAAGTCAAAAAGAAGACTCCGGCTGCTCGGCACACTCCGTCACGTAGATGCCACCATTACTTTACATAGTAATGGAATAGTCCATTATAGCCGAATAGGCGCGGGCGTCCCAACAAGGAGATAATAGGTATGTTTATGAAGTAGTTTTGATGAAGTCATATTTTTGAATACGATTTGATTTCTTTAAGAAATTGTCTTATATTATACTGATTGATGTGATGAAAAAATTCTTTCATGTTGGTTGATTTTGTTTTGTCGTATTATCAACCTCTAAGGAATATTTAATGCTGAAATATAAATATTGTGAACGCAATTTAATGGCTTCAATTAAATATATCTTAAACGTAATTACATGCCTTAAAATCCAAATAAAATGTGTTTTTCGCCATTTGTTATATGTCAGTCAGTTAAGTGATATACAGGATGTACGTAGACGATCACTTCTCGAAAGAGACATGACTAAATGGGCAGAAGATTTTCCCTTAGTAGGTTACCGTTACTTTCTGCGGTAGCCATCCAAGGCTATATAACTCAATCTTTCCTTAGCTGGAGGGAAGAGACGGGTTAATATCTTTCCTTTCGAAGTGAATGCAACGAAATTAACTGGAATTTGAAATCGGTTCTCCGATTTCTCGTTCCCAGCCGATAACCATTGCACCACAACGCACGCGTATTGTTAGCAATTCTATAAAATTTTATTTTTCTGTTTCTTTAGTGTCTTGTTTTTGTTTAGTGTTTCACTATTTGCCAGTTGCTGGGACTCTAAGAGGTGCTACCACCGCGAGGGATTGTGGACCTAGGAACAGTAATTAAAAGGTGGCTCTACGCTCTTCACCTCACAAATCTCTCAATCAGAAGCCTTATTGCCGGATATAGTTTATAGTCATGTCCAAGAGTGATATAAACGCGTAGCGTAATGGTTAATGGCGCGGAAAATGAGATTTGTGCGTCCAGTTATATCCCAGCTGAATTCGTTTCGTCCGCTTCGGCACAATTACCCTTCGAAAGATATGTCATCCTCTCATTTCATGTACAGGTTAATAACAGAGCAAAGTAGATTATAACCTTGATAGGGCAAAAAAGCTAAGAAAACGACAACTCTGAACCCATACTTCTATCAGGTGACCATCGATCAGTGTAACAGGCTAAAGACCATTACTGACCAAGCCTCACGGAAAGACTTAGGAAAGACTTGATTACTGCAGCGACCTGAGATTGCGCCTTATAGTAAATACACGTCTGCTCACACAGATATCGGCGCGCGCCCTATATACCGGAAGAAACGTTTCAACAGAAAACAATTTTATAAGATAATGAACTCAAAAATATAAAGTTTAATAATTTTAGGAATATTGAAAATGTTTAAAAAGATTAAATGAATTAAAGATATTTTATGAACAATTAGCGTTTTGTGATGTAAAAACTAAATATCAAAACCAATTTGAAAATTTGCATAACTTTTATATAAAATCGAAACAAAAGAACTTATCTTTACTTAAGCAAATGGAACGGAATCTTCATTTCCGCGAAGAACAAGTCTTTAGGTTCATACAGGGTGCAGTAGAAATAACTTCTACTCAATGAGTAGTAATAATATCTTAATCTAGTTCATGTTTAAACATTATATGGTGGGTATACAACCTTGTGCAAATTAATTAAAACAAAACGAATAATGTCTTCTTAGGAGCTTTCACGCTTTCCCTGATCACGTATATGTCGTCTCTTGGCGCTGTTTTTCTCTTCCGACCGCATTTTCCTTTAAGTTTTGTAGTAATGGATGCAGTTTCCTCCTTCACCTTGATGACACAAGTGACAGTTGAAAGTCCTACACTAACAATATCTTCGATCACTCTGTAAGACTTGCCAGTGTGTTCGCGCAGCGTTACAATTTTCACACCCTTCCTTGGAGTAATGTCCATCGCAGACAATGGCCGGAGGACAACTAATCGACGATCGAAACAATAGTGTCTCGGTGAGATAAAAATTTGATGCAGTCGCAGATGATGCAATATTTCTCAAGGCCAAAGAAATTTCATCATACATCTCGAAAATAGATTTATATTAATGAACATCACTAAAAGTGATCTAATCTAAGAAGAAAATAGCAATTGTTTACACCCTCTCACTCCAGTGGGTTTAAAACTGACCATATGATAAAAGAAATTAAACTAAAGCTGTTGTTTCAATTAATTTACATAAGTGTGTAAGTGGGGGTTATTTGGGATGAGAAGTTACGTAATTAAACGCGATAGTGTTGTACTTGTTGCTATTATTACAACGTTTCAGCTGTTGTATCCTGCGGACTTCATCAGATATTTATTGATCCAGATAGCATACAGGAAATTCAGAACTGGGCACTTTATTTAATCTAGAGAGGGAAACTGGTCTCGTTCCACTAACCATGTTTTAGGATATTTCGTCTTTTTATTATTGTTAGTAATGCTCATTTTTGTGTCGGTCTGTTTCCATTGAGTGCAAGTACACACAACCCGGCCCAGGAATTAAGTACGCTAAAAATGGTCAGACCAATAAAAGGCAATAAAAATCAATTAACCACCTGCAAATCCTACACCATTTAAGAAACAAAGTTCATCCAGAAAAAAAACACGCATGCACAAAAATATCAAATTTCACCAAACTTTATACAAATTTTAAAAAAGTAGGAAACAACAGTAGAGAAAAAAACCTGGAGAGTGAAGACATTCCAATAATGCTTTCAGAAAACATCAAAGTCGGCTTGACTCAAATAATACTGATCAGTTAAATGACAAACATCTTTACATTAATTCTATTAATGCTTTGTCTCTATCTTAAAAATCGAGCATTTCATGACAAAAAACTTGTTTACAGTAGACTACTAAAAAAAAAAATTAAGCACAAAGTATCTTTACAATTTTATATATATATATATATATATATATTAAAGTTTAATAATTTAAACCTACCGCGGTAGGTTTAAATTTAAACCTATATATAAACCTACCGCGGTAGGTTTATATATATATATATATATATATATATATTAAAGTTTAATAATTTAAATTATGAGGTTTCGCGGCAACGGCTCGTCAGGGCCGTTGTGCGAAACCGCGGTAGGTCTTGGCGATCTTGCTATTTTGTTAGTGTGTTTGCTCTGCGTTACTGCCTTCTAGTTAAATACTTTTCGGTTGTGTGTATCGAGCACTTTTCTTTTCTGGTTGTTTGTTCCGTTAGAGGGTTTTTTTTCTTTTTACTGGGAGGAACCGTATGTATTGTCGGTCCCACGCAGTTTTCTTTTTTTCCCCCTCTTTGCCCAAAGCTTTATAGCCGAGGACAATAACGGATTTAGATTCTGCTGGTCATTCATGGTCTTGGAAAGTCCCTTCTATAAAATTCTGAGATTAGAATACACGCAGAGTCGGTTTAATAATTATTATTATTATTATTATTATTATTATTATATATATATATATATATATATATATATATATATATATATAACGATTACTATGTTAGAAATATGATTGTCAAAGATGTCAATAAGATATTTTTGTGGATACCATTAACTTTCTATATGGTAAAAATGCAATGTTTTGATAAATTTACCCATTGCAACCAACAAAAAAACTTGCAACATTATTACAAAAAAAAAAAAAATGAAAGTAAAAAAAAATTTAGAAAAAGCTAAATTGATGGCAAGGTTACAATTTCCTTCGTTTCGATCATGAAAATTCATGTATTTATGAAAAGCTCGTTACTATTGAGTCACGAGGGAATTCTATTCTAGAAAATGATATGCAACGAAACTGTGGAATTAGAAGAACAAATTATTGCTGGTGTCATTTCAGATTTGTCTCTAATGCAAGCAGCAACACATGTCTTGCCAAAGAGAAAAAGACGCAAAGAGCTGAGAAATAAAGTTTCGAAATACGAGTGTATCCCTGCCGTCAAAAGTGATGGCTAAATATCTGAGAGGATTATTAGTTATTTCCGCACAGGTTATCTCCACTGAGTATGTCAACAGGAAACACACACACACACACACACACACACACACACACATATATATATATATATATATATATATATATATATATATAATAATAACTAAATAGACTCTGTAAGTATTTAGGTTGTAAATTTATACTAAGATAAACCTTTAAAAAAACCGCGGTAGGTTTTGGCTCGCTTGAGATTTTTTTTGTGTATATATATATATATATATATATATATATATAATTTGTAATGAAACAAAACCGAATATTTTCCCCTTAAAAGGTAATAATTTTTCGACCAACACATGATCAAATAAATCGTTGGCGACTAGTAAAATGCTGAAATGTATCACGGAGTGATAAACAAACGGAGAAATTGAGGAGCTGGAATTAAAAAAAACAATTTAATATTAAAAATAGAAGGAAAAAGTGAGGAAATGGCACCCCCTAAAAAAAAGCAACAATGCACAATAAACAGTTCCAGTGAGTTTAAAAATAAAAATATACTCACAGACTACCCAGTAAAGAACTACAACAAAAAAATGTCTCTTTTTGTCAGAACAACGACGGTCGATGCAATTTAACGTATGCTGCATTTAAGGTGTGCAGATGCTTTGCCCAAAATAGACAACCACGAATCACTGTATTTATTCGCACAATCTGTTACTCATGTCCTGTCTGATATTGGCAGACACATGTACAATACGCGTTTTAAGGCACTGGTTGGTGCCCAACTATATAGTCGGCGTCGCACTGACATGTAAATTCATATACGAGCAAACTATTTTGTAGATAGGACTGAACATATTTAGCAAATTAAGAAAACGCGGGGTCACTACTAAAAACATGTGACGGTGGGAAAAGATGACTTAACATAGGCACATCCTTTATTAGCGAGAATCTGGCTGGTCTGTTTCACAGCCATAGGCGAAGACTTTAAACTTTGCTCGGTTGTAATATATATATATATATATATATATATATATATATATATATATATATATATATATATAATGATTTGTTTGAACATTATTTTTGATCGATACTCCTATTTAAGTAGATACTTTGTTTATAATCAAACAGTATTATATATTTATTTCTTCTGGCCTGATTATTTACGATAAATATTTGTTAGGAAAATGTGTGTTATTCAGCAGGATTCGAACGTATGACCCCTATCCACATAAGAGAATCCGCCAAGTGATCTGGCACGTCTTAGACCTCTCCACCACGAATGACGATCAGTCTAAACGAAGTCAAATTAAGTCTATAACACAATTTTCGATCATCGTAATAACCATATCTACTCTGAAATGTATCGTAATGTCAACAAATGTGAACATGTTACAGAAACTAACGTATCTTGCCGAATGACAATCATTTTCGTTTGATTATAAACAGAATATCTACTTAAATACGAGTATTGATCAAAAATAATGTTCAAACAAATCATTTCACATTGTCGGTTGTTTATAACAAGTTTCGTTAATCTTCGTTAATTTCCGTAACATATATATATATATATATATATATATATATATATATATATATGATTACAATTATTATATATGCCAATGATTAGGAGGGTCGACAAAATAGTTCATGGGCTGACTACGATCAGACATGACTGACTGGGAAAAAGTTTTCCTCGCAGTAGTTTACCATTACTTTCTGCAGTAGACTGGTTGTCAACCAAAGCTATAGAACTCAATCTATCATTCTATTTAAGCCATTAAAGGAGGGGGAATTTACGTGGTCTATTTGCACTTAAGTCAATATAACGAATTCAACTTGTATTCCAATGCGGCTTTCTGGAAAATGACTCAAAGAAGCTTATTTTTTAAGATAACGTCCTCGCAGTGAACACCCTTCTATTTTCGTTGCAGTACCTGGGTTCATCCGTGAAAAAGATTTTAAAACTTTTATCCACTGGTTGATTTTAATTGTTGGTTGATTGATTATGAAGTGACTTGATCCAAAGAAGAATGAAGTGACTTGATCCAAAGCAGAATGAAGTGACTTGATCCAAAGCAGAATGAAGTGACTTGATCCAAAGCAGAATGAAGTGACTTGATCCAAAGCAGAATGAAGTGACTTGATCCAAAGCAGAATGAGTGACTTGATCCAAAGCAGAATGAAGTGACTTGATCCAAAGCAGAATGAAGTGACTTGATCCAAAGCAGAATGAAGTGAAGTTCCAAAGATTGAAGTTCCTTGAAATCCAAAGCAGAATGACGTGACTTGATCCAAAGAAGAATAAAGTGACTTGATCCAAAGCAGAATGAAGTGACTTGATCCAAAGAAGAATGAAGTTTCTTGATCCAAAGCAGAATGACGTGACTTGATCCAAAGCAGAATGAAGTGACTTGATCCAAAGCAGAATGACGTGACTTGATCCAAAGCAGAATGAAGTGACTTGATCCAAAGCAGAATGACGTGACTTGATCCAAAGCAGAATGACGTGACTTGATCCAAAGCAGAATGAAGTTTCTTGATCCAAAGCAGAATGAAGTGACTTGATCCAAAGCAGAATGAAGTGACTTGATCCAAAGCAGAATGAAGTGACTTGATCCAAAGCAGAATGAAGTGACTTGATCCAAAGCAGAATGACGTGACTTGATCCAAAGCAGAATGAAGTGACTTGATCCAAAGCAGAATGAAGTGACTTGATCCAAAGCAGAATGAAGTGACTTGATCCAAAGCAGAATGACCAGAAACTTAAAGAGAGTTGTGTTAACCAGGGAAATTTAATAAAACTGAGATATCAAAAGTCATGGAACGTAAAACTAGAACGATCTACACTCATAGGTTTGAAATTCCAAATATCGCTTGACTCAAGCCAATGCGTAAAACGGCTGAATCATCGTGAATATAGCAATAGAAATGAGGACAACAATCCGAACAATGCAAATAGTGTACATAGAATATATGACGTCATCATCACTGCGATACTAGTTCCTAACCTTTTAGTCTTTTCATGTTGAGAAACAAATGGGATCACATCAGGAGAAAAGGATCAAAAAGCACTGTCACGAGCAAGTACCATTGTGTTATTCAGATATCGACTTGTGTCTCCAGGCAACAAGTGTACATATTGAATGGATTGTTCTACTGGGATCACGTAACTATAAATATTAATATATAACGAATCCAGCCAGAAGTCTGCGTGTGTTCCGGTAATCGGTGTAAATTCGGTTTGTTATTGGCAGTCTGAGTGGATTGACTGTGTGCGTCATTCGTTCACTTTGTCGGACGATCTACCTTCGAGCGGAGAGGAACCCAGACAAAGCTCCGCCGAAAGGTAAAGTCTAGTCTGGGGAAAAGCAGACAAGAATTTTTCTCCGAGCTTAAAAGCTCAGTGTTCCTACATAAATGGCCTACATTTCTCTTTCTCGCTCTCACTACTACTTCTTCTCTATCTCTTTTCGTCTTCTCTCTCTACTCTCTCTCTCTCTCTACTCCCTCTCTCTGTAATTCTCTCTCAAGTAATGAGACGGTAACCCTCAAATAAAAACATGAAGAAGAAAAGTGTTACCTCGGCAGAGAAATGTCAGAAATTTGTATATTTATATATATATATATTTTTTGGTGTGAAAATTATTTTCATTTATGAGGTAAAAATTTTGAAACAGAAATTTCCGTGTCATAATGTAAACTATATTAAGTTTAAATAAAAAACAACTTTAATCATATTATGCTCTACAATATTTTTCGTATTGAGCATTTTTTAAATAGTAAATGATAATAGAAAGGATTATTTAAATTCTGAATCTCATTGATTGCACTGGATTTTACTTTGGTGTTTCACAATTAATTGGCGGTCTTCATATGTGAATTCAACACTTCAAATTTCTATTTGTAGAAAGTTTAAAAAAAAAAGAATTTAACATTTCCTCCAATTCAGAATGATGTACTATTTAGAGTTACATAAAATTCAAATAAAGTACAAAAAATAAAGTACTTGTCGTTTAACCTGGCAACATGTAGCAAAATCGATGAATACGTATGCAAGGCTTTGTTAGCACACACACACACACGTGTGTGTGTGTGTGTACCAGAGAGGAAAAAAATAACATAGTAAATAAGAAGAAATGGAAGAGATGTTTCGATGTTTGTTATGACCTGAAAGGAAAATGTTTTACATTTGTCTATATTTCTGAGATCAGGTATTTTAACTGTCTAGACTATTTACATTGATAAAACTGTTGTTCTTGTCTTTATTGTCAACATTCACGAGGTTTCGGTCGTGGTACACTCTGGTTTTCTACAGGTGATATACGTTGTAATTTAGAAACAAACTTTTTATTTAATTCACGGGGGTAGATTGTTCTAATTCCACGAGTCATGTCTTTCTTCAGGATATCCCAGCTTTCACTTACTTCAGTTAATTTCTCTTCGACCACGTAGACTAAATAAAGAGATTAGTTCAAAATTTCCAAGCTATATCACCTGAAAAAGGCCGGGGCGTACAATGGGCGAAATTTCAAGAATATTACAATAAGGATGAGGACAACAGCCCGAACAATGTAATTTATGCAGTTAAATATTATACAATACGAAAAAGCTCAATATATACTATTTACATTATTTGGACAATTGCCCTAATTTTTGTTGCCATTTGTACTACGTTTCTGTCGTTGTACGCTCAGGCCTTCTTCAGATTCTAGCAATTTTGAACTGAACCCTTTATTACAATCATTGAGGTATATGATCTTCATTCCTTGCGTAGAGCATCTTTTGGTAGTTCTGAGGACACATGGTCTAGTAGGTATAGACGGTGGTTTGTTTCTGTGACTCGACCCAAAAGAGTAGTGAGTTCAATACTACAGCTACAGCAGTAGTGAACAAGTAACTTACAGTGTTAGAGGGAGATAACTCATGACTACAAAAAGGAATGAAGATCATATACCCAAGTGATGGTAATAAAGCATTAGGTTCGAAATTCCTAGCATATGAAGAAGGCCGGAGCGTACAACGGCCGAAACGTCGTACAAATGGCAACAAAGATGAGGACAATAGTCCGAATAATGTAAATACTGTAAATATTTGCTCATCTCAGTAATATAGACAAAGAGCTCAATATGTGTGTGTGTGTGTGTGTGACACGGTGATGTCTAAGTGGAATATAGAAGCAAAAATTGGAAATTTGTAATAAGTGAGATATGAAAATTAATTGAACCTGACTGTAAATCAACTAATGGATCAGCCGTAATCATGGACGAAATTCCTACTTTCCCAGCTTCTCTTAATCCCGTTGTAACCTATATATGTAACCTATATATAGAATCCTGAAAATTAGTAGTGTAAAAGTGAACCTGAGTCAGCATGCTATTTCCACACAAAATGAGCAGTTTTTATGAAGTCAGATTTCGATATTTATTAACCGACCAATTAGTATTACCATTGGTTGAAATGGAAGTTTTTCTGGAAATTCGCTAAATGTTATAGCCTTTATCTAAGATTAATTGCAGTTTTAGTTGTCTTGGTAAACTTACTGGCTTGATTATATAATTTTCCCGTAATGTAATTAATTATATTTGACATTTAATTTTATTGTTGCCAGTGATTTTAATGAAAAATGTCTCGAAACTGAAAAACAAACAGAAGTTCGAATTTGTTGCATTCACTCATGAACCAATCTTTGGGAAAAGGATCAAGACATCATCCAGTTATGGGTTAAAAAATAGGACATGTATTTGGAAAAGGCCATTTTTATGTTGAAATGAAAAGTTACAGCATTATTTAGTAAAAACACTGCTTGTACAAATGCCGTTTGGGCTTTAAATAACCCACAAAGAGAAGCTGTAAGAAAAAAAAAGACAAAAAAAAACTCGATATTGAAAATGTCTGAGCGATATAATTTTTATTATGTAAAAAAATCATTGTGAATGTTTAGCGTCAGTATCTAGAGTCTTAGAAATGATCGTCTTTAATATTCACTTGATTAATTCTTCTGAAGTTGTTTGTAGCTATTGATCTGGAAGTTGATCGTAAATGTCTTAAAATTCAAAGCCCATAGAAGCTACCTTGTCCCTCTAGCTCTCTTTATCTTAGCAGCGTGGTCGGCTACAAGTTCGTAGCCTGTTTTGCAGATGGCGGGTCGATCTGGTTGTTGACTTCGTTTTGCGTGATCATCAGGTTGTCGCCAGTTTTCAGATGGTGGGATGTATTATTAGATTACTCTGGTTTGGTGGTCATGAGGTCGTCGCCAATTTTCAGATGGTGGGTCGTATTATTAGATTACTCTGGTTTGGTGGTCATGAGGTCGTCGCCAATTTTCAGATGGCGGGTCGAAATGGTAGATGACTTTGACCTAGTGGTCATCGGGTCGTCGCATGATATGACCGCAACAGAAGACATGAAGCTGAGTAATGTTGCCGCGAATGTTCGACTGGACATACGCATATCTCTCTAACTGTATAACTAATGAACCAAAGTTTTTTTATAATTTTATTATAAGTGTGTACACATCCATACTATTATGGAGATAGAAGATAGCAGCTTTCTGGCCTGACATGGTGACCCAACGTTTTTAGCAGTAGATGCAGCTATAGATTCGATGTAGTCGTTCCCCTTCAGGTTGGTTGAGAGAATAATGGCCGGCAGGAATATTTCTCTATGTTGGTAAAAGTAATTTTGTTTTGGAGACATTAAAATTTACTGGCCATTTTCTACTCCATTTAATCACAGATCGTACGTCCCTTTCAACAGCAGCAGTCAGATTTACTTTATCAGTATTGGCATTTTTACTTTTGAGACGAACGTAAATGGTGGTATCATCTCCATAGATGCCTACCGGGAAACATATTGCATCAGGAAGAGGGGCTTACGGCCTATCATGTTGAATACACCGGTTCTCGCTCGATCAACGAAGTTAAGCAACGTTGAGCCTTGTCAGTACTTAGATGGGCGACCGCTTGGGAATACCAGGTGCTGTAAGCGTATAGTGACGGATGTGCGTTGTGGTCCAGTGGATATCGGCTCGGAAAGAGAAATCGGTGAGCCGAGTTCGAATTCCAGTTGAATAACCTGCATTTACTTAAGCACTCGTACCCTTGGGAAAGGTAGTAATCTGTCCCTTCCCTCCAGTTATGGGTTAAATAACAGGGGTAGGACTTCTGTGATACTGCAGTGCGGTTGGCCCTCAATTCGCAACCAGTTGTGATACCGCACAGGGCACTGCAGCCCTTATATGACGCTCGTTCTCGTTGACGGTTGTGACGATCCCAGTTGTGACACTGCCACCCGGTCGCGGCGATCCCGTCCGATGATGTCGCCACAAAAGCTGGACTACAGGACGTCTTTTGCAACAACGGACCACTGTCCCACGTTGGGAATAGATCCTAGAAGTCTCGTCGTGCAATTTTAATAGTCGTCACTTTTAGCCAGTCCGGACACTGGTGTAGACTTGTAGGTTTAAAAAAAATAAACACGGCACCAGAAAAAAATTAATAAAATAAATGAACGAAGTCGAACACGTCTGGAGAGTTACGTAGAATATAAAGAAAAAACAATGTCTGTTTTTTCCCAAGAATACAGTTGTCGAAAATGATATACAATTGTCGAAAATGATTTTTACAACGGAGAGAGAAAGTTCGCCAAAAGCATCAAAGCTAATCTTCAAGTAAAATGTCTAAGTTTTGTTAGCGTTGAAATAAACAGATCTCTTCAAATATTCGCCAAAGTCTCTTGTATTTCATTAAAAGTCTTTTCATTAATTCTCTATAATCAGGATTGTCAATTTTCCTATGTAACTTCTAAAACAGCAAAGTTCTTTCGGGTCCTTATCGGAATTTAACGGAGTTTGACGAGGTAGAACGAACGAAGTTTCAGAATTTTCGATTTTCCCGTGATAAAAAAAAAACAAAAACAATAACGTTCTTTCGGATTTCATGTCGATGGCGCATTATTCCAAATTAACTTCTTTGAGTTAATTTGTGGCAGGCTTCATTTGAAAGTAACTCTTTAGCCATAAGTTCTACGGTAGGCGACCAGCCGTGGGTCATGGCTCCCAGGCTGGGCCATTTTTTCCCCAGCCGCTACATTTCGACTGATAGCGGCCCCAACTCGAAAAACTTCCACAGACTCTGAAAAAACTGCTTCCCAACTCTGCTTTTCGTGTCGAGCATCTATTTTTATAACCAATTTCGATCCTCTCTGGGGATCCGGCCGGCTCACAGTCTTCGGCCAATGAAAATCGGTCTCCGCCACTTCGATTTGCGGATGTCTTAGCTCGATCAATGAGATCATGCCAACTCACACCGAACTGAATTCAGGTCGGGTTATTTCGGACTGGTGTATTCAACAGTGGCCTTGGCATCTGGGTGACCTTATCAAATCACTCTGACACTTGTTTTGTCTACGCTTTTCAGATTAGCGGAATACACTTCAAATCTAAGAGAAATCCATATTGAAAGAGGCATAAATCATGAAAGACGAGAAATGTATATTTATCCAAAATAAATTTATGTTATGTTTCCGTGCTTTTAGAAGTACTTGATGGCACTAATTTTTTTTCCTAAGCTCACATCGCGTAATAAAACACTAATAATATCACCAATATCAATTTCTCTCTCCGTTGTTTTAAACCCACCAAAGGAAAGCATCCCCGCGGGAGAAGCAAAAGCATCACTGCTTGAGATAGTGTCACACTTTGGGACTCTGCCCTTAAAAACAAATCCCATTGAATCTTGATACTCGAAAAGAAAAAATATTACTAGACACACAACTTATATAAAACAACAATAAATTGTTGAAAGAAAAAGGTATTGCCAGCAATAAATAAATAAAGTTTAGTTGGCAATAAATGACCCGCCGGGGTTAATTTGTCATAAAAACAAAACAACTAAGCAACATCAGGAAGGTCATTGATGAAGCTTTGAAAAAGCGTAAGAGTAAAGAGGGAGCGTAGGATCTAGGATAGAGAATGCAGAGGAAACTGGAAAGAACAGAATACTGGAATTGAAAGAGCACGAACCAATAGCGGGCTTACGTAAGGCAAAATGTATGGTTGTAATGTTACTGTTTGGTTGGTTTGTTATTTGGTAAAACAGAAAGAGCAAATGGATGTCATGACTGGCTGCAAATGAATCTCAAATTTACTGGCGTGATAATGATCAAATCAAGGCCAAGTTTGAAAGCCGCGGTCTTCATCATTCACGTTGATTATGCCTCTGATTGTGGAGATGGTCAGCATTGACCAGCTGCCAGAACCTGTGAAAGAGAAAAGGGTAAAAAAGAGGCAGACAGACAGACAGTTTTTGTTGTTGTTATTGTCGTTGCCAGACGTTGGCAGTAGGTCTGTAAAGGCAATCTGATACCCCATTTAAACGTGGTTAGCTGGATGCAATTCAAATTCGTGCAACCTTAGAGGTAAAGTGAGTACCGATAAAGAGTCGAAGGGATATCGAGCCGGCGACCAGTGTGCAGGGAGGCGGATTTTAATCGACATTTTCTTGTTATTGTTAGTCATTGTTGGAGTTGTCCGACGCACTCGCCTCTGGATTATCAATTCGCTAACCTCTGGCCGCCGATCGAGTATGTGTCTCATGCATGGTTTAAAGTGATCTGCTAGATGCTATCAGCATAATATGACGATCGATCTATTTGTCCTTCCTGCCACATCTTAAATCATGTTACTCCGTCTAAAGTCAATACGAATTCGTATTTTTGCGTTTGATTTCCAATCCTGTTGGCAAAAAATAACATTAATTACTTTTTGTTCAGTCAGTTAAGTGCCATACGTGATACACGCTTGGGCGATCATGTCTCGAAAGATACATGACTGACTGTGCAGAAGATTATCCAGCAGTAGGTTGCCATTGCTTTCTGCGGTAGACTGGTTGCCGACCAAGGCTATAGAACCCAACCTGTCCTGCTATTTAACCCATAACTGGAAGAGACGGATTAATCCCTTTCCCAGGGGTATTTGCTTGTAAGTGAATACAATGGATTCAACTGGAATTCGAATCCGGCTCCCCGGCTTCTTTTTCCGAGCCGATATCCACTGGACCACAACGCACATCCAATACTTTTTGTTACCTTGCTTATATTCATGTTTGTTTTCTGCTACGTATTTACATATTTTTGTTAAAATACAAATAACAGTCGGAAATACTATCGCCCATTCCTGACCTGTCATCTCGGCTTCAGTCACATTCCCACTGCCGTAATATAATTCATTTGTTTTCTTTTAATATGTATTTTTATTGTACTCTTCAAAGTTTTCATATTGGTTACTTCGACTTGGTTTAAGTGTAGTACTTGATTGGCAGTTTGGTTTCAGTATTTTGTACAATTTTATTTTGAAATTCGCCCTAGGTATGACGATAAACTACACCGTGCAGTCAGACATCTATCCGGGAAACCCATTGAGCGGTATGGAAGCATCCGTTAGAGTTTCAGCTATTGGCAAACAGTCAACCACCGAAACTTGGATCAAAATATTATGAAAGTATTTTTTTAATAGTTTCACCCCAAGCGAGGCCGTACCACCATTGATGGGCAGGAGGCTACATAAAACAGTGAAAGTTTTTTAAAAGTTTCGCAAAAGTTTAGGTTGGAGGAGAGTGAAGAGAAAGACGAACCAGTTACAGGGGGTGTCAGAGAAAAGGCAAGAGAAGGATGGGAACACAGACGTAAGGACAATTGCAAAGTGTCGTCTAAATTATACAGAAAACAAAAATTGAAATAATTAAAAGTGAATGTTTCAATATGTCTTTCTTTTCAGGACGCAGTTTAGAATCTTATTTAAAACCTGAGAAGTAATACATTGTGATATGATTCTAGTCAAATATGAAATTATGATATATATATATATATATATATATATATATATATATATATATATATATATTAATGCAGGTTTCATTGAATAATATAGACAAGTTTTGTCTATTAATTTTGTGTAGGATCCGTTCATACCGTCTGATATACTTGATGGTGATGTCGTTGAAAGACAACAAAAAATCACAGTATTTGTTGAATTTTTTATCGGGTCTAAGCTTTCGGCTCACATAAGCCATTATCAAAGAGTAAATATTAACACACAGTAAACATAGAACATTTAAGCTATTAACAATAAAGAGAACTGAATTGAAAATATAAGTCCATCCCTACCGTGGCGGATGGCCGAAGACAGTGACAAAATAGTGGTGTTGTGGTCCCTGGTCTGATTACAGACATTTGAGTACGTTATTGGAAATATCGAAATTGATTGTATTCAAACCAGGTTTAAATTGTTTAATGTAGAGTGCTTCGAGGATTTTTAGTTTCTGTTTATTATTTTCTTGTTTGAGTATGTACGTGTTATCAACAAGCGTTTTTCTCAGAAGTGTGCGTTGATAACCGTGTTGTTCTAAATGACGGAATATATTTGAATTTTCATTTAGGTGCAACGTGAAAGCGAATTTGTGGTGTGGCCAATGTAGATATTATTGAGGTTGTTAGAGATACATTCTCTAAATGGACATATGAATTTATATACTACATTGGTTTTTTGCAAATCACTAACATATATATATATGTATGTATTGTGATTTATATATATTAGTGAAAACAGTTTGTCACTTTAACTGAGTAGCTTCATATCGACTTCAAAGTTTTCTGAGGACACTGCCATGATGTCTTCACTCATCGTTTTTTTTACAAATAGTTTGCACTATATATATATATATATATATATATATATATATATATATATATATATATATATATTTAAAGTCACGCCCGTCGGTTGAGCACTTTGGGGAAATAGTAGACTTTATAAACAGTATCTATTCACTGTTATTTACGCATCGTTCTTCAGCAATGAATTAAACACTCTTGGCTACTGGCATTTGTTTACATTCTGTGAATAAAACGCTGTAATCTGTCTAACAACGCTCTGCACCGCTAGCTTAGAAGTAGAATCTCAGACTGATATGAAATTGATCGGATTTTAATCCCGGCTATAAGCAATCAAATGTCTAGCTGTGATACACCGAAATATGACTATCCGGATGACTATATATATATTTTAAATCTAAAAATGAAATAGCTTGTAGGTAAAATCATAAAACCAGATCTTATTAATATTAATTTTATTAATATTAAATATAATCCAGGTGGAGGGTTCGACGCAAATAGTATTATCTTTTTATAGAGCCAAATATGCATATGTTTTTCAAAGCAATTACCGCCACAAATCTAAATTTTTAAATTTTAAATTTTAGATTTTGAATTTTAAATTTTAAATTTTAAATGTTCATATTAAATTTAATTATTTTTAATTTTAAATCTTTAAAATAACTCTCCTAATACTAATCCAAAATGAATCCCCGTGTTATTGAAACTTTTTCCTCTTTTTAAAGATGCAGTATGATTTAAAACGAACATACAGACCAACTCATTAACCCTTCAATTTTTCAAGCTCATTAACTGTAGATTGCCACGAATCTTAAACTCTAAATTTACTTTTCTAATCCTAGAAGACGTCTTCTGCCGAAATTCACATTTAAATTTTTTTCTCATATAAATTTATTAAAAAATAAGAATTTTAAAGAAATTTATGATCTACATTATAAACAGTTTTTAACTTTAGTCTTTCCTTAATCAATTTTTATCTTTAGTCTTTCCTTAAACAATTTTTATCTTTAGTCTTTCCTTAAACAATTTTTATCTTTAGTCTTTCCTTAAACAATTTTTATCTTTAGTCTTTCCTTAAACAATTTTTATCTTTAGTCTTTCCTTAAACAATTTTTATCTTTAGTCTTTCCTTAAACAATTTTCATCTTTAGTCTTTCCTTAAACAATTTTTATCTTTAGTCTTTCCTTAAACAATTTTTATCTTTAGTCTTTCCTTAAACAATTTTTGTCTTTAGTCTTTCCTTAAACAATTTTTATCTTTAGTCTTTCCTTAATCAATTTTTATCTTTAGTCTTTCCTTAATCAATTTTTATCTTTAGTCTTTCCTTAAACAATTTTTATCTTTAGTCTTTCCTTAATCAATTTTTATCTTTAGTCTTTCCTTAAACAATTTTTATCTTTAATCTTTCCTTAAACAATTTTTATCTTTAGTCTTTCCTTAAACAATTTTTATCTTTCGTCTTTCCTTAAACAATTTTTTGTCTTTAGTCTTTCCTTAAACAATTTTATCTTTAATTCTTTCCTTAATCAATTTTTATCTTTAGTCTTTCCTTAAACAATTTTTATCTTTAGTCTTTCCTTAAACAATTTTTATCTTTAGTCTTTCCTTAAACAATTTTTATCTTTAGTCTTTCCTTAATCAATTTTTATCTTTAGTCTTTCCTTAAACAATTTTTGTCTTTAGTCTTTCCTTAAACAATTTTTATCTTTAGTCTTTCCTTAAACAATTTTTGTCTTTAGTCTTTCCTTAAACAATTTTTTGTCTTTAGTCTTTCCTTAAACAATTTTTATCTTTAGTCTTTCCTTAAACAATTTTTATCTTTAGTCTTTCCTTAATCAATTTTTATCTTTAGTCTTTCCTTAAACAATTTTATCTTTAGTCTTTCCTTAAACAATTTTTATCTTTAGTCTTTCCTTAAACAATTTTTATCTTTAGTCTTTCCTTAATCAATTTTTATCTTTAGTCTTTCCTTAATCAATTTTTATCTTTAGTCTTTCCTTAAACAATTTTTGTCTTTAGTCTTTCTTAAACAATTTTTATCTTTAGTCTTTCCTTAAACAATTTTTGTCTTTAGTCTTTCCTTAAACAATTTTTGTCTTTAGTCTTTCCTTAAACAATTTTGTCTTTAGTCTTTCCTTAAACAATTTTTATCTTTAGTCTTTCCTTAATCAATTTTTATCTTTAGTCTTTCTTAAACAATTTTTATCTTTAGTCTTTCCTTAAACAATTTTTATCTTTAGTCTTTCCTTAAACAATTTTTGTCTTTAGTCTTTCCTTAAACAATTTTATCTTTAGTCTTTCCTTAATCAATTTTCATCTTTAGTCTTTCCTTAAACAATTTTTATCTTTAGTCTTTCCTTAAACAATTTTTATCTTTAGTCTTTCCTTAAACAATTTTTATCTTTAGTCTTTCCTTAATCAATTTTATCTTTAGTCTTTCCTTAAACAATTTTTGTCTTTAGTCTTTCCTTAAACAATTTTTATCTTTAGTCTTTCCTTAAACAATTTTTGTCTTTAGTCTTTCCTTAAACAATTTTGTCTTTAGTCTTTCCTTAAACAATTTTTATCTTTAGTCTTTCCTTAAACAATTTTTATCTTTAGTCTTTCCTTAATCAATTTTTATCTTTAGTCTTTCCTTAAACAATTTTTTTATCTTTGATACTCCTTAAACAATTTTTGTCTTTAGTCTTTCCTTAAACAATTTTTTGTCTTTAGTCTTTCCTTAAACAATTTTTATCTTTAGTCTTTCCTTAAACAATTTTTATCTTTAGTCTTTCCTTAATCAATTTTTATCTTTAGTCTTTCCTTAAACAATTTTTATCTTTAGTCTTTCCTTAAACAATTTTTATCTTTAGTCTTTCCTTAAACAATTTTATCTTTAGTCTTTCCTTAATCAATTTTTATCTTTATCTTTCCTTAATCAATTTTTATCTTTAGTCTTTCCTTAAACAATTTTTGTCTTTAGTCTTTCCTTAAACAATTTTTATCTTTAGTCTTTCCTTAAACAATTTTTGTCTTTAGTCTTTCCTTAAACAATTTTTGTCTTTAGTCTTTCCTTAAACAATTTTGTCTTTAGTCTTTCCTTAAACAATTTTTATCTTTAGTCTTTCCTTAATCAATTTTTATCTTTAGTCTTTCCTTAAACAATTTTTATCTTTAGTCTTTCCTTAAACAATTTTTATCTTTAGTCTTTCCTTAAACAATTTTTGTCTTTAGTCTTTCCTTAAACAATTTTTTATCTTTAGTCTTTCCTTAATCAATTTTCATCTTTAGTCTTTCCTTAAACAATTTTTATCTTTAGTCTTTCCTTAAACAATTTTTTATCTTTAAGTCTTTCCTTAAACAATTTTTATCTTTAGTCTTTCCTTAATCAATTTTATCTTTAGTCTTTCCTTAAACAATTTTTGTCTTTAGTCTTTCCTTAAACAATTTTATCTTTAGTCTTTCCTTAAACAATTTTGTCTTTAGTCTTTCCTTAAACAATTTTTTGTCTTTAGTCTTTCCTTAAACAATTTTTATCTTTAGTCTTTCCTTAAACAATTTTTATCTTTAGTCTTTCCTTAATCAATTTTTATCTTTAGTCTTTCCTTAAACAATTTTTATCTTTAGTCTTTCCTTAAACAATTTTTATCTTTAGTCTTTCCTTAAACAATTTTTATCTTTAGTCTTTCCTTAATCAATTTTTTATCTTTAGTCTTTCCTTATACAATTTTTATCTTTAGTCTTTCCTTAAACAATTTTTGTCTTTAGTCGTTCCTTAAACAATTTTTATCTTTAGTCTTTCCTTAAACAATTTTTGTCTTTAGTCTTTCCTTAAACAATTTTTGTCTTTAGTCTTTCCTTAAACAATTTTTGTCTTTAGTCTTTCCTTAATCAATTTTTATCTTTAGTCTTTCCTTAAACAATTTTTATCTTTAGTCTTTTCTTAAACAATTTTTATCTTTAGTCTTTCCTTAAACAATTTTTGTCTTTAGTCTTTCCTTAATCAATTTTTATCTTTAGTCTTTCCTTAAACAATTTTTATCTTTAGTCTTTCCTTAAACAATTTTTATCTTTAGTCTTTCCTTAAACAATTTTTATCTTTAGTCTTTCCTTAAACAATTTTTATCTTTAGTCTTTCCTTAAACAATTTTTTCTATCTGTTGTGGAGAAGTTCTCGCACTGAATATTATAATTGTGCTATGTCGGTTGCTAATCGACTTAACGTACCCAAAATGTTAGGAACTTGGTAATCTTCCACTGAAAACTGACTCCTTAGTATTCGGCTAACAGCAAACTAATATCAACTGCCTAGTAGTTTTACTGAACTCGATTAGAAGTCTAAAGAACTTCTATGAACTTTCCTAATAACTTCCAGGTTAACTCTTATTAATATAAGAGGGAAAGTCCATTATCTGAGGAATAGGTGTGTTTCCTCATAACACTATCTCATATATTTTCTTTTCCTTTTTGTATAAATGTTTTTTGTAAATCTAAATATATATATATATATATATATATATATATATATATATATATATATATGTGTGTGTTTATGTGTTTGTATATGTGTGTATGTATATCATTTGTCAAAATTCTCGTTTTAGACACACTCTAATATAAATTACCCAAATTTTATTCTATTAGTAGAATTTAAACCAACAATAATAGTCAGACCATATTAATTTAAACAAAACCTTTAACAAAGCTGAATATTACACAATGTTATCTCTTTCCTTTGTTTTTCACTTTCCTTTCACTTTTACTTTTTAAATGTATCTATGCTTTCTTTTAAACCTCTAAAGCCGGCATTCGTCATCATGGCTACTGAAGATTTTCTCCTTTTTCCTTTTACTCCTGTTTTTCTTCTTTAATTCTTTCCTTGCCTACCCCATTATTCTTTTTCCTTTCCTGCCACCACTTTCATTGCTTTGAGACAGCTATATTTAAGTTTTGATTGTTTAATACAGATGTAATCTAAAAGATCTTCTATAATCGAGTCTTGAGCCCCTTTCTCTGTCATTTTTTTCTTCTACCCACCGTAACAATGTCTGGACAACAAACTTTTAATTTTTTCTTTCTTAACTTCCCCTCTTTTTATTTTTTCTGATTTACTTTTTCCCTCGTTTTAATGTAAACTTCCTGTGTATGGAATTATTTTGTGTGACGTTCCGGAATGTGAATTTTTGTTTCATATTTGCAATAAAATTTTGATTTTGTTCGTTGCTGAGGAAGCGAGTTTTTTCTCGACGAAATGGGCATACAAAGAATATAGTTTTCGGAGTGTTTTTTAGTATATAGTAATATTCAATGCACAAAGAGGACATATTTAGAAATTTTATTGGAGCTTCAGATTTTAAAGAACCAATTTAAAATAAGTAGCTTTCTTTAGTTCCGCAAACTTCAACAAATGCACTATTTTATCCGATTTCAGCAAAAAGTAAATAAATAGAAAAACAGCATCGCATATTTCTATATCTTCGCGTTAAATGGTGTCAGAAATTAACATGGGTATAAAAAGTTAATAACGAGGATGTTTTGACGAGAATAGGGACTACAGAATAACTTAGAATAAATGAGATATGACATTTTATCAATGTATAATGAGAATGTGTTTTGGTACTGTGGATATTGGCACGGAACGAGAAATCGAAGAGCCGAGTTCAAATGCCAGTTGAAATCCTTGTATTTACATACGCGCAAATACCATTGGGAAATTTATTAATTCTTTTCTTCTTCCTCCAGCTATGGGTTGTATCGCCTTGGTTTGCAATCAGTCTACCGCAGAAAGTAATGGCAACCTACTTCGGAAAGTCTTCTGCCCAGTCAATCATGTCTCTTTCGGGACATGATCACACCAGCATGTGTCAGGCATGGCAATTAACTAACTGATAATAATAAAAGAATGTCTGGAAAACTTAACACTCACAGAGTTTATTGAAGGCTGGAGAAGGCGAAAGAAATAGCTGGTAGTAAAAAAAGCCATAAGTACTTTGATTCGCGAAAGACATAAATCCGTGGAGAGACATGATAGCTTTTGTTGTAAAAGGCATAGAACACACACACACACACACACACACACACACACACACACACACACACACACACACACACACACACACACACACATTTGTCATAATATAATTTATAAAAAGTTATTCACTAAAGCAATTTAAGAAAAATTAATAACAGGTTGGAAAAGATTATATGACAGATTTCGTAATAATGTAATTACAGTGGTTTGCTAAGTGAAGTGGCAGAAAGTATAGAACAATCAGCAGAAATCACTATTGACATTATTCGAACTATTGTTCTGATCTTCTTTGCTATTTTCACGGCGTTTTGGGCGTTTAAAGCAACAGCCTTTTTCAGCTGCTAAAAATTCCCAGCCATACATTTTATTACGATCACTGAGGTATATCATTCTCATTCATTGTGCAAAGCTTCTTCTGGTAATCATGATTTACCTCCCTTCAACCCGACTCTCTAAGTTACTTGTTCACCACTGTTGTAGCCTGGGATTGAACTGATAACTCGTTGGGTCAGGTAACTGGAACTAACCAACTATATCCTTGAGGACAACAGCGATTGAATTTCCGGCAATTATAAACCTAATGTTTAAGTAACCAATTTTAATAGAGATCATATTGCAACTTTTGATGTTAATGGTTTTCTCTAGTATTTTTTACCAGAGTTCATATTGCAACTTTTGATGTTAATGGTTTTCTCTAGTATTTTTTACCAGAGTTCATATTGCAATTTTGATGTTAATGGTTTTCTCTAGTATATTTATCAGAGCTCATATTGCAATATTTGACACTAGGAATTTTCTCTGGCATTCCATATTTTTGGTTCCCAGATTGTATCATTTTATATTTGGTCAGCTTAGAAGATTTTTGTAGCGTAGCATATGCACTGATTCCTTAAGTTCACGTAGTTTCCAGTGACGTTCGCAATCTATTATTTAAAATTCATAAAAATAAACGTTTTAATGAAGAAAAAATAAAAAAAAGCCACTTCCTTTCGTTTTTGGAAATTGTTTTGTACGAGGTAAAACGATATTAAAAGGGGAAACGAACGTAGAAAAAATGAGAAAATAAGATGAGAAATCAGGAAAAAGGAAAAGGAAAGATACAAAGGAAATAGAAAGTAAAGAGGAAAATAAGTGAGAAAGTTTTAAGAAGAAAGAGCCAATGGAAACGGCTGAGAGAGAGAGAAATATTAAATTTTGGCCAAACGTGAATTGTAGATTGATATTGATATAGGTCACTTGGTTTCTGGGCTCAAATCTTTTACCACTTAAAAATAATTTTTTTAAAAAACGTTTATTACCACCATTATTAAATACCTGATGAGACATGACACTTTAAATGTAGAAACCAAGTGTGCAATTTCATAGTAGTTTGTAGTTTGTACATGTTCTAAAGTAATAATTAATAATAAATATTCATTGCTCTATTTTTATATTTAACGCTGTTTTAAATTAATGTTTTGAATGTTGTAATTATTTTCTTCGTTCCTTATTAATTTGTGCATATATATATATATACTCGCAGTATATCCGGCGTTTCTCGTGTGTAATGAAAGCTTTAAAACTAATACATGGTCCTGGAGCTCAGACTCAGTCTAAACAATATTTCTCTGAAGTTTGGTGAGAATCGGATAAAAATTGTGGATTTGTGTAAAGGACACACAGACAGATAAACACAGACACACACAAACATCTTGCCTTTTATATATATATATATATATATATTATCGATTTTCTGCACTATTGTAAGAATTGCAACATTGAAACTTCTGAATATCGTTTCTTATGTCTTTCTCTATGAGTATATCGAATTTGATTAAAATCGGACCACTCCTTCTATAACCCGATTTTTTCGATTATCGATTTTTGATATTTATCGGTGGTACCTCAACACAAAACCTAGCTAAGAACACTCGCAGACGCTTATAGTACAACTGTGTAAATTTTCAAGAAATTTTCGGTGTGAATAGGTAACGGACACACACACACACACACACACACACACACACACACACACAAAGTTTCATTTATAAATAAGTTTAGATATATGAAGATATATATAGATATATATATAGAAGATATATATAGATCAGCCGGTTATGCTAACGTGGTTTTAACTTTTTCGATTTCGTCAGGCAGTTTGTTAAAAAAAAGTGGTCGAAACCGGCTGATCTTCCTTACCTAAATATCTGAAAGCTTTAACTACTGAATTTTCATCTCTCTTCAAACAGGTATTGATTTGAGCACTTTCTTATACAACTGTTTACTGGTCAAATTTAACTGATGAGTTGTGATACAGCGAAACAGATCTGTCTGCGGATGACAATACATATATATATATATATATATATATATATATATATATATATATAAGAGATTTACATTATATAAAACATTTTTATTTTAGCATCAACTGTAAATTATTTAATAGTCGAAATGGAATATTGAATCTCTTTTTTTTTAAGTAGAAAAATGTTACAAAACAAAATATATTACTGCAAAACACTCAAAACATGAAGGAAAAATTACAACAGCAGAGACATGAACACATTTTTAAATGGCTATAGGATTGGCGGAATGGGGGAAATTAAATTTATAGACAATTTTGATATTTCTTATCTTCAACAAACGAAAAAATGTTAAGATGTTAGAAAAAACTTTAAAAAATAGTCTTTTCGGCCGTATTCAATGATAGATGTTTAAAAGAAAGATTGCCATCCAAGTATAGATTAATCATATATATATATATATATATATATATATATATATACATGATTTATATCAGTCAATGAGTTCAGTGCCATACGTGATACACGCTTTGATATACGCTTTGGTCTCGGAAGAGATATGACTGACTTGGCAGATTATCCCGCAGTAGGTTGCCATTGCTTTTTGCTATAGAACCCAAGCTGTCCTATTATTTAACATATAGCTGGGGGGAAGAGACGGATTAATACTTTTTCCAAGGATATTTATGCGTAAGTGAATTAAAGAAATACAACACGAATTCTAACTCGACTCCGCGACTTCTCGTTCCGAGCCGATAATAATTAACATACCTGATCAAAATACCTGTGCGTGACAAGAAATATATATATATATATATATAACAAGAGACAATATATATATATATATATATATATATATATATATATATATATATATATATATATATATCACTCCGGTATTAGGTGAAGTGCGGGAGGAAATTCAGCTGGATATGCGTTGTGGTACAGCGGATATTGACTCGGAACGAGAAATCGGGGAGCGGTGTTCGAATTCCAATTGAATTCATTGCAATTCCTTTACCCTTGGGAAAAAAATATTAACCCGTCACTCCCTCCAATTATGGTTAAATAACAGAACAGATGGTGTTCTGTAGCCTTGGCTGGAAACCAAAGAAAGTAATAGCAACTAACTTCGTGATAATCTTCTGCTCAGTCAGTCATGTCTCTTTCGAGACATGATCGCCCAAGCATGTATCCCGTATGCTACTCAACTGACTGACTGATTATTATTCACTGCTGCATAAACCAATTGTGTTAAGTGGCCCCCACAGATAAAAATGCAAAAGATTGAGGAACGTACAATCATGGAAACGGTCCTCTCCATCTTTCATGATATCAGCAACCGCATCGTAAACAATGTGAATATAATGTCCTGGCGCTCCATCATTCATGAACTACATACGTTTTTCTATTATCATTGATACATTCACCCGCATGACTGGAAGTGAGTTCAAAATAAATTTCCTGTAGACAGCTCCTGTGAGATGTACTGGGAGAATATATGAACCTACCAGACAGTCACCCACAATTCCGCCCACACATTAACCGTAAACTGATGCTGGATCTAGCTTGTATAGTACCATGGAGATTCTGATCCGCTCACAAATGTTGGAGCTTCCCTTGAAATATCATTCATATAACATTATGAGATATTCGACATGCGAGGGTCACTTGAAGGGCGCTAGCTGGATTGTCTCCGACAGACTGTAGAGTGTGTCCTTAGTGATCACGGTCTTCCTCTATTTAGTTTATAGTGTCACGTAACCTATCTCAGAGACAATAAACAGCAGTAAAGGTTAGACGACTCGGCTGTTTTCGGCTTGGAAACAATCTGATACAACTTCGCTTTTATTATCATTCGCCCAGCAGTATGTAGTAACCATATCTACTCGCTTCTGATATGAATCTCCTGCCACTGATAAACGAATTACATCTCAGTTAACTCACTGCTACACGCATTACACGCTGAAAAAGTCTAGCCACAAATGTATTCAGATGACAAATGTAACCTAAGCTAAATGACAACACAGCGTCATCTACCGTAAAAGTTCTTTGTACTTAAGTCAAAAACTGAAGGATTTACGGACATATGTTTATATAGATTTTTGTCCTTATTTTGGTGTGAGGAACCCGGACCAAAATTTTGTAAAAGTATTTTTTATATATATACAAAAGTATACTCAGTTATAATCTTAGGAAAAGAACAGTATGAAAATGAAGAAGACATGAGAAAAACTATATTTCGCCCCGTGACTAATTTTCTTTCGATTTCTTCACTTATTTTCGTATATATATATATATATATATATATATATATATATATAGCAATGGATCATCAGGTACTTAGTAATTATAGTAACCATCATTATTAACTACCTGATGAGCCATTGTTCTTTCGATGTCGAAACAAAATGTACAATTTTGTAGTAGATTTTAGTTTGTACATATTCTAAAGCATGATTTATAATATATATATATATATTAGTGGTAGTTTCCCCAAAGAGATCCAATTAAAATTTTAACTCTCTCAACGTCCTGTCTTGTGTAAACAGAGAGAGTTAAAAGTTAAATTGAAACTCTTTGGGGAAATTACCACCCAACATAGGTAATATGTTTTTTTTAATCCTATGTTTTAACCCCGGACGTTGTTAAAAAGTTTTTTGACAACTACTTTGTTTTAATTTCTGACGACTTTTTCTGAAGATTTGCCGGCCAAAAGTCGTCTTAAAACCTCCCCATTTATTTTTTATTTTTCACTTTGTAAGTGAGATACTTTTGTATCTCGCTTAATAAAAAATTATCCCTTTTAAAACAATTGTAATTAAGTTTGGTAGTAGAATGAACTTGTTCATATATATATATATATATATATATATATGTGTGTGTGTGTGTGTGTGTGTGTGTGTGTGTTGGGCATTCATCCGGCGTTACAGTTATGAAACCATTGATCAGCTGGTACATATTTCTGATAAATTATTTGATTTTGTATCCAAAAGTGATATTAATTCATTTTTCTTATTCAAGAAATTACGGCCTATTCTCTGTAGAATCATCGATTTTTGTATTAGACAGAAGTTTCAACTTTCTCCAATTCCGTACACAGGCCGTTCCATCTCAGTTCTCAGTCGTTCTGTATATAACGATGAACTATATACGACAGCAAACTCACTGATTCTGGGTGGTAGTTCCTGCTAGGGCACCAGTTATGGGAAAATAGTTAACTCTAGTCTGTGAAATCACTACGAAAGTATAAAAATTGATTTCTATATTAAAAATACCAGCAATAAATCTTTGGAAAAATTCCGGCAATACCTTTGACACTCGACAAAAACAATAATCAATAAACCTTATGCTAAAAACTAATTTCTCAAGAAAAATATATATTCTATTCATATGATCCTATCCTAAAAGTCTTGTTGGTATTAAATAACTCATTGAGATAGATATGCCTATAAAACAAAATAAACCAAATCAAATCAATTATATCAGATTCTACATCTTTACAAAAATACCTCAATGAAACCTGATCTACAAACTGATTTCTTAAAAGAATTCACAGTCTATTTGTACGAACCTATCCAAAATGTCTTGTCGGCATTAAATAATTTATTGAGGTCGAAATGTCGTAAGACAAAATAAACCAAACAAAATCAGTTGTCAGTGAAAAGAGTGAGCGTATGCTTTATTCTACAAATTATTTCGTCTTGCGAGATTATTTTTACTTGTGCTGAACTTCTAAGACCAACTTCTTTCATTTTAATGTAAATATTCTAACTGAAAAAATGTTAACACGATGACTGAGGAGTAAAAAATTAAATTTACTGTAGAATCATGGAAAAAACTGCCAACCATTTTTTCTGGTAATGTTTCGTTCGATTAATCGTATACGTCGTCTGATATGTAATGGAATTAATACTTTTATTTATGATACTATCTCTTCCGTATGGTTTTTCCCTTCTTTCACGGTTCTCCACAATTTCCTGTTGCTAAAAGTTAATATTATCCCATAAATTCTCAAAAAGTATTAATGACACTGAAAAGGAGGAACGAATCTCAATATAAATATATCTCAGACGGAAATTCAGAATCAATTAGTTTACACTGAATGTGTGGAAATGGGTAATTTCAAGTTTGCATGTGTTGGTGGACGTATTTGTTCATATCATTAGATTATTCGGCGGAAATTAGTTTGAAATTGCAAAATCATATTCGTGTGCGTAGGCAAAGTAAAATGACTAAATATGTACATAGGGCATTTCACCAGACATGTGAGATAGAGAAAGAGAGTGCGTTTATATGATAAAAATCATAGCTTCAAAATATGATATATTTACGGGTAAAGTAAACAATATGAAAAAGAGAGCGTATAGGAATATAAATGTCGCTTCAGCCTGTTTCATGTTTAGACGCAATCTTTAGGCCGTATTTATTGTGTTTTATAGCACGAATATATATAAATATGCTGGTTAGTGGCGCATCTTTGTAGACCTATTGTATTATTCTAACGGTTATTTGGGTGGACGGTAAAGAATCTTTTAAAATCGTTTCCCCGCTAAGCAAGGCGGTACCGCCACTGGTGCGCAGGGGGCTACATAAAAGGAAAAGTTTAGGCAGGAGGAGAGTGAAGAGAAAAACGAAACAGTTACAGGGGGTATCAGAGAAAGGGCAAGAGAAGGATGGGAATACTAGTGTGAAGACAGTTGCTAGGTTAGAATGAGAAAGGAAAAGAACACGATACATAGGGTATGAGTAAAGGACAAGAGAAGGACTTGAGTCAAGTGGATAAGAGATGGGAATTTACATTGCATTTAAATTCTTGGAGATTATAGCCGTCAGGGAAACAAGCACGCGGAAGAAAGTTCCACAGGTTGGAAGTTTTTTTTTAATCGTATCACCCCGAGCAAGGCGATAACACCACTGATGTGCAGGGGGCCACGCAACAGTGGAAAGATTAGAAAAGAGAAAGCCGGAAACCACATCCTAAACACGGAACAAGGGATGAGCCTCTTAACCTGTTCAATAGATGTGGGTGGAGTTTAAACCGGACGATAGATAGATCTATCTACTCCAATTAAAAAAAAAGAAAAGTAGAAAGATTGGAAAAGAGAAAGCCGGAAACCACATCCTAAACACGGAACAAGGGATGAGCCTCTTAACCTGTTCAATAGATGTGGGTGGAGTGTAAACCGGGCGATAGATAGATCTATCTACTCCAATTGAAAAGAAATTAAACAAAAAAGAAAAGTGGAAAGAGTGGAAAAGAGAAAACCGGAAACCACATCCTAAACACGGAACAAGGGATGAGCCTCTTAACCTGTTCAATAGATGTGGGTGGAGTGTGAACCGGGCGATAGATAGATCTATCTACTCCAATTAAAAAAAAAAAAGAAAAGTAGAAAGATTGGAAAAGAGAAAACCGGAAACCACATCCTAAACAGGGAACAAGAGAGGAGCCTCTTAAACTGTTCAATAGATGTGGATGGAGTGTGAACCTGGTGATAGATAGATCTATCAGTGGAGAAGTGACGTCTGCATTTGGCTCATTTAATTGTAAAATGGTGGTTATGTTTCGAATTACTCTAAGGTTTATTGAGTAGAAATATTGATACATCAGAACGCCTTTTCGTAACTAATTTACAAATCTGTTTGTTAACTTATGATATTTACTTGTGTTTCTGCGTTCGCAGTGTGCTACATAACATATTACTTAATATACGTATTTGTAGGATTAATTTTTTATTTATGTTCGCTTTTAATTTTCGATATTTAGGTATCGTGGAATAAACATATTTTCGCGTAAGCATAGAAATTATTTCTGATCACTTAGTCATTTCTGTTGGTCTAAAAAATTAAATATAGATATTTTCGCTCAGTACTGGATAAAGGAATGAAGAAATGCATTCTGGGATACTGCCAGTTATCCGAAAGTGTCCTCTTGGTTAAACTAAAAGGAAAACTCTTGAACATAGCTATTATAGTAGCCTATACTCCAACAACGCAAAGCACCTAGAATCTTTCTACTCCACATTGGACAATGCCAAAGCTCAATGTAAAACCCAAGAAATTAGAATAATCATGGAAGACTTGAATGACAAGTTATGCAAAAGGAGGGAAGTGGGCGCCAACTGGCAATTTTAGATTAGGAATCCGCAAAGATCGATGAGAAAAACGGGTCTAATGGTGGGCAGCAAATGACCAGGTAATAACAAACACGTGGTTTCAAGAACAGCCAAGACGCCTGTGGACATAGAGAATCCTAGGTGACAACACGATAAACCAAATCAATTACATAACCATAAACAGGAGATTCAGGAACGCGTGGTTCAATGCAAAAGCTATCCAACTGCCGACTGTAGAAGCTACCACCTCCTAGCCATCTGGAAACTAAGGTTGGAACTTCGGAGACTGAAGAAGTCTACTGCAGCACCCAGACTGCATTAAAACACTTTCGTGGATGACCTCAACCTGTAGAAAAATACACTGACATTGTGAGAAAAACAATTTGGAAAAGGAAAACCCGAAATGGGACACATTGAAGGAAGCGTTAGTGACATCATCAAACAGATCAAGTAAAAAGAAAACACGATTGGGTGACTGAAGAGATTCTTGATATGATGCAAAGGAGACAGAAAACTATGCCAAGATATGGAAACAGAATACAAGAAACTACACAAGGAAATATGGACCAAGTGAAGACAAGCTAAAGAGGAATGACTCAACAAAATATGTGCAGAAGCAGAGAGATTGAGCAAGACTAATAAAAGAAACATGCATAAAAATTAAAAGAACAGGACGAAAAACATTGTCCTCCAGATGATGTATATAATCCAAGAATTGACGATCATATTAAAGACAGACGAAATAGTGCATCAATGGAAATAATATATAAAAGATATCTTCCACGAAAAAAGAGAGGAACCAGCAATAAACAAAGATGCTGACGGACCAGAAATATTAAAATCCGAAGTGGAAAGTGCCACGACCAAACAAAATAGAAACAAAGCAGCTGAACCAGACGAAATTTTAATAGAGATGCTGGCAGTCTTAGATGATTTCTGCATAGATATAATTACAGAAATAATTAATGAAATCTACAACAGTCGTGTATAACCAGACGACCTAAGCACATCAATTTTTCTGAGTAGAGTCTTTAGAGACAGGAAAATTTTGCTAGAAACAAAGAAGTGATTGCTGTAGTGATATGTGAAGTCTGTTCTTCAGTATTGCGGTAAATGCGAGACAATATCATCAAAGATAAACGAAAAAATTGAAGCAACTTTAATTTGGTTCTAGAGAAGGATGCAGCGAATATCATGAATTAAGTATGTGTGCAATGACGAGGATTTAGAAAGGAAATTAATACTGAGCATTAGGAAGAGAAGTTCATTGGACATGTAATGAGAAAGGAAGGCTTGGAGAATCTGATACTCACAGGTCAGATACAAGGAAAGACAGACTGGGGTGAGTAGCAGGTAACATACATAACGCGCCTAAGCATCTGATTGACAGAGCGGGGTTTGGGTGGTGCAACAGGAGAAAGCATGCTAAAAGCCACCAGGGATAGGTAAACGAGAAGGCCCATGATCGTCTACGTCCTGGAAGAACATGGTCAATAGAAGAAGAATATATATATATATATATGAGCAAAGAATTAATGCTGATTGATCGATTTAAGGTGATTGTTTTTAGTCTGGAAATTTAATTATAGCTGTTTTCTCTCAGATATATATATATATATATTAGTCATCCGCGTACAAGCTTGTTTCGTTATATATATATGTAGAGAGAGAGAGAGAAATAGAAATATATCAGTATATATACATATGACTTTACACACAAGACCACGCACATATATCGATATTTTCTGGTGTTAATAAAATAGTGCTCGATGTAATATAACAGAGCAATAAAGTATATATATTCTTAGATGTACATATTATTCCTACATCTATAGCACGACAGAGTTTCATGCACTATGCAATCATCGTGTGCTTATTATGAACTGACCGTGATGAGATTTGCATTTTCGATTCTCGCGTTGTTCGCTGTATCTATGGTAATGAGATTTTAGTTTTTAATTTTATTATTAAGTAATTTGATTTGATTTGTGTAAGGTTAGTCAATATTAAATTAATTATATAGTGACAGAAAGTAGGCTGCTAAATCAAAAAATATACATATATATATATATGTATTATAAATTATATATAATACAGTATATATTATATATAATGTATATAATATATAACTAATGTATATTATATATTTACTAGCAGTATAGCCCGGCGCTGCTCGGGTGTAATGAAAGCTTTAAAACTAATCCATGGTCCTGGAGGATTAAACTCTTTGGACGTTGGCACGAAAGACTAAAAATCAATAGTAGTTTCTAGTTAAAGCGAAACCGGAAACTGAAAGAAAAATGAATGGATGTAAGTCCAATTTTGAAGTTTGGTGAGAATCGGATAAAAATTGTGGATTTATATAAAGGACATACAGACAGGTAAACAGACACACACACAAACATCTTGCCTTATATATATATTATCGATTTTCTGCACTATTGTAAGAACTTCAACCTTTAAACTTCTGAATATCGTTTCTTATGTCTTTGTCTATGAGTGTATTGACTAAAATCAGACTACTCTTTCTATAACCCAACTTTTGGATTATCGATTTTCGATATTTATCTGGGGTACCTCGACACAAAACCTAGCTAAGAACACTCGCAGACGCTTATAGTAGAACTGTGTAAATTTTCAAGAAAATCGGTTCAGCCGTTTCGGAGTCTATAGGTAACGGACACACACAAACACAGACACACACACACAGACAAAGTTCCATTTATAAATAAGTTTAGATAGATTAGATAACATATATGATATATATAATGGCACAAAATAAAGTTATTTTCATACTTACAGGCATTTTAATGATGGGAAAATAAAGTATAAGAAACACAATTTCTGATACTAATATGGTGTTCAGTGATTGTTGACACGGTTGACCTCAGTGTGAACCAGTTCTCTGTTTTGTCTGGCTCGCACTCTAAGTTTTATTTGCAGACATTAGAATCATTATACTTTAGATCTAGGATGTCGTCTCTCTGCAAACAGAGATTGTTTTTTATAATGCATATTATTACTATTTAGTGTTTGCCCCTCCCAACTTTTTTTTATTTTTCCATCTTTAAAATGCCTGTAAGTATGAAAATTACTTTATTTCATGTCCTTATATGTTTCTGTACTACCAACAACCTATTTAAATATATACACTGTAAATATAGTATATATACAACATATGCATTATATATATATATGCAATGTATATGATATATATATTATATATAACTTATCTACACCCCCCCCATATATATATATATATATATATATATATATATATATATATATATATATAGATAGATAGATAGATAGATAGATAGATAGATATGTCTGTGTGTATCTGCGTATCTCCATTCTAACGAAACCTACTCCTCATCCAATTTCAAACAATGTTTGGTCACTTGTCGATCATGACATGAACCTTTGATGTACGCAAAAATATTTCATGTCGATTTACGAGGTATACAGCAGAAATCCATGAAACACTTAGAATTTACGAACTCTTCTCCTCAGTGACGTCTCATGCGAATTCAACTAAAATCGGGTAACTTGTAGATCAAGGTTCGAATCTTTGATGTACACAAAACTTTTTCGAACTAATTTACAAGGTTCGTCAAAAGTCAATGACAGACATAATCTGAGGTGATCTTTTGCGCACTTTTATGCATTTCTCAAAGACACTTCACTCAAATTCAACCAAGATCGAGTCAAGATGGCGAACAAAAATTTCAATTGTCACACAGGTGCGGTTAAAATTAATCGAAAATGTTTTTGTGATCATTTATTTCTCTGGGACGCGTAGTTGTATTCCAACAAAAACCAGGTCGTTTTTGTAAGTTTATCTAATCATATGTCATAACAATTTCCCGTTTTCTACAAGGTGTCAACCCTTCCGAAGTTGGAGAGACAATGCATCTACTTCTGCGTCACAGTGTAATCGCATAACATTATAGGCTCCCGTAACGCCCGTCTTAGTTCTTCAAATTGCACATACGTCATTACTGTTTACAAGAAAAAAAGACCAAGCATGAATCCCGTTTTACAAATACAAAAAACCCAAAAAAACAAGCAATAGTTACCACGTATTTTTTGACTTATGCGTCACAGCAATCTCATACTGGGGCTTTCTGAATAAGCACTCGACCTTACCATTTTAACATAACCACTAAAAAAACACCGAGCAACACCGGGCTATACAGCTAGTATTATATATGATAGGATTTATGTGGAGAAGTCATGCAGACTTCGAAGTTTCATGAAGGCTCCATTATACTATCTTCATTTCTCAGAGATTTTTTTCAGTCTACTCTATTTCTATCTCTATAATCGAGCACTTTATAACAAAAAACTTCTTGGCAAAATATCTTTTTATAAGAAAATCATTGAATAAACAACGACGTAGGCACTAAGTAATATCACAAATCAGCACTATATATATATATATATATATATATATATATATATGTGTGTGTGTGTGTGTATGTGTGTGTGTCTGTGTGTGTGTGTGTGTGTGTGCGTGCATTTTGGCAGCATTTCTTCATTAATACAGGTTTCATTGAATAATATAGACAAATTCTGTCTATTTTGTGTAAGATCCATTCGTATGATCTGATTAGCTTGATAGTGTCGTCATGGAAAGACGACAAGAAATCGCAATAATTGTTGATGTTTTTATCAGGTCTGAGCTTTCGGCTTACATAAGCCATTATCAAAGGATGAACATTTAATGTTCAGTGAACATAGAACAATTAAATTATTATTAACAGAGTTGAGTTATACAAAGAAAATTAGACAGGTCCATTTCGACACCTCTGCTAACATACTTCAATGCCTATAATCGACGGGAGAGGTCATTGTTATTATACTTACCCCCTACACCATAGTAGCAGCAGTTCCCAAACCAATCCTTCATGCCACTATACACTCAATTGAACAAAAAACCCACTACCACCATTCCTTCTCAGCCTACAGCCTTGTGCGACACAAAAAATGGACCTGCCTAATTTTCTCTGTATAACTCCACTCTGTTAATAATAATTTAAATGTTCTATGTTCACTGAACATTAAATGTTCATCCTTTGATAATGGCTTATGTAAGCCGAAAGCTCAGACCTGATAAAAAAATCAACAGTTATTGCGATTTCTTGTCGTCTTTCCATGACAACACTATCAAGCTAATTAGATCATACGAACGGATCTTACACAAAATAAGTAGACAGAACTTGTCTATATTATTCAATGAAACCTGTATTAATATATATATATATATATATATATATATATATATATATATATACTATGAACTATTTTCAGCTTTAGATTTCGTAAATCAAGAACTGGAAATAGGTGTGATTTCTAAAGTTGACTGCTCAGATTGTGCAGTGCTTACAGTACATGTAATGGAAAAGAACAAAAAGATCCGTGTTTATGCAGATTTTTCACTCGGATTAAATGACTGTTTGAAAAACAACACATACCCGTTAGCTTCACCGGAGGTCATTTTTCTATGCTAAATCTTTTTTGTAAAATAAGTCTGTTTGACGCATATCTCCAAGTGAAACTGGAAGAACGGTGCTCAAATTTATTAGCAATTAAGACACACAAGAGACTCTACCATCTAAATCGTCTTCAATTTGGGTTAAAGGTGCTTCCTAGTTTCTTTCAACAAATAATGGACACCATGTTAGCTGGGCAAGAATAGAGAGCGAAAACAACGAACTGCACAAAGAACATATCAAGGCAGTGTTCCAGAAGATTGATGAATATGGCTTCGAGTTCAAATCGGATAAATGCGAATTCTTCAGAAAGGAGATCAAATATTTTTGGTAAATAATCGACGGGAATGGAAGAAGATCGGGACCGAAAAGAGCCAAAGCTATTAAAAATATGCCACCATCAAACAACGTCATTAATCTGCAGAGGTTTGTAGACTTGGCCAACTATTACAATATCTACATTCCTAAAATGTATGATCCACTGAATGACTTATTGAAAAAGTGTGCAAAATGGATTTGGTCTAAAGAATGCAAAGATGCTTTCCAGAAAATAAAAAAAACTATCTGGTATCAGATTTATCGTTAGCACATTTTGACCCTAAGAAAGAAATACTTATAGCATCTGACGCTAGCAGCTATGGGATCATAGTGTAACTCTACATAAGTTTGAAGGTAGGACTAAAAATCCCATAGACCATGCTTCCAGAACCCTATTTTATGCAGAAAAAAGCTATAGCCAGACCGAGAAAGAAAACCTGGCCATAATTTACGTTGTTAAAATTTTCACAGGCTTATCTGTGGAAGAAATTTTGCACTACAGACGGATCATAGACCATTGTTAACAATTTTTGGATAAAGAAACGGTATACTCCTGCACCCTGCTAACAGAGTACAGCGCTGGGGAAATCTTGTAAAACTACGACTATAAGATGGAATACCTTTCCTTGAAAAAACTAGGAAACGCCGAAAATTTGGCTAGATTGATTCCAAAATTTTCAGAACCATTAGAAAACACGGTGATAGCTGCTTTATGGGATCAAAAGAACTTTATCAGTACAGCTATGCAATACAATTCGAGAATTACCCGTGACTCTAGTAGAATTAAAAGTGCTGCTGAGAAGGACGAATTCATTAAAAAGATGAAGAAACAGAGAAACATCAGAATTAACAATAACAACAGCAACCGAATAGACCCAGAGAAAAAACAAGAACAGTGCCGGTTAGTCAAAAACACCGGAACAAACAAGGCGATATTCATGCACAGAATGCTATCTGAAAAAGTAATACAATGCAGAATGACGTCTATCTGTGTTTTATGGACTATGGAAAGGAGTTCGTCAAAGTACGCCAAAACCCTTGACAGAGATGCTCGGCAACCTTGACATATTCGGGAAAGCCATTAGAAATATCAAGAACCTATACTAACAGCAAACCACTTGCATGTAGACAAGAAATGAATTCAGCAGATATGGCAAAATAGAAAGGGGAGCAATACAACTATGTGTCTTTACACCAGATCTATTCAACATGTACAGCAAAACAATTATAATAGAATGCTGATAGAAGACACGAAATGAAAAATACAGTATCTTCTACAGAAAGTAGCGAGGGAAATCGAGATTAAAGGACTAAACATAAACTTAAAAAAACTGAATGCGTGGTCTTCAGCAGAAAGAGAAGCCCAAAATGCGAACTACAGGACTGGGATGCTAAATTGAGTGAGGTGCAGAAGTTTAAATACCTTTGAAGTCTTCTGACAGAAGACGTAAAGTGCGACACTGAAATCCGAAGCTAAGCAGAGTATTAAGAGACAGGAAAATTTCGTTGGAAACAACGAATAAAAGAACTGGATCGTTACTTGATATATGTCTTTCTATATGGCAGTAAATACTGGACAATCTCCGTAAATATTTAAAAGAGATTTAAAGTGACCGAAATGTGGTTCTATAGAAGTATGCTGAGGAGACCATGGACCGAACATGTAAGCCACGATGAGGTTTTGGAAAAGAAACATAAGGAAAGACAACTTATATATGACATCAGGAAGATAGAGCTGAAGTTTTTGGGATACGTAATGTAGAAGGAGTTCTTGGAGAATAATGTATACAAGTATCCAGTGATGAAAGATTTTCTCTATTAAAATAAAATATGTCTATGAGAGAATCGTGTATGAATGTGTGTGGAATTCATATGTATGATTCATATGCAAGTATCGCTTGATATTTGTATATATCAATTCGCTACAATTTTTAACCGAAATGTATTTCGTTTTGTCATTCTCACATACTAACGTTAGAGACATATTAACACATTTAAGTCGTCAATAGTTTAAACAGGCTTGGCACATAAATCGGTTTTGCATCCATACACTTACATTTATAATAAGCATATATTGCTTTTATTACACGTGGCGGATACATATAAACAGGCATAATCAGATTTTGCATACATACACTTACATTTATAATAAGCATCTATTGCTTTTATTACACGTGGCGCACACATATAAACAGGTATAATCATTTAAAATGATCATCTATTGCTTTGTTGCACGTGACACGCATCTGACCAATGAAATCAAACCACAACCAACAATACTGTCCCTCTGAATTTTTAAAAAATGTATTTTTTCAATCATTCATCTTTAAAAAAATCATGAAGAATCTTATTAAAGTGAAAAGACATACATACATGCATACATACATACATACATACATACACATATATATATATGTGTGTGTGTGTGTGTGTGTGTGTGTGTGTGTGTGTGTGTGTGTGTGTGTGCGTGAATGAGTGATTAAGTAAGAGAAATTGCTGGGGCTGGACTGCTTATTACTTTGTTGACTTCATCTTATAGCTAATTATTCATTTCACAAATCGAGCAAAAGTGAAATGACTGCTCATTTCCTTCTCGCACGATGCGTCCTTTTCTGTGGCACAAGAATCCGGGTTTGATTAGGGGCGTATTGTTGGTTGTGGCAGAATGAATTAACCTCAAATTGCATTAAATTAGCCATCCCACCTATAAAATTGAATCGCGTGATTATACACGTATGAAAGTTAACTACTGCATCCCATTGAAACCTGCCTCGGCCACCAGCAATTTGTATTTGTTAGAAAAAGGAAATTAAAAAAAAATTCCTATTATCGAGGCAAACACCTGGGGCAAAATGGACTGAAATTATCCGGCACATTGCTGTATCAAATCTTTATCAATCTATAATCTTTTTTTCAACACATTTGTTGAAATCCTCACAGTATTTCGTATTAGTGAAGTTATTGCTCTCAGTTTTTATTGCGATTTACTAAATCTACGTTTTGTTCAATTTCGCAATTCTACTTTTCACCAGGTTCCTGGTCATGACGGTAAACTGCACCCGGCAGCAAGGCCTCCCAAAGTTGTGAAGAACATGAAACCATCTCTTAATTGCTGTTGTTCCCATGTTCAGTGCAACCCGGAGTGGTAGCACCTGTTAAGATCCCAGCTATGATCAAATAGTGAATGCCCTAAACTGGAGTCAAAACATTATGAAAGTATAAAAATACACTTTTATTGAAATATATACATAAAAATAGATCTTTATAAAAAATATACATTTTTAAGGAAAAATATAACCAACAATACATTTTTGAAGAATAAAATTACCATAACTCACATTTTAAGGAAAAAATTCTCAGCAAAACATTTTTGAATACAAAACTAGAAGACATTTTCAGTTTTCTAAAATAAAAAAGAGTGAAAAAAAAATTCATTAAAATCAGAATAATTCAACCTTTTCACTATAACCGAACATTAAAAAAAACCTTAAAACCCCACCTTTTTGGCATTAAATAACCCTCAGAAGTTACTATGCCATTAAAACAAAATGCAAACACAAACTCTACTTTTCACCAATAGATGAAATTAGAATAAGCTGATTTGTTTGAAAAAATATTTTGACAAAAACGCTACTTTGTGGTTTAATAAGTTGTTTAATTTAATTTTGAACTCTGTCCCTTTTTTCTTTTTATTCCTTCTCCATAATAAAGTTTTCCAATTTTCTCTCACTCGGTAGTCTCCTGCGTCCTAATTTCATATCACATTTCATGGCTTAGTTTCACTGTTTTGCTTATGGCATATCAAACCTGGATCAAGTAATGCAGAAATCTAAATGGAAATACAAGATTATTTCAGGATTAAATTATAATTATTTTGCAGTATTTTTAATTACCCTGTCCTCTGACCTCAAATGGAACCACTATATTGAATCCATAGCAAAATCTACTGCTAAGAAGATTGGGTCACTATGTCGATCCAGGATGTTTTTTCCACCTGAATCCATCCTGCATATATACAAGTCAACCATCCGTCTGTGCATGGAGTACTGCTGCCATTTATGGTCAGGTGCCCCTGCCGTTCTCCTCAGTGTTCTTGACAAGCTCCAAAGGAGAGTCTGTAATGTGATAGGTACTGATGTGGCGACTCGTCTGCAGCCACTTTCCCATCGTCGAAATGTGGCCTCCCTCTGTCTCTTCTATAAATACTTTCATGGCTTCTGCTCGGATGAACTTAAGTCACTGATGCCTCCTCAACAGGTGTTTACCCGTTCAACCAGACTGGCAACTGGGTCCCACCCATTCACAGTCAGGTTAGCCAAACGCAGACGACAATTCTACTCCTGCAGCTTCCTCTCTCGCACTTCCCGCCTGTGGAACTCACTCCCGTATTCTTGCTTTCCTGACGGCTACGACCTCCAGAAATTTAAAAGCAAAGTTAATACTCACCTACTAACCACTGGCCTCTAGCTCTCTCCCCTCCCCTGTATAACCTTCCCTTTCTCTCCGCCCATGTACCTGTCATTGCACCTGCTTTCTCAGCTTTCTATTGTTCCTTTCTAACTAGCTTGTACTCCTCACTCTTTTGTAATTAATCTCTTTACATTTATGTAACCCCCTGCACATCAGTGGCGTTTCTGCCTTGCTCGGGGTGAAATGATTAAAAAAAAAAAAAAAAAAAAAAAAAAAGTAACTTAAATTTTCGTTGTGGTGTAGTTGATATCGAACTCTAAGAGCCAGGTTCGATTTCCAGTTGAATTTGAATTTGTTAGATTCACTAACGTACAAATACCCTTAGAAAAGTATTAATCAATCTATTTTCCTCCCGTTATAGATTAAAGGCTCTATTGCCTTGGTTGGCAACCAGTCTACCGTGGAAAAAATGACAATCTGCTTCGGAGAAATCTACAACCTAGACAGTCATGAATCGAAAGAGATATGATCGCCCAAAGCGTGTATCACGTATGACACTTAACTGACTAAATCCTGCAAAATCAAAAGAGGCACAAAAACTTGTTTCTCCTTCAAGAAATGAGATTAATCATAGCAAATTTATTTTTAATTGTTTTGTCAGTTCTCTTGTTTTACTACTAAAATATATTGTTGGCCATTTTTACCATACAACTTACTTTTATACTTCCTAGTGTTTTTTTTTTCGGGTTCAATTTTTGCCTATAGATGGAACCTTAACAGGTGCTACCATGCTTTTCTTTTGAAGCCAAATTTATTCATAGAAACATGTTTGTAGCGAAAAACAGTTTCCAACTGTGAACGTTTTATGAAACATTCCATTTTTCTATTCATGGGGGTTTGGTATTTGGATGACATTTATTGCGCAAAAGATTCTTATCTTCATTTTCCAAGGGATTTTAAAGTTTCTCCCTCGGCTAAACAGTTGTGCATAACCAAAAGAAATAATAAACTGAAAAAACAAAGAGAAAGGAAACTACAAAAAATAAATTTGTTGAAACGTACCTTTACTAAACAAGACAACAGGTGATCATTAATCTGAGCCAAAGGTTATAAAAAAAGAAAAAAAAAACTAGAAAGGAGCAGAAAAATACACTTGACTTGATATTTTGTTTAAGGCCATATCAACACCTTGATGCCGAAATTTAATTTACTTGGGTGTAAGAAAAATAGATTATATGTTATTCTGCTTTCAGAGTTGAATTCATGGTAGCTCATACTCATATTTTATGCCCATATGTTAAGTGCCAATCGTTATACACGATTGAGTGATCATATCTCGAAAGAGACATGACTGATTTGGCAGAAGATTTTCCTGGAGTAGGTTGCCATTACTTTCTGTAAACTAAGGCTGTAAATCCAATCAGACCTACTTTAATCCATAGTTAGAAGGATAAGAAACAGATTAATAGCTTTTCGAAAAGTATTTGCACGTAAGTGAATGTAACTGGTATTCAAACATGGCTTTCAAATATGTCGTTCCTGTAGCACCACAATGCACACACTTGGAATATATATATATATATATATATATATATATATGTGTGTGTGTGTGTGTGTGTGTGTGTGTGTGTGTGTGTGTGTGTGTGTGTGTGTGTGTAAAAATAACTACTTGAGACAGTGACATATGTGTTTTATGTTGTAGTGTTTATGCTATATTTTAGAATATAGTTTGTTTTCTTTAAGTAATTGTAGGATATTATATGGATTAATAGATTGTTATATGAATTATATGAATTGAATTACAGGTTATTATCTGGATTAATGTCATTGAAGAGTCATTCAATGTTTGAAGTTTTGTTGGTAATTTCACAATAAATAGGTTTTGTTGGTAATTTTTTATAAAAATATGTATCTTTATACTTACATAATGTTTTGTTTTGGGAGTCCATTATTTGCTGGGAACTCACTTAATAGTTACCAATCCGAGTCAGGATGAATCTGGGAACAACAGACGTGATTAAACGCTCTTCAAAGTCCCGTTTCCCGTTCAGAGGCCTTGCTACCGGTTGAAGTTTATCGTCATACACAACACTACTGCTTGAAAGGAAACTATTTAAAAAAATTGCTGATGATTATTTGTACGAATAAAAAATAGTTTTTATGAAAAATAGATAAAAAAAATATTAGTTTATAAGTTAATAATAATACGCACATCTAATCTGGATTCCGAGACAAGGTGCCATAAAATGAGAAGAAAGGAATAAACATAAATTTAAAGAAAACTTAATGCAGGGTCATCAGCAAAAAGAAGCTTGCAAAATGCTAACAATAGGTCGGGGATACTAAAATCAAGCAAGTGCAGAAATTTAGATACCCGGAAATGTTCTAACGGAAGACGGAATATGTGACGCTAAAATCCGAAGTCGCATTGGCATGGCCATTGATGCATTTCAAAAGCTAAGCAGAGAGACAAAATTTCGTTATAAGAAAAGAAAAGAGTACTGGACTGTTATGTGATATCTGTCATCCTATGTAAGAGCGAATGCTGGACAAACTTCTCAAATATGAAGAAGTACCTCGAAGCAACAGAAATATGGTTCTACAGAAGGGTATTGAGCAAACGACAACTTTTTTGGAGAGGATGCAAATGAAAATGAAATTTATACTTAATATAAGGAAGAGACAGCTGAAGTTTATGGCATATGGCATATGAGGCGGGCGTGGAGAATCTAATAATCATAGGACGGATAGAGGAAAAGAGAGACATGGGAAAGCAAAGCGAAACATACTTGATATGCTTGGATGTGGAGCAGAGTTTAGAAGATATACCGAGAGGAAAGGAATTAAGATCGACAAAGGATAGGGGGGAAGTGGAAATCCATGACCGCCAACGTCTTGAAAGCACACGGCACATTAATAATAATAATAATAATAATAATAATAATAATAATAATAATAAAAATCGCCACGATAGAGTTGGGCAATATTTACATTGGGCAATATGCAAACATTATGGAAAAGCTGTAGGCAAACACTGGTATGAACATCACCCAGCACCGGTTACAGAAATAGAAGATGTAACCATTCTATGGGATTACACCATCTACACAGACAGAAAAATTGAAGCAAACAGGCCAGACATTATTGTTAAAAACCAGAAGGAGAAAACTTGTCTATTAATTGATATGGCTTGTCCAGCGGATTGTAACATAGCAATCAAGGAATTTGAAAAACTGTCAAAATATAAAGACCTGGAAATTGAAATAGAAAAAATGTGGAAATTGAAAACAAGAGTTGTGCCAGTGATAGTAGGTGCACTTGGAATGATAAAAAATGGAACAAAACAACACATTGAAAGAATCCCTGGAAACCCCAGCTGAAGAGATATACAAAAAATTGTCTTATTAAGTACAGCCCACACACTAAGGAAAATTTTATCTATGTAATGCTAGGGATGATAGGGAAGATAGAAAAACATGAAATGGCGCCATAACAACACGCCACGACCTGCCTTAGGTCTCCCCGTAGACTTGGTTGGTAGTGAGACCAAAGCAGAAATCGAAATATGATGAAAAATGACATAATAATAATAATAAAAACAGAAGGCAAGAACCAACTATTGCGGCCAAAAATATGAAAAAGAAAGCCAAGGATAAAACTCTTGAACAGATGAAACAACGCGGACAGGATAAACCTCTGCACGGTTAGTATCCAAAATGTGTAACCCAATGTCGATAAAGTTAATACTCATCGATGGTTGCGAGCATCTGAATTAAAATCTGAAACTGAAGGCTTCATTCTTGCAGAGCAAATTCTATTCACAAGGATCTTTCAGATAAATATAATATACAATAACGTGGATCCAAAATGCAGGTTCTGTGATGAATACCACAAAACAATATACCATCTAATCTCAGGAATGTTGTGTACTTACTTCAAATAAATATAAAAATCGTCACGATTGAGTGGGGCAATATTTACACTAGACAATGTGCAAACACTTAGGAAAATATATAAACAAACACTAGTATGAACATCACCCAGCACCGGTTACAGAAATAGAAGATGTCACCAGTCTATGTGATTACTCCATCTACATAGACAAGAAAATTGAAACAAATAAGCCGGACATTATTGTCAAAAGCCAAAAAGAAAGAAAGTGTCTACTAATTGATATGGCTTCTCCAGCGGATTGTAACAAAGCAAAGAATTAAAAATAACTATCAAAATATAAAGACCAGAAAATTGAAATAGAAAAAATGTGAAAATTGAAAACAGGAATAGTACCAGTGATAGTAGGTGCACTTGGAATGATAAAAAATAAAACAAAGCAACACATTGAAAGAATCTCTGGAAGTCCCAGCTTAAGTAATATACAAAAAAGTGTCTTGTACAACCCACACATTAAGAAAAACTTTGTCTGTCTAACTGTAAGGATGTTATGGGAGATAGAAAAAACATGAATTGTAGCCATAACAACCCACCATGGCCTGCCCTAGTTTCCGCAGACTTGGTAGGTAGTACGACCATCGCAGAAATATGAAAAATAACAATAATAAATTGGACTACTGAATTCTGGAAAACATTTCCCGTGTATAAGCATTGACCTTTTAGAATTTGAAGACGCTAAACTGAACTAATTTTTTTTATTCAGTTCGTTTTATCTAAAAAAAAAATAACAAAAGAGTTTACATTATATTTACACGGTATTTCGAACAAATAGACGGACATGTTGCCACAAAAATAAATCAAGCTTATGGCAAAAATAAATTCACACTTGAAGAAGCAGATTTACATGCCAATGGTTATTTATCTATAGCGGTGTAAAATAAATGTTAACATTCAAGATATATCTATTTTGAGGGAAATGACAAGATAACTCAAAAACAGACGATATCAAAGATGACAGACGTTTACGAGGCTGACAAAATGAATAAAAAAAATCATGATGTCTATCTTTAACAGAGACAGCAACAAGATAAGACTAAATGTGATCAATATCTACACGAATTAAAAAATGTCTAGTAAATTATTTAAAATTTTATTTCTTAATACACGAGTTAGTTCAGACCATATATAACACTTAATTTCGGCCTTACACTCTAAAAATATGACGACACCATTACCTTGAAAAGTAAATATATTTTTTCATTTTCTTTTTTTTATTTGTGTAACAAGCATCGCAAAATATTGAGCCTAGCATCCGGGGCAACGTATTATAATTGTAGTATTTTTATTATTCGGAAAAAAAATGTCCGATTTAGAATAAATATTAATTGCATCTATTGGGATGAACAAAAACGACTTAAAATTTTGTATTTTAACACAATAACATAACATTTATTCATTTACTGCCCGAGGATAGCAAATATTAATTTTGGATTAAAACCATTAGTTCCACACACGTGTCAGCTTGTCCCCATTTTGAATTCAGAAGTGACCGTTCCGACTAGCGGACAAGAGAAAGTAACTCGATTGTTTTCAGTCTTTTATATGTGGAGTAAATTGAAATCGGAAATAAAGGACTACATATAAACTACAAGAAACTAAATGCATGGTAATCAGCATTAAGAGGAGCCTAAAATGCTAACTACAAGTCGGGGATACTAAAATCAAGTAGATACAGAAATTAAAATACATGGCATATGTTCTACCAGAGGAGGTAAAGTGTGACACTGAGATCCGAATGAGTATTGGTATGGCCAAGATTGCATTCAAGAAGCTGAATAGAGTATTAAGAAACAGGAAGAATTCGCTGGAATCAAAGAATGGAAAACTGGATTGTTATGTGATGCCTGTTCTTCAATATGGAAGCGAAGCTGGACAATCTCATCAAAGATGAAGGAAAGATTCGAATCAACAGAAATGTGGTTCTACAGAAGGATGCTGAGGATAGTATGGACAGAACATATGAGCAACGACGAAGTTTTAGAGAAGATGTACACGAAAAAACTGATACTTAGCATCAGGAAAAGAGAGTAAAAGCTTCTTGGACATATAATGAGGAAGGAGAGCTTGGTAAATCTGATATTCACAGGATAGAGAGAAAGAGAGATAGAAGAAAGCAATGCGTAACATACTTAATGGGCTTGAGCAGATGGATGACATTCTGGCGGTACAAAAGGAGAAGGAGTGTTAAGAACTACAAGAGATAGGGTGATGTGGGGCCATGATCGCCAACGTCCTGAATGGATACGGCATATAGAAGAAAAAAGATTATATTCTCATTAACAATATTTTAATATCACGTCCAACTGTTGAAAGAAGACTTCTTCCTGTTCCTCAAAGAAGTCATCAACAGCTTATATAACATCATTGGGATACTGGTTTCAAGTCAGTTGTTTCTTTTCATTTTGTGAAATCAGGAAAATACGGAGTTCAAAGCCATACACACGTACTGCAGCAATTTAAACCCAAGACACGTGCTGGAGAATTTTCCTGATAAAACAAGACACCTGGACCGTTCGTCTTGAGAGCCTTTCGTAAGTGCTTCCACAAGTTGTCATAGTACTCTCTATTGATAGAGTGGTCCTTTTGAAGATCGTTAATAAACACCACGCCTTTTGCATGCCAAGAAAATTGAGGCTAACACCTTTCCTGCAGATGAAACATGACTGGCCTTCTTTGGAGTCGGTTTCCTTTTTTCTGAAAGTAATCAACCCAACAATCACTTTTGTGTTAGGGAACACTTAAGGAACACAACTAGATCTACCTCTGGAAATTTCAGAATTTCCTATAATGTGATCAACCTTGTGTACTTTTGATCTGGTGTCAAAAGAGCTAAAACCCACTGGACAAAAACCTTTATGATGCCAAGTTCAGTGTACAGAATATTCTCAACTTTCTCATGGAATATATTAACTGAATTGGCTATTTGATTTCCAGTCAATTGCCTGTCATCCATCACCATGTAATGAAAACGATCAATGTTTCCCTTTGCGGTGGCAGTAACACGACATCCAGACCGTGGATCATCTTCAAAACACCTTTCTTCATCTAAATTCAGTTGTCTACGTTTGCACTGTTCATAAATCTAGAGCTTCCTTCCATCATATAGCAACCATGTTATCATTACTTTCCTTGAAGTTGAAAGCCTTATTTTTCGGCGGTTACCACAATACCAAATTTGGTCCCTTTTGAAGACAAGTAGGTACTAGTTACTTTGGGGTTTTCTATGAACAGTCAGTTATCAGTTTCCCTGGGAATAAACAATGCAGTTAATAAAAAAAATTGAAATTGATGCATGCAAAATTTCACAGCTCTAGCTTTACACCTCCATAGTCAAAAACCTTTTCAGTCGATCCTTGTATTATAATAAATGTACAAAAATATATTACTTATTCCTAATGGTTAAAGGCTCCTCTTTGTTAATTCTCTATCAATCCCTTTCAGCCTTTCACCTAAACCTTACATACTCTTTTTCTTGAAAATGAAAAAAGAAGAAATACATTACTGTTTTGTTACCTCAAAGACATATGGTCAACTGAATAAAAGCGATGACTTGACCCAACTGGAATGAAATGCATAAAGTTGTAGAAACATTGTATAGAACGACAGAGTGAATCACATTTCCTACCAGCAGATTTAGCAGTTGATTCTTTAAAAAAAAAAGCCAGCTTTCAAACTCGCGTGATACCAAGAAGACGCAATGAATTGCACTCTTGAAGGTTAGCATCAGCCATTCTGATGGACAGAAAAATAGTTATCTATGATTATTAAAAGAGAAAAGTATCTGTTTTTATGATTTTCATCTTCTTAGAAATCCTCCTCCGTAGTTCCTGTTTTACAGATCTCTGGCGATCCCCAGGCCCCATAATAGCATCACCTATTAACCTCTTACCTATTCCACAAAGTATTTGAGGCCCTAATAAATGTCAAATGATTAAGCATTGTACTTTGCAAGACTTTCTTTTGGACAAACAATATTGCTTCTGTTTCATCACGTCTACCACCGACGTGTTAACTGAAATTATCCATCAAGATTTAGATGGAAATGACAAACTTACACAGTGGTTCAAGTTATATCTAAGACATTTGACAGGATTTTGCATGCTTACCACCTAAGTTAGCAGGAGGGCTACAGGGACCTATCTTTAGCTCAATCCTAACAATCGAGTAATAAAGGTCGTTTTAAAAGGACCTGCTTCTAGATCATTTAATTTCTAACTTGGGGTTCTTTTTGACTTACGCTATTTTTGATTTTCATGAATGATCTCACTAATGCCATTAGTTTCCAGCTAGGAAATTTATTTATTGAGGTGACAATATCATTTACTCATCCATTAGTATTAAATTTTACAGATCTGACAAAGTAAACTTGTCAACTACCTTTGAAAAGGCTCTCTAAGCAGTGGTTAACTGTGGAAAGAAATGGCTTGTAAATTTCCTGCTTTCATTTAATCACTACCAAGAACTTTTTCTACTACCAGCAAAATGGCTGATGCTAACCTCCCGAGTAGCAACATACTACACCTTACAGGCCTAACGTTTTTCATTGACACTATGTCTGTTTCATAAAATGTTGGTTCACTGTGTCGTGCTCCCAATGTTTGTTTTTTTTTTTCAGAAAACAGCTTGCACATTTATAAATTTGCCATTCGTCCGTGTATTGAATACTGCTTCCATATCTGGTCTGGAGACCTTACTGCGCATCTGTAAATTCATGACAAAATTTAGATAAGGTTCTGCAATACATTAGATCCTGACCAGGCATCTAATTTACAATCATTATTTAAGTGACATGACGGGCCTCCCCATTGCTTGTTCTACAAATATTTTCAGGGTAACTCCTCGAGCAAGGTTTTCCTCCATATTCCTCGAATTTTAGCGTACTTCTAGACTGGCAACTGTGTCTAAATGTTTTATCGTTGAACTAGCTAAGTATAACAGTGATTTCAACTCTAATAGTTCTTTTTTCACACTTCCTACCTGTGGAATTACCTTCCTATTTCTTGCCTCTGTAATAATTTCAATCTTCAAAAAAAATAATTTCAATGTCAGTCCTAATCTTCTGTTGTTTTAAATCATGTTTCTTTTTTGACATTACCTAAATTCTCACTATTTTCAATCTTCTAGTGCACTCCCTGAACCCTCGGCGTTCTAGTCGCATTGTTACCTTTCTCAAAGTAAACTGAGTAAGAAAACAAAAAACGGCGTTAAAATTAACAAGACATTCAATGCTCCAATTAACATCAGACTTTATTTCATTTTCGACACTAGCTGCAAATTTGACTTCTTGGAACCTATCAGACTTTTAATCAAGTTGGGAGTAAATAGTTGTGTCATCAGTAGAGGTATCGAGTTGGGAAAAAATGACAACAAGAAGGAAGGTCGTTGATGAAGGTTTGGAAGTAGGTGTAAGGATAGAGGCCGGGGAAACACACGCACTAATGCAAAAGAGTTACTGTTTATCCAGAACAGTTAAAGTTTATGACACTGCTTACTTTTTCTTTTTAGAATAAAGAGATCAATATCTGTGATCATTTGTATGCAGTTAAGTTACGAGAGAAACAACACTTTCCTTTATTCTCCCGCTCATTTTTCTTTTTATATACCTCAATGTCAAATCGCAATTTTTTATCCTGACTTTATTTTTTTTTTGTTAAATCTGCGATTCATTGTCTGCATTGCATATGAAAATTATTCCTGTAGGTTGCATTGAACCCATTCAACAAGAGTCATGCGAGGTCACTATATTTTTCTTTTAAAAGTATATCAAGACCTTGAATAAAAACTCGCTGATTTGTCATGAAAAATAATGTTTTATTAAAAAAGATTAGTATGAAATATGTCCATCGCTAGCGACTACTTTTTCCCATCTTTCTGGCAGCATTTGGATTTTGCATCGGAAAAATGAGACATCTTTTGCGGCTAAGCACGAGCCGACAAATTTTTTGGCATTTTTTTTAAAATGATCATGTGCCATCGATTAGAATACGTGATAATCGTACTGGGCAATGTTTGGTGAATACAGCAGGTTGGGTAGGACTTCTTATTTAAGTATTTTCACGTCGGTTTTCACCCGTTTTGGCCTAGCATTGTTCTGTTGCAAAATCACTTCGTCGACTCTATACTAGTTTAACAGCCATTTTTAATGCAATACTTGACTCAAACGCATCAGTATTGATAGCGATCTCCTGTGTAATTTCAGTCAGTTTGAGCTGCTCATAATACACTACACGGAGCTGATCGCACCAAATGCAAAGCAAATGATTCGAACTATGGATATTCGGCTTTGCCATCAATATTAATGCTTGGCCAGACTTACCCCACTATCTTTTGCGCTTAGGGTTATTGTAATGCATCCACATTTCATCGCTTTTAATTTCTACCGGTAAAGCAGCAGTGACATCAATGCCGTTCGACGTCTTTCGGCTTCAACGCGTACAGAACCCAATATCTTTTGCTTTTAAATCATTCCTAATGCTTAAAATACATTTCAGAACTGTTGTGTGATCAACTACTAATAATTCTGCAAGCTCAGATTGCCAGAGCGTTCTTTATTTTCGACATTAAAATCATTATTTTTGAAGTGTCTAAATCAATCTCTACATATTGTTTCCGACAGAGAATGATCGCCATAAGCCTAAAAAAAAGTCTGTGAGCTTCATCTGCATATTTATTTTGAATAAAGTCGTGCAGTAAAATTCCCCTCAAGTACACTTTCTTTGGCACTAAATGCGACAAAAGTTGTTCACACTTCGGTGAAATGACACAGACTGAATTTCAAGCTTGCTTATAGTACTTCAATATAGATTCATTACTAGCTGAAACTACACGCACGAAGTTCTGGGAGCGCCATCTGTCGAAAAACTGCTAGAATTAATTAAATGTCTTAATATTTATTAAAAGAAAAATATTAGATATGTTACGTTAGGTGCCTTGAGCGTTAGGTTGTTAATATTTTTTCGTGATCATTCATGCCGAAATCTTTTTTTTCCACCAACAGAAATCACAACGCTAACACGCGGTAATGACTATTTTCTTTTTTGCTTAATATTATTTTCGGATTTCTCAATAGATATTCTTCTTCTTTGTGTATCGTGTTCTTTCAGGACGTAGGCGATCACGGATTTCAACTTGCGCCTTTTTTTTCTTTTCGTTCTTAACATTTTTTCCTCTTGGTATCATTATCTTTCCCAAATTCCTTTCCGCCATCCACTTGCTCAAGCCCATCAAGTATTGCTCAAACTGCATTACCCTGTCTCTGTTTTCCTCTATCTGCCCAGTGTGTATCATATTCACCCAGGAAATATATCTGACTTTTCCTGATGTCAAGTATAAGTTTCTTTTTAGTGCGCATCCTCTTCAAAACCTCATCGTTGCTAATATGTTTGGTCCATGGTATCCTCAACATCCTTCTGTAGAACCAGGTTTCTTCATTTTTTGAAAAGATTGTCCAGTATTTGCTGTTCAGGATGAGGACTGATATTACGTAACAGTTCAGCCCATCAAGTATTGCTCAAACTGCATTACCCTGTCTCTCTTTTTCTCTATCTGCCTAGTGAGTATCATATTCACCCATGAAAAATATATCTGTCTTTTCCTGATGTCAAGTGTAAGTTTCTTTTTAGTGCGCATCCTCTTCAAAACCTCATCGTTGCTAATATGTTCGGTCCATGGTATCCTCAACATCCTTCTGTAGAACCAGATTTCTTCCTTTTTTGAAAAGATTGTCCAGTATTTGCTGTCCAGGATGAAGACTGATATTACGTAACAGTTCAGTGCTCTTTTCTTTGTTTCTGTTGCTTCAAGTCTCTTCTTCATCTGCCATATAAAATGACTGATATTACATAACATTTCAGTACTCTCTTCTTGTTTCTGTTGCTTCAAGTCATTTCTTTATCTGTGGGGAGATTGTCTAATTTTCATTGTTATATAGGAGGACTGATATCACGTAACAGTACAGTGCTCTTTTCTTTGTTTCTGTTGCTTCAAGCCTCTTTTTCATCTATGAGGATATTGTTCATCATTCACTGCATTATAGGTGGACTGATATTACGTAACAGTTCATTACACTTTACTTGTTTATGTTGATACAATCTCTCCTTTATCTGTGAAGAGATTGTCTAGTATTCACTGCCAATTAGGAGGAATGATATTACGTAACAGTTCGGTACTCTTTTCTTTGTTTCTGTTCCTTCAAGTCTCTTTGTCTGTGAGGTGATTGTCCAGTATTCACTGCTATATAGGAGGACTGATATTACGTAACAGTTCATACTATTTTCCTTCTTTCTGTTGCTTTAAGTCTCTTCTTCATCTGTGAAGAGATTTTTCAGCATTCATTGTCATATCGGAGGACATATATCACTTAAAAGACCCGTATTCATTTTTTTCCACCAAAGTCTTCAAGTCTCTCGATAATCTGGTTAACTTTTGAAATGTGTCCTTGGCCATACTGATGCACCTTCACGTCTCAGTTTCGCTTCGTCTGTTATACTACAACTTAAGTATTTAAATTTTTTCACTTGTTTACTTTTTCTATCCCAAGTCTATGTACATTATTTTTGAAAACTTCGATTCTTATGGCGAGTTAAGAAGCACCGATTCAGTCTATAAATATGATTTACCTTTATTAATAAATGTTACTGTATTATATACCAATATGGTATTCAAGCAAATTTTAAAAGACAGTGTACCATTTGCATTTTTCGAAAGCTTCACAATAGACTACACACATTGCTTTATATAGAAATATGCATAGAGTGTCTCCAACAGTTGAGGAAGCAACATAAAATGAAAATATAATTATCACCAATATCTAGAGAGTTTTCCTCTTTTTCTGTGATGAGATATTGTAATTATTTACATTGTTTTAACTTCTGTCTTCATCTTTCTTGCCATGGCAACAAAGATGAAAACAACAGTCCAGACAATGTAAATATTCTACGGAGTTGTCGTAACTAAAATGCCATGCCACTAGTATATGCTATCATGTCAGTTAACGTATTAATTAGTGGATAACGTTGTGGTTATCGATAATGGAATCAGTGACCGAGTTAAATATAGAGACTTTTACATATTACGCACATGGAAAAGGTATGAATATGACTCGTCTCAGCTATGGATTAAAGAGTTGAGTTGATTGAGCTAGAAACCCAGCTCAGTCTACTGTGGCAAATTATTGACAAAGATAAAAAAGAACGATTGGTGCAACGTGTTTTGTTCTTTATAGTGTAATATATGTGTTCATATCAAGAACGCTGCTAGTGTTGATAGGTTGTAGAATAATTATTTTATCAAAAACTTTGGAATTTAAAAACATCACTCGAGGGCTAAAAAAATAATATATTTTTATGTTTTTTTTTTGAAGTGATGAATGAATTTGGTATTCAGCGTTGTAAAATTTCGTTACTAATGCAGATATTGATAGCAGTCTTGAGAAATGTCAGTTTCGATAATTTTGAAGTCAGACCACAATAGAAGTAGTTGTAATATCATATCTCACCAATATGAACTAACCGCAAATCACAACATACCAGTATACTGTCACTTTGTTGTTTTTCTATCTGTCTATGAAGATGCTTTAATAGAAGTGTAACATGCTAGAAACGTTTCCTATTTTGTTCTTTTCTTTATTCTATCATCTTCTTGGATCCTGATCCATATATTCAACTTATATATATATATATATATATATATATATATATATATATACACGAAAAAAATCGCAAGATCGCCAAGACCTACCGCGGTTTCGCACAACGGCTCGTCAGCTGTTGTGCGAAACCGCGGTAGGTCTTGGCGATCTTGCGATTTTTTTCGTGTGTTTTTGCTCTGCGTGACTGCCTCTTTGTTAACCCTTTTTGGTTAGTTTAGTATCGAGCACTTTTCTTTCTTTGTGGTTCGTTCCGTTGGAGGGTTTTTTTTCTTTGCTGTGAAGAACTGTATGTATTGTCGGTGCTACGCAGCTTTCTTTTTTTCCCCCTCTTTGTCCAAAGCTTTATAGCCGAGGACAATAACGGAGTTAGATTCTGCTGGTTATTCGTGGTCTTTAAAAATTACTTGTGTAACATTTTAAGATTTGAATACGTACAGAGTCGATTTTATTATTATTATTATTATATATATATATATATATATATATATATATATATATATATTAACCAGTTAATGGTCAGAATTAGGTTAGACCAGTATATAGTTTTATTAAAAATGTGTTCAATGTATATAGAATGTAGTGTTTTAAATAGTTTCATTACGAATCCAGACGAGTACGCAACCTTGGTTTCAAACTTTCGGTATTTTCAGTTTTTTTATATTAAGTTATTTTATATTGAGTTAGTATAAAACGCATGAACATACCGAAAATTTGAAACCAAGGTTGGTTAATCGGCTGAATTTCGAATGAATATGTATGTATGTATGTATGTATGTATGTATGTATGTATGTATGTTTGTGTTTGTGTGTGTGCGTGTGTGTGTGTTGCGTTTAATATTCTCTACGCCAAACACATATATTCTTCTGATAAATTAAAAACTAATTATTAAATTTCTTTGTTTACATTTTATTTAATATAGGAAAGGAAAGGATGTTCTCTTAGTGTGATGAATTGTGAAATGTGGAATCAGCGTACTGAGTTCAAATTCCGCTCGAGTACATTCATTTTCGGACACATTAACTTTCGAAAGGCATGAATCCATTTCTTCTTCTCTCTTGATGTATCTATGGGCGTAAAAGCAGATCAAACTTGGTTTCTTGCCTTAGTGGGTTGTGTAACCAGTTGTGGAGAAGGGAAAATCGATTATCACACTGTTGAGAAGTCAACGTGAAACTATTTTACTATCTTTTCCAATTAATCATAGTAATTTACAAGTTATACAGAAAGACCTGCTAAGCGTCCTGATTGGATATGGAAGTATCAAAATTAACAATAATTTACGCTTCGTTATCATTTAACCAACTGCAAAATTACTGAAGTTTTACTAAAATGTTCCTCAAGATTGAAACATAAAAACGTGTTCTGCAATTTTACTTTTAGATGCAGTCACTCAGTTAAGTGCCGTATGTGAGGCACCCTTGGACGATCATGTCTCGAAAGAGATATGACTGACTAAGCAGAAGATTTTCACTCAACAGTTTGCTATTACATTCTGCGGTAGATTGGTTGCGAACTCAATCTGTTCTACTATTTAACCCATAGATGGAGAGAAAAGATTGATTTCCCAAGGCTATTTGCGCGTAAGTGAATGTAAAGAATTCAACTGGAATTTGAACTCCACTCATTGGTTTCTCGTTCTGAGACGATATTCCCTGCACTACAACTCACTTTACGTGCATGACGGACTCGTTAAAAACTTTAAATTTTAATAAAAACTCAGCCATGAAATTTGAAAATAAAATAATAAAGTCTGAAATGATTACATTATATATTTACGTATGCGCATGTGAAACATGTACATTAAAAATTAATTTAATGTTAAGCATTATGTGGTAAAAATACGCTTATTTCATCAATGCATTTAACATAAGAACTTTTAAAAATTTATTTGCAAGAAAAATATATTTAAATATTCTAAAAATTAGTACAAAGCAATATTTATCATTTACCAAATTATAAAAAAATATAAAAATGAAAAAATGTATTCATACATTTAGAAACATTTTGTAAATTATTAAAATATGTTGGTTGGTTTGTTTTTTTGGCATGTCAACCTCGGCGGGTCATTTATTACCAACTAAATTTTTATTTATTTAGTGCTGGTAATACCTTTTTCTTTCAAAAGTTTATTGTTGTTTTTATATAACTTTTGTGTCTAGTAATACTTTTTCTTTTCGAGTATCAAGATTCATTGGGATTTGTTTTTAAGGACATGGTCCCCAAGTCCTACCCTTGTTATTTAACCCAAAACTGGAGGGAAGGGACGGATTAATACCTTTCCCAAGGGTACCCAGTGCTTAAGTGAATGCAAGGTATTCAACTGAAATTTGAACTCGGCTCACCGATTTCTCTTTCCGAGCCGATATCCACTGCAACACAACACACAACGCACATCCGTCACTATACGCTTACAGCACCTGGTATTCCTAAGTGGTCACTCATTTAAGTACTGACCAGGCTCAACGTTGCTTAACTTCGATGATCGAGCGAGACCCGGTGTATTCAACGTGATATTTTAATGGCCGTAAGCCATTCAAAAAACGTAAACTAAATATAGGGTAATTCTCATTATTTACTAATCAATTAAGTTCGAAATAGCCGATGTTTTGTTCAGCGTTCGAATAAAAAATATAATAGTGTGAATAAGCAATTTAATAAATAAACAGTGTTTATTTTAAAATATTCTCAAGAACAAAGAGAAAATACAAATTTAGTTTCCGTATTTGTCTATACTTCTGAGATTAGAAAGTCAGTCAGTTAAGTGCTATACGTGATACACGCTTTGGAGTAATCATATCATAGGGACATGAGTGACTGGGCAGAGGATTATCCCGCAGATGTTTGCCATTACTTTCTGCGGTAGATTGGTTGTCAGCCAAGGCTATAGAACCCAATCTGTCATGTTATTTAACCCATAATTGGAGGAAAGAATCGGACTAATACCTTTCCCAAGGAAATTTGTGCGTAAGTGAATGCAAGGGTTTCAACTGGAATTCGAACTCGGCACCCCAATTTGTTGTTCCGAGTCAATATCCACTGCACTACAACGCATTTTCACTATTTACATTATTCGGACTATTGTCTTCATCTTTGTTGTAATTTTCACAACGTTTCGGCTATTGTGCGCTCAGGTCTTCTTCAGGTGCTAGGAATTTCGAACCGAACTCTTTATTACGCTCACTGTTAGGTTAGGTTATACTCAGAACTACCAGAAGTGCCTTTGTGCAAGGAATGACAATTATATACCCTAGTGATCGTAATAAAGGGTTCGATACGAAATTCCTAGTACCTGAAAAGTGCGCCCGGTTTGACTGGTTCAGAAACTCACTTTCTAATCTAAAGTTATTTATAAATAGAACTTTGTCTCTGTGTTTGTGTGTGTGTCTCTCTCTCTCTGTGTATCCGTTACCTATAGACTCCGAAACGGCTAAACCGATTTTCTTGAAAATTTTCACAGTTGTACTATAAGCGTCCGCAAATGTTCTTAGCTAGGTTTTGTGTCGAGGTAGCCCCGATAAATATCGAAAGTCGATAATCGAAAAAATCGGGTTATAGATGAAGTGGTCCGATTTTAATCAAATTTGATGCACTTATAGACAATGGCATAAGAAACGATATTTGCAAGTGTCAAGGTTGCAGTTCTTACAGTAGTGCAGAAAATCGATAATATATATATATATATAAGCCAAGATGTTTGTTTGTGTGTCTGTTTATCTACCTGTATCTCTGTATTTTATTTCAGCCCTTTTATTTTAGTTTTTGCTTCGGGTTTGGCTCTAAGTAGGTATAATTGTATTTCTTAGTCTCAGCCATGATACCATTTAATCAGAGAACTTATTTAGCCTTCAAAATTCAGTTTACGACGAAAAAAACTTATTTGATATCGATACCAGGAAATCAAAATTTGACTTACATTCATTCGTTTTTCTTTCAGTCTACGGTTTCGCTTTAACTGGAAACAACTATTGCTTTTTAGTCTTTCGTGCCAACGTCCAAAGAGTCTGAGCTCCAGGACAATGGATTAGTTTTAAAGCTTTCATTACACTCGAGCAACACCGGGCTATACTGCTAGTTAAACTATAAGAATGAGCTTGGTTAGTGCTTCATTCAGCTGTTTGCTTTTAATATTGGTGATTAGTTTTGATTAATTGCAAATGCTATAATAAATGCTGATTTTAGCGAATTTATCGATGCATAAACATTTCAAAATTATGATAGTCCGTACAATCGTACGTTTATAAAATCTTAATACCTGTGTGCCATAAATACTAGTCTATAGCTGCACATATATGTTGATGAACAACATTTTTATTGACTAATACTTATGTATCAGTCAATAAAAAAAAAATTACCATGACGTCATCCATTGAATATCTGCCTCTCACAACACTAACAATTGCTTGTCGCATCCTTTAACTTTTCTGCAATCACAAGGCCAGTGTTTCTCATTTAACAACAGGATAATCCTTCATTAGAGTCTCAACGGTTTTATCTCGACCAGGCGCGCATATATTTGGCCCTAATCCGTGAAAGGAAGGAACCAGCCATCTGGAAGTAATTGATCTCTTTCGACCCGTTGTCGAAATGGCACTCCCCTTTTGTGACTGGTTAAAATAGAAGTCAAATAGAGAGAGATACAACGCTAATTAGTCATCGAGTGTGCTTTTAGCCACAAAAGAAAAAAAAAACTATTGCCGAATAAATAAAACGTATATACGTGGACATGTATGTAAGTGTATGAATATGGATTTACCAAGTTGCCTGTAGTTAGAGTAAAGGGAGAAATTTGTTGAGGCTGCAAGGCATTAAGACGGACTGGAGGCATGGCTAAAAATATATCGAGTTACATACTGGGATCGGGTGTGAAATTATAGCTAAAAAAATGAATAAATAAAAAAAAACATTACTGCGAAAAAAAATCGATCGAACAGAACGTAACTAGAGCAAAATAACTGAATATATCTTTCCGTTTGAGTACATGATAAATTACGATCAAAATAAAAAAATGGCTTCCAATAGGTTAGGAACGAAAATGACAAAAACGCTGCTAGAAAAATAAAAAAAACAAAAAACAAAAATTTAAAGCGGAAAAGAAATCGTTCTAACTGTGAAGAGAATTTTTTTTCAGCAAAAAGCTTTTTCTCTTTTTTTTAAACTCAAAATGGAAAAGTAAAAAAAAAGAAACGAATAAAATAAAATGGAAAATAAAAAAAAAGACCACCCGCTAAATGTCTGGAACCCCTGCAGGGAGAAAGAGTTAAAAAAAAACTTTTTTATGCGTTTTTTCTCCTGTTTTGTTCCAGTTCTTTTTCTCATTAGTTCTTTATATATATATATTTTTTTTTTCATTTTAAAGAATTAATATCGATTGAAAGAATTTCTGTTTCTTTAAGCAGCAAGGTAACTTTACTGAGAAACACTTCCACGTTTTATGGTAACTGTTATGCAATTGTATGCGGGTGTAAAAGATTGTAGACTAAGGCTACGGATACAATTTCCTTTCAGGATGTTAGCGAATATGGCTTGCCGTAGATTGCTTTTCTTAATTATCTATGAATTGCTATGATTTCTTTGGAAGACCGTGCTGCAGTTTCCAGCTGATTTTGCCACTTTTGAATTCAGAAACTTCCTCTTAGCGTGGTTGCAATCCAAGACCCAGTCTACTAATAAAAATTAATTCGTGACTTTTCCAAGGGAATTTATTTATAAAGAATAGGGTGAAATTTGGACTCGACTCACCTACATTCATTTCAGCTAAGCGCAGATTACATCACGGTTCCAAAACCAAATCCTGCTGGAGGAACTATTCCCTGATTGACAATATCAGTCAACACAAGAGCAAGTTTTAGGTTGGCGAGGCTACTTAACCCAAGGTTTGTGTGGAGGCGTTAATGAGAAAGTCATCTTCAACAGCTTTTTTTCCTTACCATAGGCAGCCGATATAGTCGCCGACATCGAGTTTGGAATTAAGGGTATTTCTTCTAGAGCGGTTATCACTCAAGGATGTGGGACCCTGTCTGTAATGCTTTTGACTCATAGCTGGGATAGGGGAGAAAAAATGGAGTTGTACCTTTCTCAAGTGTATTCTCACGTAAGTGAATGTAATGAACTAGACTGGAATTCAAACGTTGCTCTCCAGTTCCACAATCCGAGCCGCTATCCATATGTTTGAAATACGTTGGAATATTTATGAATGGACATGGCTACTTATCTGAAAAGCCAATTGTCTGCAAATAGTTGTATCACAATAGCTAAAGGCTTCAATTTAGTCGTCTATATTCTATCGTGTCAAAGTTTGGTATCAAATTTAATCAATACTATTCATATTTAATATCATTTTATAGAGATTCAAAGCATTCATCCGTAGAAGTCGATAAAGCTTTTGATCTGATGTCCAGAACAGACAATTACCCAATCTAGCTAAGCAGAAATATTTTTATATAACAAAATCCAGATTTCATCCGAATTTCTGGAATGAGGAGTTATTATTTACACGCAAACTATTGTCCTCATCTTCGTTATCAGAACGTTGCAACCATTTTGCTCTTCGACTTTCATCAAATTATCGATTTGGGTAACCTTCCATGTCGTAGTAATTATTGTTCTAATCCCTAGGCAGGGGCGCTCACGAACATATAACCATGACACATCAGTTACCGTACGAAATAAAGCAACTAGTCATTACCTAGCGGGGTGACCGCTTGAGAATATCAGATGCTGTGAGCTTTAATGTTCGGATGGTGTAATGGATAACGGCTCTGAAATAGAAATCGGAGGGGCGACTTTTAATTCCAGCCGGTTGTATCGTATTTGTTTACGAGCAAATAACAATTATAAACGTATGATTTCGGTTCGTCTACTCTATCTATGGGTTAATTAGTAAAAATTCTACCAATAAATCATTATCTCCAAAACATTGTTACAATCTAAAATATTTTCTGGTTTGCGGTAAGTTTGGTAAGACGCAAAAAACAAATTAATCGATTAGTCAATCAACTCTTGTTCTAATGCTGTCTACGTGAACTCGGTCAAAACAGAGGGAGGAATAACTGAGCTGTATTAAAAATAAGAACTAGAGGAGATATCCCAAGTAATTGTGAGTTCAATTCATTGTCCGCGCACTGTGTACTTGGATTGAGTAGTAACGAAGCGAGCAATGAGCAGTGCTAAACGTAAGACTAAACCAGACATCCTTAGTAATTGTGAGATCGATACTCGGACTGGGCAGTGTGTACTTGGATTGAGTGTAAACGGTAAGAGCAATAACAGAACAGTGCTAAGAATGAGAACTAGACGAGATTTCCCGAGACTTAATCAGTCAAATAAGAACAATCAACACCCGTAGATGAAATAAAGTGTTCAGTTCAAATTGTCTTAACAGTTACTCGAGCCAGCACGAACCTGTTGAAGGCTGGAGGGTGTAACAGTCGAAACAATAGTTTACTTGTAAATAGAATCCATGTTTTATTGGCTTCATGCAAAACTTACAAGCTTATACTTATCTACTTTGGAAGAGTTCCATATGCGCTTTAGGGTGAGACTGAGTTTTGTTGTAGATACATATGTGAGGATACGTGCGTCATTATCTCAAAAGAAATTCTTATAATCTTAAATATTTTCTGGGTTGAAATAACATGGGATTGATAAATCCTAGAAAATGAAAAGCAATATTCTATTGGGTTAATCTCTGGAGAAGCTGAAGGCCATTTTATTAATATAATGTTATGTTTCCCGACCTTTTGTTTTACTCAAATTCGAACTTGTTGAATATTAATTTTAATTAATTTTAATAAAGAAAAAAATTAACCATGAAATTTGAAAATAGCGAAATAATAAATAAGTCTTCTGAAATAAGAGTTTCATTTTATCATATATTTAAGTATGCTTATATGAAAATTGTGCTTCATATGTTTTGGTAACTTTTATGCTATACCTTGAAAGCAAAGATGAAAGGTTTTTCTCATCTTTATTAAAAATAAATCAGAATCTATTTTGCAAATTTATAAACTTACCATTCGTCCGTGAATTGAATAATGCTGATATATATGGTCGGATGCTCCTGCTATTCATTTTGAGGTTCTCGAGAAATTTTAAAAGTGGATCTGCAATATAATCTATCCTGACTTAGTAGCTCACTTTCAGTCTCTTTCTCACTGACGTGATGTGGCTTCTTTGTCTTTTCTACAAGTATTTTCATGTCAGCTGCTCGGATGAGCCTATTCCTCTAGTACTCAGACCACGTGTATTTAATTGTGCTACTAGACTGGCATCAAAATCCCACTCTTTTACCATCAAAATAGTCAAATGTAACCGCCTCTTCTACTCTAACATTTCTTTTCTCGCATTTCCCGTTTGGTGACTTCCTTTACTGATAGTTGCAAACTCCAGAAGTTTAATTGCAACGTGAATTCTCATTTTATCTATTTGAATATCATTCATTTCTTCCCTGTACCTTGATTTCTCTTTTGTTGAATTGAGACGCAGTTGGCTATATTTAAGGGCGAGTAAGTGCACTCGCTCTCAACAGTTATGGAACGACGATATAATGCTTTTGAAATCTTTCTAACAAGATGAACCAAAATTACCTTGGGAGAATATCTAGAAGCAAAACAATATTATCGTGCTTTGAATTCTGTTGCCATATCTGGTCAGGTGCTTCTGCTATTCATCTCGAGGTTCTTGAAAAAATCTAAAGGAGGATCTGCAATATAATAGGTTCCGATATGGCTTTCCTCTGTCTTTTTTACAAGTATTTTCATGGCTTCTGTTCTTACGAGCTTTATTCCCTGCTGCCCCTTATCAGTTTATCCGTGCAACTTGATTGGCAACTAGGTCCCAACCATTTACTGTCAAAATAGGCAAATGTAACCGCTAATTCTACTTCAGTTGTTTATTTCATCGCACTTCTGTTGTATCGTGGAATGAAGATATACACAGAGAAATGTAGATAAACTACTTTATTAACAGAGTGGTACAACCAAGATGTATATACATTATTCAGTCTCTCGCAGTGGTAGGTGTTACTTCCCGAATTCCGTGATAATGACAACTTACATGCTAAGTACACATTGTCTTTTATATATCTGGGCGACCGGATGTCACATGGTACCAGCCAGGGCACAACAACTTCCGACATGTGGAACTCTTCTACCCATACTTGCTTCCTTGATTTCACTAATAGTTACCATTTCCAAAAGTTTAAATGCAACGTCAATTGCCGTCTGCTATGTAAGTGACTCCCACTTCTCTTAATTTCTACAACATCACCCATACTTTTTTTTTCAGTCATCCGTCTCCTCTCGTAACCTTGCAGTATTGCCTTGCTTGGGATAAAAGGATTATAAAAATAAAAATAAATTGGAATAAAGCATCGCGGTTGTGACAGTTCTGACTAATGTACAATCAGTTAAGTGCAATACGTGATACACGCTTTGGACGATCATGTCTCGAAAGAGACATGTTTGACTGGGCAGAAGATTATCCCGCGGTAGGTTGGCAGCCAAGACTAGAGTACCCAATTTGTTCTGTTATTTAACCCATAACTGTAGGGAAGAGACGGATTAATACCTTTCCCAAGGGTATTTGTGCGTAAGTGAATGCAAAGAATTCGACTGGAATTCGAACTCGGCACCCCAATTTGTCGTTCCGAGTCGGTATCTACTGTACCACAACGTATATCCACGTTGTACAATAGGTTTCAATAATTCTCTGCATCTACCTTCAAATTTAAAGGAAATTAAATTTACTATCTATAATACTAACCTTCAAATTACTCCATCTTGCAGTTATTGCTTTCCAATTTGTTTTGGTCGACTCATTCCATGAAGAAGCCGACCTATGGACAAGTCGTCAAGTTCATCCAATGTAGCTCTAAATTCATCACCAAATTATTGATAAATTATATTTTAGTATTTTTCTACTTAACCGTTTGACAGTTCTTTATGGGTTTGATTTCCTAGAACAAGCAGTGGGGAAGGAGGGCTTGGAGAAGCTGATACCAACAGGTTAGATAGAGGAAATTCTTTTTGGTTGTTTTTTGTTTTTATGGCATATCAACCTCGGCGGGTCATTTATTGACAACTAAATTTTTACTTATTTATTGCTGCTAATACCTTTTTCTTTCAACAATTTATTGTTGTTTTTAATGTAAGTTTTGTGTCTCGTAATACTTTTTCTTTTCGAGTATCAAGATTCATTGGGATTTGTTTTTAAGGACGTGGTCCCCAAGTCCTACCCTTGTTATTTAACTCATAACTGGAGGGAAGGGACGGATTAAAACCTTTCCAAAGGGTACCAGTGCTTAAGTGAATGCAGGGTATTCAACTGGAATTCGAATTCAGTTCACCGATTTCTCTTTCCGAGCCGATATCCCACTGCACCACAACGCACATCCGTCACTAAACGCTCAGAGTACCTGGTCTTCCCAAGCGGTCACCCATCTAAGTACTGACCAGGCTCAACGTTGCTCAACTTCAGTGATCGAGCGAGACCCGGTGTATTCAACGTGATAGGCCGTACGTCCAGATAGAGGAAAAAGAGAGAGAGGAAAGTAGTGGATAATATATTTGAAGTGCCTGATCAGGTGGATGACAGAACGGGGGTTGCGTGATGTTACAAGAGAAAGCGTGCTAAGAGCCACCAGGGATAGGGAAACGTGGAAGGCCATGATCGCCAATGTCCTGAAAGGAAAAGGCACATAGAAGAAGATTTTCCCGAAAAGGTGTTTTAAGAGAGCGATTTGATAAGTTTCCACCGACTCCGTCTCCTCGGTCGAGAAATGCCGAAAGCTTATTCATTAATTAACGCTTAATATTAACATTGCCTGGAAACTGACCAGTGCATTTATCATACAAAATTTCCATAATTGTACCGCTCTAATTTGTTTAATAGCAAATGTGTTAGAAAAATATCGATTAGCTTAATAAAATCTGACGTTGTATATACAAGAAAACAAGAAAGTATAGTTCGTTTGGCTTTGGCATTGAAGCTATTTCTTATCTCCAGATCATTAATCAATAAGTCGCTGGCCTGTAGATAAATATCTCTCTGTCTCCCATGTATCACGTAGCAACAAAAGAAAACAATAAGCGTTTTCGACCTGATGTAATTAACAACTTTTAGCGAAGATTTTTGTTGATCAAATCCGTGATTGTTCAATAGATGTATGAACTCACCCGGATTTTACAAGCTGTAAAATGTAAAGAACAGTGCTGTCAAGGTTTTATTTTCGATTATCAAATTAAAATAAGCAACGATAATTTCATAAAAAATGTTTCAACTTCTGATGATTCCCAATCTTTGTTCTTGGACGAAGCTGTATCAGAAAATATATTCCATTAAAAATCTTTGATAAGCATTAACATTTGCCTAATGAAAATATTCTTCGAATTCGACTGATAAAAAGTAACTAAAGTCTTTAAGAATTAAACAACACATTAAAATTATTAGATGTTAACCAGAAAGAAACTGGTTACAATTTTGACACAAAGAATGCTATTCTAATTAAAAGAATAAACAATTTAATAAGACGAAAATGTTTCGAATGTCCTTTAAACGCTAGATGCAAATTCGAAAATATTTCGAATATCCTTTAAACGCTGGGTGCAAAAGTATGTTTGCATGCAGATTCTTACAACGCTTAAACCATTCTTGGCAGATCTTTTGTTATCACAAAGTGGGATATATAATAATAACTAGCAGTATAGCCCGGCGTTGCTCGGGTGTAATGAAAGCTTTAAAACTAATCCATGATCCTGGAGCTCAGACTCTTTGGACGTTGGCACGAAAGACTAAAAAGCAATAGCAGTTTCCAGTTAAAGCGAAACTGTAGACTGAAAGAAAAATGAATGGATGTAAGTCAAATTTTGATTTCCTGGTATCGATATCAAATAAGTTTTTTGTTGTAAACTGAAGTTCGAAGGCTAAATAAGTCCTCTGAGTAAATGGTATCATAGCTGAGACTAAGAACTACAATTATACCTACTTAGAGCAAAACCAGAAGCAAAAACTAAAATAAAAGAGCTGAAAAAATACAGACATACAGGTAGATAAACAGACGCACACACAAACATTTTGCCTTTTATACATATATATTATCGATTTTCTGCACTATTGTAAGAACTGCGACCTTGAAACTTCTGAATATCGTTTTTTATGTCTTTGTCTATTTGTGTATCAAATTTGATTAAAATCGGACCACTTTTTCTATAACACGATTTTTTCGATTTTCGATATTTATCGGGGGTACCTCGACACAAAACCTAACTAAGAACACTCCCAGATGCTTATAATACAACTGTGTAAATTTTCAAGAAAATCGGTTCAGCCGTTTTGGTGTCTATAGGTAACGGACACGCACACACAGACACACACACAGAGAAAGTTCAATTTATAAATAAGTTTAGATGATAATGAAAAAAGAAAAGACCTTTTTAAATTTGTCTGGAGCAAAACAGGCGAAGCTTTGTACTCCAGAATATCAAGTAAAAAACTAGTAAATAAAAAAAAAATAAATAAAAAACTAACATGATTCATGCCTAAACTGAACGTAGATGTTTGAAATGTTTACTTGAATGTTCAACACTAAGTTTACAAGTGTGATAACCAAGAGGCAGTGGCTTTGCGTATAGTGTCAATAGAAATTTCATTCAAAGCTTCAGTTAAACTTCACTTTAATAAATCAATATTGGCGATGTCACAACGAATATTTTGTAAGTGATTTATGAGTCTACTCTACAGAAAGTAATCATAACATTCAGATCTGGGCTTTTAGAGGGTCACTGAGATGAACCAATGACAGCTTGCTCATTTTCTCGAAAAATAAATTAGCTGATTTAGTTACTGAGAACTCTTGTAAAATACTTAAGATTGAAAAGGTTCTCTCTTCAGTCCTTGACATGTTATTATTATAGGAATTGAAAAGGATGATATTTTGCGTAAATGTTTGAATAATAAATCATCGATTAATTATTTACTCGGTAATCCCTGGCATATTATTGACTTTATTGCCTTGCTTTGGGTAAAATAATTATATATAAATGTATGACAAAGAGGACAAAAAAAATTGTGTGACGCGTTTTCTCTTTTAGGGTTTGATCGAACTAGGATCATTTACGTTGGTGCGACTACACAAGTGCATGAACCAGAGATCCTGGCAAGTGAAAATTAAAAAGAAATGGAAAGTATACTGAAGAAACGTTTAGAAGTTTAAATAAAAGATTATATGATCAGAAAAGAAACATTTTAAAAGCAACACATTAAACCCATTAGTTGTTCACCAGAATGAAACTGGCTACAATTTTGGCGTAAAAAATGTTATTCTAATTAAAAGCCAAAACAAATCATTGAGACGAAAATGTTTCGAAAGATTAGCCTCAGTAAGTTTGCGTCCAGATTCCTACAAGACTTAAACCATTCTTGGCAGATCTTTTGTGGCAACAAAGTGGGATATTTAATAATGAAAAAAGAAAAATAATCTAAAGGAAATTGGGTAGATTATATACATATATATATATATATATATATATATATATATATATATATATATATGTAGTGGATTTAGTGTAATATATAATGAACTTAATTCTTTTGTTAGAGTCTGTCGGAGAAATATTTCTCCGACAGACTCTAACAAAAGAATTAAGTTCATTATATATTACACTAAATCCACTACATCTAATTCATTTGTCCGCAACGACTCTTCCCCCACCGTTAGTGATTTGCAAAAGACCAATGTAGTATATAAATTCATATGTCCATTTAGAGAATGTATCTCTAACAACCTCAATAATATCTTCATCGGCCACACCACAAATTCGCTCTCACGGCGTCTGACGTTGCACTTAAATAAAAATTCAAATATATTCCGTCATTTAGAACAACACGGTTATCAACGCACACTTCTGAGAAAAACGCTTGTTGATAACACGCACATACTCAAACAAGAAAATAATAAGCAGAAACTAAAAATCCTCGAAGCACTCTACATTAAACAGTTTAAACCTGGTTTGAATACAATCAATTTCGATATTTCCAACAACGTACTCAAATGTCTGTAATCAGACCAGGGACCACAACACCACTATTTTGTCACTGTCTTCGGCCATCCGCCACGGTAGGGATGGACTTATATTTTCAATTCAATTATCTTTATTGTTAATAGCTTAAATGTTCTATGTTTACTGTGTGTTATTATTTACTCTTTGATAATGGCTTATGTGAGCCGAAAGCTTAGACCTGATAAAAAATTCAACAAATACTGTGATTTTTTGTTGTCTTTTAACGACATCACCATCAAGTATATCAGACGGTATGAACGGATCCTACACAAAATTAATAGACAAAACTTGTCTATATTATATATATATATATATATATATATATATATATATATATTTTAATTCAGATACTTCAATCCAAGGGAAAAAAGCAGGAAGGTAAATTACAAAAAACCGATCCTAATTAATATTAAAAATTTATTTTAATATTAAATAATGATACAGGAAGAGAGCTCCATGTAATAAAATATTACAGAGCAAATATATATTAAAAAAGGATTAATTCAAAGATGTTGAATGGCCATTTCGATATGAAGATCCCCACGGGGAACGACACATCACCTCAGCAACAGAAAAAAACCTTTCAGAAACTGGAGAAAAATTAGTCTACTTTTCCTTTTTAAATAGATTGCAAAGAAATTAAAAAATAAATAATAAAATAAAATAAAATAAAAATAAAAATAAAGGGAAAGAAAAAGAAAAGGAAAAAGAAAAAGAAAAAGATAGAATAAAATCAAATAAATAAGAAAAGAAAAAAATTGACATCGTCTGGGTTCGCAAAAAAAAAAAAAAAAGGGGGAGAATGTAACTAAAAATTAACAGACAGCCGTGTTAAATCGACGTCAGTTAAAGCAACACGGAAAAAAGGTGGTAAGAGAGATAAAAGAAGGAAGGGAGGGAAAAAGAAAGAAACTAAAGAAAAAAATTTTTTTTAAATATTACAGACGCTGGACAAATATAATATATATATATATATATATATATATATATATATGAAATGATTTGTTTGAACATTATTTTTGATCGATAATCGTATTTAAGTAGATATTCTGTTTTTAATTAAACAGTATTATATATTTATATCTACCAGCCTGATTATTTACGAAAAATTTTTATTATGAAAATGTGTGTCATTCGGCAGGATCCTAACCTAAATAAATTATTTTTTGTAATAAATATTTATCGTAAAAAATTAGGCCGGCAGATATAAATATATAATACTGTTTAATTAAAAACAGAATATCAACATAAATACGAGTATCGAAAAAAAATATTCAAACAAATCATTTCAAAGTGTCAGTTGTTTATAACCAAGTTTCGTTAATCTTCGTTAATTTCCGTAATATATATATATATATATATATATATATATATATATATGAAAGAGATTGTCATCTCTGGGTAATGATTTCAATTTGTACTTTTATTTTTAGACCCGCTTTATTCTTGATGTCGAGCACTTTAGCCTCTAAATATGGCTACCTTAAAACTATATTTTAACACACACACACACACACACACACACATACACACACATACACACTTTATATATATATATATATATATATATATATATATATCAGGATGCCGAGTTCGAATTCCTGCTGAATTCCTTGCATTCACTCCTGCACAAATTTCCTTAGGAAAGGTGTTAATCCGTCTCTTACCTCCAGTTATGGGTTAAATGATACAACAGATTGGGTTCTATAGCCTTGGCTGACAACCAATCTACCGCAGAAAGTAATGGCGACCTACTCCGGGATAATCTTCTGCATAGTTAGTCATGTCTCTTTCGAGAGATGATCACCTGAAGGGTGTATCCCGTATGGCACTTAACTGACTGACTGACTGACACACACACACATATATATATATATATATATATATATATATATATATAGTATTGAGTTGTAATAGTATTTAGCGTGAGGATTGTTGTTTTTTCAGTCGTTTTACTAATAATACGTATTTTGCAAAGCATGTGAAGTGTTCTATACTGAGATGGAGATAAAGCGTTGAAAGTTTTAGTGCAGAGAATTTATCACTTTAACTGAGAAGGTTCATGCCGACTTGGAGGTTTCATGAGGACAACGTTATGATAACTCTTCGGATGTGGGTTTCTTGCATCCAGAGCTTTCTTGCTTTCAAGTAACCCATTCCCGATGAGTGAAGGCATCATAACGGTCTCCTCATATATTTTTATTAAAATAATTTAATCCAAAACGGAAAAGTAGGAAGGTAAATTCCAAGAACCTGATTCTAATTAATATTAAAAATTTTAATATTAAAAAATGATACAGGAGGAGAGCTCAATGTAATTAAAATTACAGAGCCAATATAAATTAAAATAATTTTTCAAAATTCAAAAATCTTGAATGAACATTTCAACATGAAATCCCTAAGAGAAAAACAATTAAAAAGAGAAATAAAAAAATAAATAAATAAATGACGGTAAAGATTTAAGAAATTTACGTCACAAATTTTTTTTTGTAAATCAGTCTATTTTCTGGTTTTTACTTTTAGATAGAGTTGTAAGTTAGAGATGGGAAAATTTGGCATGTCTAGCTTTACAAAGGAATAGGGTTAAGGAAGAGAAGTCGTTAAATTGAGAATTGGGTTAAACAAAACTGAACAGAAAGGGAAGGGGATATAAGAAAAATAAAGAAAAATAAAGATGGGGAAAAAGAAAGGAAAGAAAACAGGAAAAATATTCTAAATTAGAAACGATCGATACGTGTCAAACAAATTTAACTTTAAATGTTTAAGTGAGTTAAAGTATTAGAAAAAAGAGTATTATTAGAAAAATTATATTTAGGGGAAAAAGTAGATATAAGATTTAAATAAAGATAATTAAGTTAATCTAATTAAAGATATTTTTAGGTATAGACAAACTAAATAAAAATGGATAAAGAATAAATAAAATTATAAATTTTTAAAAATTAATTTAAAAAAAAATTATATAACTAAAAAAATTTATATAAAAATTTATAAAACTTATGATGTGAAAAAGATATGAAAAAGATATATATATATATATTCTAGCACGGGAAATCGGGGGTTAAATTATTAAAAGAATCCATATTTTATAAAGGTAGACAATTAAAGGAGACTGGGAGAGGAAGGTAGAGGGGTTAAATTACTATTTAAAGTTAAAATTATATTAATTTATCAAAAACCATTAAATTTATATTCAATATCCTAAAACCTAAAAAATTAAGAATTTAAAATTTAAAATTTAAGTGTTCATAAAGATCGCTTCATGACGGCACTTACTAATAAATTCCTTTCTAAAATTCAGGAGCAGATACTGGTAAGGATACTTCAATATTAAAAACCTATCACGAAAATTATTATATGTTAATTTGTTCTTATATCCGCTTTTTTGAAGGGCCTTATTGTAAATATCTTTACTTGCGTTGAAAGATTTTATGTTAGATGATACTTGGTTAATCCTATTATTCACTATATTGGGTATCTGTTTTATAATATTTTTTGGGGTGGTTGGATAAAATATTAATATAAGTGGGAGAATTATTTTCTTTGAGAAATGGCTGGTAGGATCCATCGTTTAAAGTAAGGGAAATGAAAAGGAAATTAATACTAAACATCAGGAAGAGACAGCTGAAGTTATTGGAACATGTAATGAGGAAGAAGGGCTTGGACAATCTTATACTCATAGGCCAGATAGAGTGGAAAAGAAACGGAGGAAAATAGCGGATAACATATTTGAAGGGCCTGAGTAGGTGGATTGCAGAGCAGAGTTTGGGTGGCGTAACAAGAGAGAGTGTGCTAAGGGCCGCCAGGGAAAGGGAGAAGTGGAAAGTTATGATCGCCTACGTCCTGAAGGAAAATGGCACATAGAAGAAGAAGAAGAATTGATTGCGAATAGGATTGAGGAATCAGAAAAACAAGTTTGAATTCGAGTCGGATTCATTACATTCATCTACAAAAAGGTATTAATCCATCCCTTGTCCCTCGAAGCTATGCGTGAATAGCAGGACACTGGATTCTATAGCCTTGAGAAGGAAAACTGAATTTAAAGCAGCCTGGAGAGGGTTTTTGTTCCGTCAGGATATCTTACCAAAGACACACCATTTCTACTGCAGCTGACGTACAAGTGACGCCTCTACGACCCTGATGAGGTACTCGCGATCGAAATCCACTATACAAATTATCTTCCGGTTATTTAAACTCTGCCTAAACTTTGCATCGCTAGGTGGGAGAAGATGGATTCATGCCTTTACAAAACTGTTTTGCGCGTAAGTGAATGTCATGATTTCGAACTCGGCCCTTCTGTTTCCTTTTCCGAGCCATTATTACACTAGCCGCACACCCCTTTCCACACAGAATATTAACCAGTAGAAGTTTAAGACACAATGATTTCTTTAAAAATCGCTTAGATTATAAATCTTTCAGATTACTCTTACAATAAGTGAAAAGGAATATAAAGCTCATTACAGTAATCCTTGTATACAAAGTAAAATCGAATAAATAATTTACAAACTGATCATCTCACTTCACTAATCCTTAAACTCATCAAAGATATGATTATATTTTGAAATTGTACTGTTTTACAGCAGGTGTAATCTGTAAAATGCTTTTAGTTGAAAACATACGTGATAATCGGATATATTTATCCTTAGGTGAAGATTACAAAAATGAATTATCAAAACAGTTTTTCTGCATAAAAATTATTTTCGTTTATTATTCAAATAACAAATGTAATGCTTTAAACGTCTTTATTTTCTAATATGCATGTAATAAAAAGCTAATTTAAATTCCTATTTAAAATGTCAATTCAAAGTGGAACACTTTAAAGGAAATACTAATGGAAATAGCTAAAGCAGTTACCACATGCAAACGAAAAACAGTAAAGACCAATGGATAATATAAGAAATCTACAAACTATTGAAGAAAGAGACGACAGACAATGCTAAAGAGAGGCACAGAATATCATATAATAAGCAAAAACATTAGAATGAAATGGAAGCAAGGGAAAAATGAATTACTCAACGAGAAGTGTGCTGATAGAGAACCACTCTAGAATATAGACATAATAGGCATGCATAAAAAAGATGTAAGATAAAAAATCTTCACTTCGGCCGAAAGCTTAAAATACAAACAGAGACATAATAGAAAATAGAAATATATGTTGGAAGAAATATATCAGAGCGCTAATTTATGAGAACAGGGAAGAGAAGTCTTTTCTTCTATTTACCAGGCTCCTTCAGGCGATCATGATCTTCCACATCTTCCTATCTCTAGTAGATCTTTGTTACTCCTCCCAAACCATGCTCTGCCATCCAATTATTCAAGATTGTTATGCGTTGCCTTCTTCTGTCTCTCTTCCCTCTATCTGTCCTATGAGTATCATATTTTCCAAGCTCTCCTTCTTCATTACATGTCTCAGAAACTTTAGCTATCTTTTCCCGATGTTAAGTATACGTTTTCTTTTCGTTTCCATTCTCTTCAAAACCTCATCGTTGCTAACATGTTTAATCCATGATATTCTCATCATCCTTCTGTAGAACCACATTTCGATTGCTTCAAGTATCTCCATCATCTTAAATATATAACAATCCAGTACTCACTTCTTTGTTTCCAACGAAGATTTTCTGTCTTTCAACATTCTACTTAATCTTTGGAATACATCCTTGGTCATGCCAATAAGCTTTCGGATCGCAGTGTCATACTTTCCGTCATCTCTTAGAACACAGGTATTTAAATTTCTGTACCTGTTTGGTTTTAGTATCCCCGACTTTTAGTTGCCATTTTGAGCTTCACTTCAGTAAAACTGAAGACCATGCATTAAGGTATCTTGTAGTTTATGTTTAGTCCTTTCTTTTGGCTTTCTTTAGCTATCTTCTGAAGGAGGACTTGTAGTTTCTATTCTGTGACTGCTATCAGTACTTTATCATCTGAGTATCATATATTGTTCTAATTGTGACTGCCAGTGACAAATCCTGACAGAACTTCTAGTTCTCTCAGAATTGCCTCCCCGTATAGGTTAAGGAGAGAATTCCAGAAAACGTAAAAGGATGTAGAAACCCGCAATATTAAAATCTGAGATAAAATCTGCACTGGAATGATTTGGATTATATATAATAAGCTTGTCGATATTTCCGCGTAAGTGAATGTCAGGAATTCGAACTCGGCTCTTCTGTTTCCATTTCTGACCCATTTTACACCATCCGCGCACCCATTTTCTCGCAGAATAGTAACCAGTAAAAGTTTAAGCTATAAAGCAAAGCACTATGATTTAAAAAACAATCCTTTAGATTATTCTTGAAATAAGGCAAAAATAATATTGAGTTTATTACAACAATCCTTACACTATTTACATTATTCAGACTGTTGTCTTCATCTTGCTCTCGTATTTACGACGTTGCGGCTCTTTGTAAGTTACGGCCTTCTTCAGGTTCTAGGAATTTTAAACCGATTGCTGTAGTATTTAATATTTATTCCTTGAGCTTCTGGTTGTCATGTAGTTGTATTTTATTTAACTTAACTCTTCTAAGTTATTTGAACTCACCAATTTTGGGGTCAACGTCTACAGCTAATGGGCCATGTGTTTTTGAGGACAACAGTGTGTAAAATTCTGGGACTTATATAACCAATGTCTCAGTAAACATTATTTGCTAGAGTTCATATTGCAGTCTTTGGCGCTAATGATTTGACGTCAAAAATTGTCAAAGAGATTGTCAAATATTTTCGAATATATCGTCAAAGAGTCGTGAGTTCAGTACCTGGCTACAGCAGTGGTGAATAAATAATTTAGTAGAGTTAAGTTAAAGGGAGATAACTACATGGATACCAAAGTGTCATTGCATATTGAATGAGAATGATACTTCAGTGATCGTAATAAAGGATTCAGTTCGAATTTTCTAGCACTGGAAGAAGCGTACAACAGCTGAAACGTCGTAAACTTGGCAGCAAAAAATGAGGACAATAGTCCGAATAAGTAAATAGAGTAAATACTACCTCATGTCAGAAATATAGACTAATGCAATAATGCTTGTATACAAAATGATACGGGATAACGCAAAGATACTCCACATATTTGATACTATTACACTGGTAGTTTTGTCTTCAAAATTAGAATTTGTTTAACCTCCAGCTGTATCAACTGCTATTTATATCTGAATACAACGCTTAAATATATTGTTGATGAGTTTTCTATAAAAATGTATTAATGGCAATTTTGCTGTAATAATGTATTTTAATACTTTCGTAGTGTCTTGATTTGTGTTTAGGGGTTTACTATTTGCTCATAGCTGCTATGGTAGCAGGTGGTACCTAGCCGGGTTAGTATGGACCTGGGAGCCACAGCAAATAAGAGAAGATAAAATCCATGGCTGTTGACAAAAGAGACAGACCAATATGCAAGTTTCAGTTTGAAGATACCGAAATCAAACCGGTGCAACAATTTAAATATCTGGAAAAGATATTAACAGAAAATGGAATGTGCGACATCAAAAAGTATTCGGATAGCAAAAGAAGCCTTCCAAAATCTGAGCAAGGTATTAAAAATAGAAAAAATTGTTATCGAATTCCTACCGCTGCTAAATAGGTCGGTACACTGTTCAGTGCCAGGAAGTTTTTTCCGTCTAAACCCATCCTGCACATATATAAATCTACCATTCGCCCGTGTATTGAATACTGCTAGTCGGGTGCCGCTGCTATTCACCTCGGAGTTCTTGACAAAATCCAACGGAGAATCTGTAATGTGATCGATACCGATTTGGCAGCTCAGATGCAGTCACTTTCTCACCGACCTAATGTGGCTTTCCTGTGACTCTTCTACAAATAGTTTCACAACTTTTGCTCGAATGAAGTTCGCTCACTGGTGCCCCCTATATATGAATTTAATGGAGCTACTAGACTAGAAACTATGTCCCACCGTTTTACAGTAAAACCAATAAAATGTAAACGCAACTTCTACTCTACTAGCTTCTTTTCTCGCACTTCCCGTCTGTGGAACTCCCTTCCATACACTTCCTTCCCCGACAGCTACAATCTCCAAGAATTCAAATGTAAGATTAATAGTTTTTTCCTATGTAACTGACTCGCATCATTTCTCTAATGCTCTTTTCTCCATCCACTCCACCATCATCACACCACTATTCTCATCCTTCTTTTACCCACTTCTTAAAACCCCCTATAACCTGGCCCTCTTTCTCATCACTTTCCTCCTAAGTAACCTCCTGCGCACTAGTGGCAGTAAAACTGCCTTGCTTGGGGTGAAATGCTTAAAAAAGTAAAAGGGTATAGTTGCAGAGAAATCATCTGTGAGAATCACAAATAGTGAACCCTCAGACAGAATTTGAATGTAAATTGCCATTCGTGGAATTTTATCCTCGGTCGGCTAGTGAGAAAAAAACAAAATCAAGTATGCAAAACAAGTTTTTGAAAATGAACAAAACCGGTTATGAAAATCATGTCTCTAATGAAAAGTAAAACCGATCATGAAAATCATGTTTGTAAAAATAAGCAAAACCAATTATGAAAAAAATCATATCTTTAGTAATAAGCTAAATCGATTATAAGAATCATGTTTGTAATAATAAGCAAACCGTTTATGGAAACCATGTTTGTAAAAATAAGCAAAGCCGATTATGAAAATAATGTTTGTAATAATAAGCGAAACCGATTATGAAAATCATATTTATAATAAAAATTAAAATCGATTATGAAAATCATGTTTGTAAAACTAAGCAAAACCGATTATGAAAACCATGTTTGTAACAATAAACAAAATCTATTATGAAAATCATGTTTGTAAAAATAAGCAAAATCGATGGTAAAATTCATGTTTTAAAAATAAGTAAAATCGATAATGAGAATGATGTTTGTATAAAGAAGCTAAACCAATTATGAAAATCATGTTTGTAATAATAACCAAAATCGATTATGAAAATCATGGTTGCAAAAATCAGCAAAATCGATGATGAAAATCATGTTCGTAAAAATAACCTAACCGATTATGGAAAGCGTGTTTGTAAAAAGTGTTCTTGCGTGATTTTGTTGAGCAAAATCGGGTACAAAACCCTACGTTTGTAGAAGTATCCAAAATTGGGTATAAAACAGTTTTGTAAGGATAAGTACATTTAAATGTAAATCATTTTCACTGATGACGAGATTCTATCTCGAAACATAGAAATTTCCGTGTCGCAATGTACTTTTAATTCATAAATACACACACACACACACACACACACACACACATATATATATATATTTATATATATATATATTATATAAATACACACACACACACACACACACATATATATATATATATATATATTATATAAATACACACACACACACACACACACACACATATATATATATATTATATAAATACACACACACACATATATATATATATTATATATATAGACAGGCAGGGAAAACTTAGATCTTTTAAAAAAATGTTGGAATCGAATATTTACCTTCTATCAGTGTTACAGTATTTGAAAATAAAATTTATTATAGTTTTATAATATTATTTACAATATTTACTAATATTTAAATAAATTCAACAGCTATTTGTTTTTAAATTCTTTTTGCTAAAATCTAATGCTTTAATATTTCTATGCGAATTTTGCGATTTCCTACTTGTTTACTTGCTTCATGGACGATATGTGATATGAGTTGTCTTATGTGGCAAAGGACACTGAACAATCTCACTACAGATTGAGTGGTTTTGTTGACTGATTTTTTAACTACATAAATTTTGGAAGATTATTTAAAACTAGAAAATATTAACCAATAGCTGGGGTACAAGAGGGGCCTTTATATTTTTCACAGATATATTTGCACTCAAGTGAAAAAACCCCGACTGGAATCGGAACTGTACTTTCCATTTTGTAATTCCTAGTGGTTATTCATTATTTCGGTTTATCTTCGGTAATTGAACAAGAACCGGTGTTTAAACGTGAATTAGCCGTAATTCCTACAAATCAAGAAGAAAATGGAGGCAACAGAAATATGATTCTACAGATAGATACTGAGAATTTTCTGAACAAAGCAATAATTAAAGACTGGAGCTTAAAAAATAACTATGAGTCAACATTGATGGCAAGAGAGTTAGGGGAAGAGAGTGAGACACTTACGTGGAAAGCTTGTGTGAATGTATGGTGGAACAGTGTCCAGAACTTTTGCTGAAGTGGGGGTTGTGAAGAGTTATTAGCACCCACGTTCTGAAGAGAGAGAGAGAGAGAGAGAGAGAGAGAGAGAGAGAGAGAGATAAGGGAAAAGAATGAAAAAGAAATAAAAAGGGTAAAAATAGAAATAGAAAAATGAGGAAAGAAAACAGATAAATAAAAGAAAAAGAGAAATAAAGGAAAACAATGAAAGAAGCAGAAGAAACTAAAGACGAGAATAAAGCAAAAGAAAAAAAAGAAAAATAAAGAAAAAAGATATGAAGGAAAAGAAAAAATAGAAAGAACAAAATAAAGAAAAAGGAAAAGAGAAATAAGAAAAGAATGGAAAAAATAAAAGAAACAAGAAGAAAACAAAGAAAAGAATAAAGCATTGGAAAAAGAAAAATAAAGAAAATAAAAAAGTGAATTAAAAGAAAAGGAAAAAAGAAATAAAGGAAAAGAAAAGGATATGAAGAAAAAGAAAGAAAGAAAAAGAGAAAGAAGGAAACAAAGAAAAGAAAAAGAGAAATAAGAACATAAAGGAAAAGAATAAAATAACATGAAGAAAACAAAGAAAAGAATGAAGCAAAAAAATAAAGAAAAATAAAAAGTAAAATAAAAGAAAAGAAAAAGAAATAAAGAAAAAGATAAGAAGAAAAAGAAAAGTGAAAGAAAAAAAAGGAAAGAACAAAATGAAGGAAAAGGAAAAGTGAATAAAAGAAACATGGAGAAAACAAAGAAGAGAATAAAGCAAAAGAAAAATGAAAAAGAAAAGAAAATAAATAAGTAAAGTTAAAGAACAGAAAAAGTAAAATAAAGAAAATGAATGAAAAAAGCATAAAAAGAAAAAAAGAAATAGAAAAAATGAAAGAATAAAGAGATTTAAAAGAAATAATGGATGAGAAATAAAGCAAAGTAAAAAAGAGTAATGAATAAAAATAAAAAAATAAAAGAAAGTAAAACAGAAATATACGAAAAGAAAAAGAGAAACAAAGGAAAATAATTTTTTTTAATCATATCACCCCAAGCAAGGCGACAACGCCACTGAGGTGCCGGGGGCTACGTAAGAGTAAAAAGAATGGAAAAGAGAAAGCCGGAAACCACAGCCTAAACAGAGAACAAGGGATGAGCCTCTTTACCTATTCAATAGACGTGGGTGGAGTGTGAACCGGGCGATAGTTTAGTCTATCTACTCCAATTGAAAAAAAAAAAAAAGAGTGAAAGATTGGAAAAGAGAAAGCCGGAAACCACAGCCTAAACAGGGAACAAGGGATGAGCCTCTTTACCTATTCAATAGACGTGGGTGGAGTGTGAACCGGGCGATAGTTTAGTCTATCTACTCCAATTGAAAAAAAAAAGAAAAGAGTGAAAGATTGGAAAAGAGAAAGCCGGAAACCACAGCCTAAACAGGGAACAAGGGATGAGCCTCTTTACCTATTCAATAGACGTGGGTGGAGTGTGAACCGGGCGATAGTTTAGTCTATCTACTCCAATTGAAAAAAAAATAAATAAAGAAAAGAGTGAAAAGATTGGAAAAGAGAAAACCGGAAACCACAGCCTAAACAGGGAACAAGGGATGAGCCTCTTCACCTATTCAATAGACGTGGGTGGAGTGTAAACCGGGCGATAGTTTAGTCTATCTACTCCAATTGAAAAAAAAAAGAAAGAAAGAAAAGAGTGAAAAGATTGGAAAAGAGAAAACCGGAAACCGCATCCTAAACAGGAAACAAGGGATGAGCCTTTTCACCTGTTCATTAGACGTGGGTGGAGTGTGAACCGGGCGATAGTTTAGTCTATCTACTCCAATTGAAAAATAGAAACAAAGAAAAGAATGAAAGAAATATGAAGAAAACAACGAGAAATAAAGCAACATAAGATAAAAATGAAATAAAAGGAGAAATAAAAAGATTGGAAGACATAAAGAGGGAAAAAGGAAATAGAAAAATAAGGAAAGAAAGAAGAGAAATAACTGAAAAGAAAAAATATAGGAAAGAGAGAAATAAATGAAAACAATGATAGAAACACAAGAAACGAAAAAAGAGAATAAAGCAAAAGAACAATAAAGGAAATTAAAAAGTGAAATCATTAAAAAGAATAAAAGAAACATAAAAGAAAAAAGAACAAAATAAAGTAAAAAAGTACAAATAAAGAAAAAGAGAAATAAAAAAATCAAAATAAAGAAATAATAATAAAAGAGGCTTAAAAAAGAAAAAGAAAATAGAAAAATAAGGAAAGAAAGAGGATATATAAAAGAAATAAAGATTAGAAATAAAGAAAAAAGAAATAAAGAAAGAAAAAGAAGGAATAAAACAAATAAAAAAGAGATTCGAAGCAAAATAAATAAATAAATAAATGAAAAGAAATAAGAGTAAAAATAAAAATAAAAATAAGAATAAAAAGCGTAAAAAAGGAAAATAAAAATAGAAGCAAAAGACAAATGTGGAAAAAAAGACGAAAAACAGAAAGAAAAAAGAAAAAAGAGCAAATAATGAAAGGAAAGAACTGAGGTTTGTTATTATATTTTAATCTGCTAAAACCTAATAACTTTCCAAACATCCCAATATAATTCTGGGTCTTTTCTGATGTGGGTAGGAAACAAAAATTAGACAGCAAATAAGATGTAACCGTAAATTCTACTCCAACAGCTTCTTTTCTTGCGCTTTCCGCCTGTGGAACTCCCTTCCACAAGTCTGCTTTCCCGACAGTTACAATCTCCAGGTGTTTAAATGTAGGGTCAATAGATACCTCCTATCACACTAACTCCCAACTATTCTCACAACACTCTTATCTACCCAACCCTCATTATCGGTATCCTTACCCGTCTATCACCCACCCTCTGTCATTTCCTATATTTAATCAGCCTTTCTCCACTCTACGTAGCCCCCTGCACAGTAGTGGCAGTGACATGCCTTGCTCGGGGTGAAACGCTTATCAAAAAAAAAAAAAAAAAGATCCACTAGTCAAATCCCTGTCTCAGTGATGTGGCCGAGAGAACGAACTACTTTTTATGCTTTTTCATGATGGCTGCCTGCTCGTAGACATGGGCGGGCCAGTCAGGCACGCCCAAATAACTTTTTTCTGGGCCAGTCGATAAATCAAGATTTTTACACGATTTATTCCAAATAACATTTTTGGCTCAGAAGATTTTATTCAATTAAGCCCGTCGTTAATGCAGCTCCTTGCCCTCTTTAAATATAGGAACCGTCTTAGCGGGAAAGACTGCGTCCAAACACGAATCGAGTCACCCCGCGTTATCTAGTCGATTAAGACAGCTGATAATCGAAGCAATCAGAATGGAAAAACCTTCCAAGATAAGTCAATTAAAAAAAAGAATAAAAGTTTAGCGTAGGAGGCGGAAAGTATCGATTTGCCGATGGCTGTCTTTGATTGTTTCTGGCTAACTTAGACACACACGCAATAATTACTTTGTGGCTTTTGTCTTCACTCTCTTCATCTTATTAGATCGATCATTGCAAATGAACCAATCAAATCAATCGATCGGCTGATCGATAAAACAATAAAAAAAGAAATTATTTTGATAACGTGGTTTCAAATTGTAAATGAAGAAAAAAATTGTTGACTACGAAAGAAAGAGAGAGAGAATTATATAGATACACAAAGGTAGACAGTCATATAGATATTTAAAGAATGATATTAGAAGGCGGAAAACACATAACAGATAAAAGGTGTGCAATGCTCACCCCTATATATATATATATATATATATATACTTTTGTTTATTGCAGGAAAGAGGAAGAAATAAAAGAAGCTACAGAAGTAAAAGTAAAAAAGCGTAAATTGAGGAATCGATCGAATTGATTTGTTATTTGATCGATACGGACAGATATGGATTCATTATTGCATCACTGGATAGCTGAGATTTTATAAGCATAAGTTTCCTGATACTGCAGATGGCGTTGCCAATGCTAATAATCATCTGCAAATCCATAGTTGTAACTATGGCCTTTCATTGATGTAATACTTCTGGAAATTAAATCGATAGTATATATATATATATATATATATATATATATATATATATATATATATATAAAGAGATGGAAAGAAAAAAAATGCGAGTTGAGTGAATTAATATATATATATATATATATATATATAGCGAGAGAGAGAGTTATGTGAATTGATATATATAAATATTAGGGTACACACATGTATAATATTATTCAGTTGCTAATAAAACAGTGCACAGTTTAGTACGAACATATCTATTTTATATATATTAATAAATATACATACTGTCCTATGTCAAAATACGAGTCTGAGTTCCACGTGTTACGCAATCGTCAGGTGCATATTACAAACTGAGTGTTTAATTGATTGCACTCAATATTCATAGGCGTTTAATCTTATGAAATTTGATTAGAGATTTTAATATCAAAATTAAAATTTAAATAGACAAAACTACATGGAGATGAAGAATTGTTATGTCGTGAGTAAGAATAAATAACTCAACAACAGGAATAGGTTAATTGGTGTATTCTGTGAAAATAGTATTTACAAAGGTTATTAGTATCCAATACAAGAATAAGGGTTAATCGTCTCAACCGTCGTAAGACGTAGTATGAGCAATGGGTACTTCCGGGACGTCACCGGAAGTCTACGACTGACTTGTCGATCGGCTGCTCGGCACAATCTCCTACGTAGATGCCATCATTACTTTACATAGTAATGGAATAATCCATTATAGCCGAATAGGCGCGCGCGTCCCAACAAGAATTAAAATTAAAATTTTAAAAGTAAAAATATAAAAAATATAATTTTTATATTGAAAAATATTAAGACGAAGGAAAATGAAATCAAAGCGATGTAATTCACAATTATTAATAGTACTATTTGCAAGGGATAAAAGAAAGCAAGAAAGGGGCAAACGTATATAAAAATCTGTATCTATCAAGGTCTAAAGATTTGAGGAAGTATTTTTTTCTATGGCAGAATGTGGTCATTACCAGAATCAAGCAGGTACAAAAATTTAAATACCTGGGAAGTGTTCTAACAGAAGACGGAAAGTGCGACACAGAGATCCGAAGGCGAATTGGCATGGCGAAGGAAGCATTCCAGAAATTGAATAAAGTATTAAGAAACAGGACAATTTCGCTAGAAACTAGGAAGAGAGTACTGGATTGTTACGTACTGTCCGTCCTTCAATATGGCAGTGAATGCTTGACAATACCATCAAAGATGAAGGAAAAACTTAAAGAAACTGAAATGTGGTTCTACAGACGGATGCTGCGAATATAATGGATCGAGCATGTGAGCAATGATGAGGTCTTGGAAGTGATGGAAACGAAAAGGAAATTAATACATTAATAATACAAATTAATACATTAATAATATTAATCTCCAGGAAAAAGACATCTGAAGTTCCTGGGACACGCAATGAGGAAGGAGGGCCTGGAGAATCTGATACTAACAGGCCCGACAGAGGGAAAAAGAGACAGGGGAAAGCAACGGATAACATATTTGAAGGACCTAATCAGGTGGATGACAGAACGAGGATTGCACGGTGTAACAGGCGAAGGCGTGCTCAGAGCCACCAAGGATAGGGAAACGTTGGAAACCATGATCGCCTACGTCCTGAAGGGACAGGGCACGTAGAAGAAGAAGAGTTTATTCAACTTGTACAGCGAGACTGAGAACTCTTAATTTTATACCAAGATTTGTCATAGGGGGCCACAATTTGAACAACATAAGGTACGCACTTGATACAGTGCCGATTGCAGATACGGAAAGGGAACTACAAGACGTCCTAAAGAAGGTAGCTGAAGAGAGTGACAAAAAAAAAACGGATAACAAATAACCTGCAAGCAAAAAGAGCAGCCCAAAATGCCAAATACAGGTGGGGGATACTAAAATCAAGCTGTTACAAACATTTAAATAACTGGGAAGTGTTCTAATAAAAGACAGAAAGTGTGACACAGAGATCCGAAGATCAATTGGCATGGCAAAGGAGGCGTTCTAGAAGCTTGGTAAAATATCAAATGACAAGAAAGCTTCACTAGAAACAAAGAAGAGTGTACTGGATTGCTTAATGATGTCAGTTTTTCAATATGGCAGTGAATGCTGAACAATATCATCAAAGATGAAGAAAAAACTTCAAGCAGGTGAAAGGTGGTTCTACAGACGGATGCCACGGATATCATGGATCGAGTATGTGAGCAATGATGAGGTTTTGGAAAGGATGGAAACGAAAAAGGAAATTAATACTGGACATCAGGAAGAGAGAGCTAAAGTTCCTGTTACACCGCAATGAGGAAGGAGGGCTTGGAGAACTTGATACTAACAGGCCAGATAGAGTAAAAAAGATACACGGGAAAGCAGCGGATAACATATTTGAAGGACCTAAGCAGGTGGATGACAGAACTGGGGATGAGTGGTGTAACAGGAGAAAGCGTGATAAAAACGACCAGAGATAGGGAGACTTGGAAAGCCATGATCGCCTATGACCTGAAAGAAGAAGAAGAAGAAGAAGAAGAAG